>CM021102.1:1415703-1448539 GCA_007115665.2 Sequoiadendron giganteum
GGAGAGTGGGGGGGGAGGGAAAGGGAGAGTGGGAGAGGGAGAGAGGGTTTAGAGTTGAGGGAGAGAGGGAGAGGGAGAGGGAGAGGGAGAGGGAGAGAGGGAGAGATAGAAGGAGAGGGGAGAAAGAGTGAGAGAGAGAGAGAGGAGTGATTGAGTGAGAGACTTGAGAGAGATAGAGGTGGAGAGAGTGGAGGGAAAGAGATAATATTTAAATATTTTATAAATTGGTAATATATATATATATTTAAATATTTATGGATTAAATAAAATATTGAAATAATATTAAAATATTTATAGATTAACTCAAATATTGAAATAATATTTAAATATTATACATTTAATAATATATTATATATTAAATACATAATTCGGTAAGAGATTATCATAAATTATATATTAAATATATTACATTATAAACTTTATTGGATATTATATATATTAAATTATAAACTTAATTGCATTTTTAAATCATATATTAAAGATTGTATAAATTGTTTTAAAACTGATCTAAAAGATATCATATATCGAATTCAAATCCGATATTGTATTTGAATCAGATATCCGATTTGAATCCGATATCCGATATTCTGACACAAAATTTAATGCCTCGGTATTAGGATCGGGATTTGGTTTGAACCTGCCAATCCTAAAAAGTCAACATGTAAAATGTGTTTAACAACTTACCTTGCTTTTCCAGACTTTGCCCATGTGGCTGATGACTTTTATTTTACCTAAAATTGATGAAACGAAAAGGGTTTGTAAAGGAGCTTCTCAGATTTCTACCAATATAAATTATATTTTACTTAGAATCTAATAAATAATAATTATCTATTTTTTATTAGAATTACGACTAAAGTCTTGATTGATAGTCTGATAGAGAAACATCTATAGCTTTCAAATGGTATCACATTTTTTGAATCCAAAACATGCATCACATACTATAGGATTAAAAAAAAAAAAAGAATTCCATTAAGTTTTGAGCAAGTTAAGGTGGTCAGACATACGAGTTTTTATATTTTTAAAAAGTTGTAATAAAAAATTCATAATTAATTATTTATTTGAAAAAAAATTACAAAAAAATATGCATCACATCCAGACATGAGTCCTCTACTTATATCTAAAATCTTGTAAAAAAATATTATGATTTTATTATGGTTAGGGTGGTCAGACAGACACCTACTTCTTTTTTTTTCCCTGAAATTTTAGTACTACTTCATTGAAATTTCAAATTTTCACCAAATAGATTTTTTTTTTACAAAAATTAAGCTAGTAGTTTAGAAACTACATTCAATTTTCTAGAGATTCTATTCTTGAATATTTTTGAAATAATATAGATAACTTATTCAAATTTTTATGTCAAGTTTCCCAACTCTGATTTTCTAAATTTTCATTGCCACTTAAGGACCTATTTTTTCCATGATGATCTTGTACATACCCATACCACATGCATGATATCAGGTCTAGTAGCAATAAGATACAAAATTCCACCAATCATGGATCTGTACATGCTCTGATCAACTTTAGCAAATTCATCATCCTTACTCAGCTTACATCCAGTTATCATAGGAGTACAAACCGGTTTGGAGTCATCCATTCCAAAATTCTTTAACAATTCCTTAACATACTTAGATTGTGAAATGAATATACCCTTGTTAATTTGATTAACTTGAAGTCCAAGGAAGAAATTCAATTCACCAATCATAGACATTTCAAATTCCTTTTGCATCTCTTCAACAAATATCTTACACATACCCTCATTTCCACCAAAGATGATGTCACCAACATATACCACAACTATTAGTATCTTGTATTTCTCAACCTTGAAGTAAAGATTGTTGTTTGTGGAGCCTTTGTTGAATCCTTGCTTTGTCAAGTATCTATCCAATCTTTCATACGAAGCTCTGAGAGCTTTTTTAAGTCCATATAATTCCTTCTTTAACTTATAAACCATGTCTAATTTGTCTGATAGTTGAAAACCTTCTAGTTGCTCCATATATACTTCTTCTTCTAGTTCCCCATTCAGAAATGCAGACTTGACATCCATTTGATATAATTTGAAGTCTTTATGAGCTGAAAATGTCAGGAACATCCGAATGGCCTCCATTCTTGCTACAAGTGAAAAATTTTCTTCAAAATCCATTCCTTCAGCCTGTGAATATCCTTTACATACAAGTATTGCTTTATTTCTTACCACTTCACCATCTTCATTTAGCTTGTTTCTGAATACCCATTTTAAACCAATTACATTCTTGTTTGCAGGTCTAGGGACTAGTTCCCATGTCTGATTCTTCTTTATCTGTTGTAGTTCCTCTTTCATTTCTCTAACCTAGATTTCATCATTACATGATTCATTCACAATCTTAGGTTCTATCTTAGAAAGTAAAGACAAGTTTACCTCAACCACTTTGATTCTTGTCTTCACTCTTTCACTTCTTGTCTCCAATTATCTATTCCTCCCGATGATTTCTATGAACATATTTAGGAGTCTTGGGTGCAGGTTCCAAAGTCTCTTCCTTTTCATCACTTTGTTCTTTCTCTTCATTTTCTTCTTATTGTATTTGCACGTAGATATGATCATCAGGTTCAAATTCATTTATTTCCACTGGTTTATGCATAGCTTCATCAACCTTTACATTATAAATTTCAATTATTTTCCTCAATCTCTTATTAAAACATTTGTAAGCCTTGCTATTATTTGAATATCCAAGGAAAATTACTTCATCACATATAGCATCAAACTTTCCAATATTTTCTTCATCTCTTCTAATGTAACATCTACTTCCAAATACCTTAAAGTATTTAACAGTAGGAGTCTTACCAGTCCATAAATCATAAGGGGTTTTGGTGTTGTTACCTCTAATCCGAACTCAGTTAAGAATGTAAATAACAACATGGATTTCTTCTCTCCAATACACATCAGGAACATTTGCTTCTTTCATCATAGTTTTTGCAGCCTCTTGAATAGTCTGGTTCTTTCTTTCCACAACTCCATTTTGTTGAGGGGTTCTAGGAGCAGAATAATGTCTTTTTATGCCTTGTTATTCATATAATGCATTGAACTCACCAGAAGTAAATTCTCCACCTCTATCGGACCTTAAGCATTTAATTCTTAGGTTTGCCTCATTTTCTACTCCAACCTTAAACACATTGAATCTATCAAGAGCCTAATCCATTTCTCTAAGAAATGTAACCCATGTCATCCTAGAGTAATCATCAATCAAGAGCATAAAGTACCTGTCACCATTTAGGATTCTTGTTCTTGTACCTGACCACAAAGTTATGTATGAATTAATTCTAGCATTCCGATAGATGATTGATCCTTTCCTTTAAAACTATTTCTTATCTGTTTTCCCATCTGGCAACTTCTGTAGATTGAATTTTAAGGCTTTGTGATTCTAGGAAGATCTCTGACAACTTCCCTACAACTAATCCTGACCATATTATCAAAAATCACATGTCCCATCCTCCTCTGATTCCAAAGCCAACTCTCATTGATTTGAGAAAAAAAACATTGACCATCACCACCCTTAAGTTGATAGATGTTTCCATAAGTTCTTCTTCTAGCTGCTACCACAGTTCTAGATCCTTTTTTGATCTCACAAGTGTTATCTTGAAACACAAGCTTAAAAAATTTGTTGCACATTTATCCAACACAAGAGATTATTCCTTAAACCCTTTACATAATAAACATCATCAGTATTATGTTTTCCATCAAAGGTAATTTTTCCTTTACCAACAATGTTTGCACCAGAGTAATCTCCAAACATAACTATTCCTCCATCATACTTCTCAAGTTTAGTAAACTTAATCTTATCTCTAGCCATATGATTTGAACAGACTTTTCCAATTACCCAAAAGTCTTCATCTTGTTTGGAATAAAAATTAGTTACCAGAGTACCTTTTGTTTCATCCTTCTTGCTCTTCAGACCAGATTCCTTTGCACATTTATTTTCCATGGCTATAGAAAAACATTCATCTTTATCTTCCTCAAATTCAGATTCATCATCAAAAATTCCTTCATCTTCCTTGACATAATACAAATTCTTGAACTTCCTATCCTTTTTATCTTTGTAATTATTGTTATTGTCCCTGTTCTTCTTTTATGTAGCTCTATTAGGACATCTTGATGCATAATGACCAATATTTCCACAACTAAAACACTTAAAAGGAAACTTACCTTTGTATTTACCAATAACTTTCTTCAGTCTCTTTGTGAAATTTTCTTCCTAATCTTCTGTATCATCATCATCTGTATCATCTCCTATATTCATTTCTTTAAAGGTTGTTTCAATCTTCTCCTTATCTCTTGCAATTTTTTTCATTTCAAATGTAGTAAAGATACCAAATAGATGCTCCTTAGTAAATTTCTTTGGATTGTATTGTTCTTCAAGAGCAAATACTTTGTCATTGTAGTTGTCTAGTAAGGTCATCAAGATCTTCTCAATTATATCTTCACCTGTCATGGTACCACCTTGATTCTTGATTTATGTTTCTATAAGTTCAACTCTTTGATAATAGATTGCAATGTCTTCTCCATCTTCCATTCTCAAGTTCTCAAAATTTCTCTTAGCAGTTAGTTCCATTGACAACTTTACTTTATCATTCCCTTCATAAATGTCTTTCAATTTTGTCCATACTTCATGAGTAGTAGCTAGAGAAATAAATTTTGTTCTTTTAGTTTTAGATAAAGCAATAAAGATAACATACCTTGCTCATTCATTCTCTTCAAAATTTGCAACCTCATCAACAAAGGAAGGACCAATTGCTGGTATCACATACTTTGTCTCCACAAATTTCTAGGTATTGAAACTAAGTGAAATAAGATAACTTTGCATCTATTCTTTCTAGTCACTGTAATCAGCTCCATCAAAAATAGGAATCTCCAACTTGTGTGCCATCTGATCTACTTCAAGTCATTAAGATTTTTCACCGAGGAACTAGAGATTTGATACCAATTTTTGAAATGCACAAGACAACTGTGAGGGGGGTGAATCGATTGTATCAAATCACTTTACTTATAAACTTAATATTTTCACCTTAACTTTAATCTGTTATTAAGTGTAAACACGAAATACAAATAACGGAAAGAAAACACTAGAGACACCAGATATATGTAGAAAAACCAATGAGGGAAAAATCATAGTGAGGATTAACTCACAATATAGTAGTAATGCAATGCCGGATACAAAGGCTCACTGCTAGAGGGCTCACTACCCAGATACAAAGGCTCACTACCCAGATTAAGGGATCACTTCCTTGAGAGGGACACACTGTCAGCTCACTGCCTACATAAAAATAGAAAGAGATAAATGAAGATCCACCACTAGGGTTCCACACATTCGCAACCTGATCAGAAGATTGTAGATGCCATCAGCTCACTACTTTCAAGAATCTAACACCTTAAATTACTATTTCCTTAATTCGCTCTTCCACTCTCTACTTTTCATGCTTGTTCACACACTTCACTCACTTGCTTGATTCGTGGATGATAGATGGATGGATATGAAATTTTCCACAACTTGATTTTATTTTATACCATCTTCAACCTTAGAAACATTCACCAAGGTTGGCTATACAATTTCAAATTAGGTCGGCTACTCAAAATTCTCACGGTGCATAAGAATTTGAGAGGACCAATTACATATTTCATTTAAAATCCAAAAAACATCTTGGATCATGCACACACTTTCTCAAATTGATGCAAAAGACTAATATAACGTGTAAACACCAGGTCATCCAAACCTAATGAAAACACCAATTATCTTTGAAGTACACACATCTCCAGCAAGATAATCATATGTGGATTACTCAACATTCTTCACCATTAATTTTACCATCTCTGAGAACATGTTAGGTGCATCTGCAACAATTACAACAAACTTGATTCAAAGAGAACTCTTCACCAGTCCATCTGGACCAACCAACAAAAACACAAGAAGCTCTGGAGCAGGTCTTCCAAAGTGCCAAACCACAAGAAAATTTCTCAGAACACAAAAACCATTAGAAAGAGTCATCTCCCAAATCCACAAGATTTGAAACCAAATATCTGAGGACTATGAAGCTAAAACATTTCTCCCAGTCCACAAACAAATAGTTCTGGAAAACCAGTTCACACATCGATGAACATATCTTCTACTCTCCATCGACCTCGAAGCTAAAAATCAAGATATATGATCCATTAAAGCTTATAAACACAATTACAGATCCACATAGGCATATGATCACTACATAAGAAATGTGGAACACAATACTGGAGCACACTTAGAACACTCTTCAACACAGCTTTCATTATTTGTCAAATTTTCTCAAAAGAACTTGGCAAATAAAAAACTTACTCAACCTAATTTGTGTCGACATCAATGACAACACCACCAAACACATCCATACTTGCAACATGTTTCATACTATCTTCCTAAGGGGGATTAGGAGAGTGATAATCACAACCCTCAATACTTGTATCTTCTTTCACCAAGATACCTTTGTCACTAATAGGAGAGGTATCGGGAGAAGAAAAAGAATGATTGTCAACACTACCATCCTCACCAATGGGAAATGTAATAGTAAGGATTGTATCAATGGTTTGATCCACTTGCTCGAGGATGTTGTCATAACTATGAAAAATAGTAGAAGGATGACTAACATGTTTCTTAATGAACTCATTGTTGTAATCTAAATTGAACTCATAAGAGGGGATGTTGTACTTATGCAATCCATTTTTAACCATATCAAAGCCACATCTCTTGAAAGAAAACATGCTATTATGGAAAACTAAAGAAAGTGCAATGTGATGAAGGTAATTTATTGATTACATTATGCAATAATCTGTAAGTGAAATATTATAAATGCAAATTTTGAATTAAGCAATGCATGAAATGGAGCAATTTAAGCTAGATTTTGTAAAATACATGAAACAAAAAGTCAATCCACCGAAATAGATAATCAATGGAAATAAATTGAAGCTTAAAAACAAGGTTATCAGTGTTTTAAAAGGAAGTTTTGGGGGTGCATAGGGCCTTATTCACCCAAGGTGGCGAATGAGTCCTAGTATGGATTTTTTCAAGATTTTTAGAAGTTTTCAATTGATTTTTATGCTTTTTATGTTGTATTTTGTGTATCCTAAATGCAAAATGCAATTTTTAGGTGATTTTCAATGATTTTAGATGCAAAAACTGAACCTATATGCACTTTCACTAATGCAAAATTGGAAACCGTAGAATGCAAATTAACCAATGCAAATCATAATGCAATGTTAATGCAAGCCAAATCTAGGAGATTGATGGACTCCAAGTCATAAAATAAGGTATTCTAAATGCAGGTTCACCAAAATGAAAAAAATAAAATGGAAACCTCCCTCTAGGGCTTCTAGGGTTTTAACCCTAAAAGGAGAGAGGTCAATTTTCTTCTTGGGTGTTTCACTTAAGAACAAACCCTTAAGATTTCAATGCAAAGGAGATTAAAATCTTGCAAAGGGAATGTTCTAGGGAATTGAATGATGTCAAATGAGGGGTTCACCACCATGTTTGGACTTGGAAAAGAAGATGTTGGAAAACAGTAATGTGATATGCAAAATGAACTAGAAATGTAAATGAAATAAAATAAAAGGTTGTAAAACTGAAAGTGTGCAGCTAGGAATTTGTTGGATATGGAATGGAGATTGGGAATGCTATTGATTGTAAAATTTTGGCCCACTAGGACTCATTTTCCAATCTAGGCGAATCAATCCCAGATTGGGGATTTTGCACAAGAATAGGTTTCTCGAAAAACTGTATCCGAAAATGCCAAAATCTCAAAATTGACCAAAAATGGGACTCATTCACCACTTGTGGCGAATGAGTCTAGTTTGGCTTTTCTGAAAATTCAAAGTTTTGATATGCACTTCTCGGTCTTCTCTTTCTATTCCTCTAGGTGTCTGGATCTGAAACCTTGATATTTAAGACTCTAAGTAACTTTTTGTGAAGATTTTTACCTTGCAAGTAGGGAGATGACTCAAAAAAGTTTGAAACCTATTCTTCAATCATCTCCAAGCCTTCAAAGCACCTAGATCTGCAATTACTCAAAGAAAAAGAACAAAAGTGTTGATTGTTAGGGAATGAGGGTTTGCCTTGGTCAAACCCCTTTTAGGTAATTAAACCAAATAAAAATAAGATGATGAAACATGAATATGAAGAAATTTAATTAGAACCTTTCCATGATGATGCATCTTGAATTGCTGCAACAATTGATGAAGAATCTTTCCCTTGAATTCTATCTTGATGATCTTGGAATGCTTAAACCTTACTTGCTTGACTTGATAACATGTAGGATTGTGTTTTTTAGATTTCTTGGGGGTGAAATAATGATTTGGAAGCTTGTTTATATAGGCAAGCCACTCAAATGACTGTTAATTAGATCCTCAAGGTTGACATTGAAGAAATTTAAACTTATAACCCATTTTTTCTTACTCAAACCTCAAAAATAGCTCAAATGGGACTCATTCACCCTAAGTCATGAATGGGTCCCATAGGAGCTATTTTGCCAACTGGGATGTCGGGGAGTGAAGAATTTAAGTTTTTATGTTGATTTTATCGGGTCTTTGATCAAAATATACCTTGGGATGCACAATATGGGGTCATAGGGGCCTATTGATGATGATGTAAAAGTTATTAATTCACTAGGGCCCAAAATCCAATGTGAAAGTGTAAATAAATACACTTTAGAACACTAAATTACAAAAAAATTGGGTCTATTCAGCTTAGAAGGGCCCTAAATCCCATGTGAATGTGTAAAAAGAATTACAACACTCAATTACGTCCACTTGAATTACAAGCCTCCCAATTTTAATGTGAAGATGTAAATAAATACATTTTACAACATTAAATTATGGCAGAGTTAGGTTAGTTTAGCTTAAAACTGGCCCAAGACCTAATGTGGATGTGTAGAACACCTCACAACACTAGATCAAGGCGACATCAAGACCAATTTATCATTAATTATTCCCATATCGAGCAAGGAAACAATTTTCTATACTACAAATCTAAGCCTCACACTCATTTTTTCAACTAGAGAGAGAAGACGACAAGCAAGCAAGTAAGCAAGAGATTCAATTATTTGCATTGAAGAGCAAGGAGCAAGAAAAGTTGAAGTCTTGGAGCAACATTATAGTGTTTTCACAAGTCTTCAAGCTCACTTTCATTAGAAGATCAAGCATTGCCAAAGATTTATGGTGGTGACCTATCGAGGATCATGATGGATTCTAGGTTGGGGAGATGCAACTAGCCATTGATCCAAGCCTAATGACTTGTTTCCTAAGTGATTCCATCTTCCATTATCATTCTAGTTTCTACCTAAAGGAAGGTACATGAATTCTTATGGCTTATTATGGTGATTGGAGATCTCCCAAAGTGAGTCATCACCATTTTCATGTTTCATTTATACATCATATTCTAGCACAATAGAGTAGGGTTTATTGCATTTTAACTCTCATAATCTTAGATACACTTAAGATTTGAGCTTTCACACACATTTCCATTTTAGATCTATAACTTCTCAAGGTTTAATTACCAAACTAGGGGTTTGACCAAGAAAAACCCCCATAAGCAAATCAACACAAAAAAATTTGTAGGCTTTTTGCAGGTTCAGATTTGTAAGCGAAGTTTAAAAGACATAGGAAGGAAGTGTAGAGATAAAGAACAATTTCAGATCCTGATTTTTAGAAAAGGAAGAGTGGGACTAAATCTCCCATTGGGGCATATGAGTCCTAGTATAGCCCTTTTTCCACCTTTTTATAGATCCTGATCAGTCACCAAAAGATTCTAGATTCTACCCAGAATCTTGTAGCAAGACTAAATCGTCCAACCTAGCGTATCAATCCCAGTATGGTTTAAAAGGAAAATTTTCTAGGTTATAGACCTTGCTTTGACTCCATCATTTTTCAGGTATCTTTCTATTTGATTCCAGTTTATAAATCTGATTTCATGCTCTTAAGTTCCTAGAGTTTTTTACATAAGTGTTTTCATTTCTCCTTTGAAGCTTCGTTTAATGGTGAACCCTTGTCTAGTTTCAATAGGAACCCACTAGTCGTTTCCTTAATCAAGTGACATGATTGAGGAATCTAGGTTCTTAATGGACTAAAGTGTGAAATAGCTTAAAGTTACATCTCCTAAAAGGTGGACACCCTATTTCCCTTGTCTTCATTTTGGTGAACCCGACCTTTGGACCCTTGATTTTCTAATTTGGAGAACCTTGTAGTCCTAGATCTAGCTTGCATTAACTTTGCATTAGATTTACATTAGTTGGATTGTATTTAGTACTTCTAAATATTGCATTAGTGAAAATTTGTAATTGAAAATAGGCATTGAACATATAACCTAGACACCTTAAGATCAACTCATAATTTTTTCAATCTAGATTGAAAACCTTAATCTAGGATTCATTCACCCACCTAGGCAATTTAGTCCATGTTTTTCTCGAGATTTCTAGGTATTTTGTGTTTCCTATTGTTCACTATTTGAACCTTCCAAAAACCCTAAGTGGGATTCATACACCCAGGTGGGGGTATTAGTCCCAGATTAGGTCTGAATCTATATTTTACAGCATTCAAATCTTGTCATTTGTAATTTTAGTTGCTATCTTTAATTTACTATTTCAATTTATGGAATTACTATCACTAGAAATCTTTTCATTTCAAGTACATGTTTCAATTATAGATATAATTAGCTTGCTACACTTTTGTTTCATTTCTAGAATTATTTCATAGTTTTATCACATTAGATTACATTTGACATTCATTAGAAATTTTAAAAAAACTAGAAAACAAAATCAAAACCAAAACAAACATAAACCAAAGAACCCCTTGGAGAAACCATAGTTATTTGAGTATGTCCACTCTCCTTTTCTAGGTTAACCTATCCTTCAATCCCTTTAGTAGTGATTACTTTGACATGTTAGATGAAGCCCTTGAGGATTTCCTCTCACAAGGTTCATCCACTAAGGTTTGTTATAATTAATCGAAACAAAGAGAAGTTAATGTTGTCCAACCTCAACTCATCCTTTACCCACCTTCAAACCAATCTCAAACTCAAATAAACCCATCCTCATCCTCAAACCACATAAGAGTATTGTTTCACATAAATCGAGTTATAATATTGTTTCTCATACATATAACACTAGAAATAGTCTGCAAGCAAGACAAACAATTTCAACATCCCTCCCTTTGCCTCAACCCATCATGCGTAGTGCTCCTCACTTTCCTCTGTATAGTGGGAAGGATTATGATCTTTTCTAACAACTTAAAAATAATCCCACAAAGATATCCTATGGGTTCTAATTCAAACTTCACCTAGTTATCCTGGGTATGTGAAGGATCATCATGGCAAAAACAAGCCCTTAAGTGGTGACAAAAATTCAAACAATCAGAGTTAGGAAACTTGACGTAAAAATTTGAATAAGTTTTTTATATTATTTCAAAAATATGTAAGAATAGAATCTCTAGAAAATTGAATGTATTTCCTAAACTTCTAGGTTTATTCAAAAAAACAAAAATCTATTTGGTGAAAATTTGAAATTTCAATGCAGTAGTACTTAAATTTCGAGGAAAAAATAAGAAGTAGGTGTTTGTCTAACTATATTAGGGATAAATTTTCTAGATTAATGAAAGTAGCATAAAACTATTAAACCCCAATGAACAATAGAGCACAAAGGAAACTAGAAACATAAAAACATGAAACAAAGTCACCTAGTCTTCAAGCTCCCATTGGTTGACCTCCATTTGCCTTCTCCATCTTGCTAAAAATGATATGATTGCCCTCAGATTGAGATGCAATTATCACCTATGTCTAAGCCAAGCAAAATATTGAAGTATTATATGCTCAAGTGTAAGTTCTCAAGCATGCTGAAAATAATTGTGTGTGTCTAAAATGGCTTGAGAGTGAGCCTTTTAAAGAATTCCAAATTAAGAATGGATGGCTAGGATTAGAAGTTGGTAAAGCCCTAAGATCAACGACTAGGATTCAATGTGATAAAGATAATTAGGGTTAGGGAAACATTAGGTCAAAGTTAGCGCAAGCTTTGAAATGAATGGCTGAGATTTAGACAATTAAATCAATGGTGGACAATAAATGAGATAGAAATCAAATAATAGAAATTATTTGATTTATGGAGGAATGTTGACTTATGAATTAAATAATGGTTTAATTCATAAATGAAAATGAGAAAAAAGGAAATAAATAATTGTTTTAATTATTTATTTGGTGAGATGGAAAGTGGGATAAATGGTAATTTTATGGAGGAAATAATCATGGAAGGATAATTGGAAATTATGACATTAGGATATAATCAAATCATGAGGATGTTTGACATAGAAAAATGTAGCTCGGGAGCCTAAGTCATTTTTATGTGTCTACATTTTGCCCCTCTTTGACATAATGCAATTTATCGCATTGTGTCAAAGAAAAAAAGTCAAAAATATGCCCCAATGTGAAATTAGGGAGAGGAAGGATGATGATGAGGTAATGGTATGCCCCCTCGAGAGGACAAACGAGTTCAAAGAACACGAGTGGGCTTTCGAAATGGATGAGATGACTAGAGGATGATGGAATAGAAGAAATGTTAGCGTGGAAGACTTGGATGTTAGGATGCAAAATGAATAATACTTCAATATTTTTCCAAATAACATAATAGGTGTTGCATAATCATCATTAGGTAGTAAAATGTGACAAATGGAAAACAAAAACACCATGATATGACATAGATCAAGGTGTGCAAGGTCATCCACTTGTGAAAAACAAACAGTCATAGACAAGGAATGTCCTAACTCATAATGAGGGCCAAATTGCCCCAGTCTTTTTGTCAAGACACACCAAAGACAACAATCAAGGAAAAACAGGTCATGAGACATCATCGCACCTCTAAATCCTTCATGGGACATCCTCGAGGTACATAGTAACATGATGAAGAGATAAAACAATATAAAGATAAGACAAAATAGACCAGAAAATCAACAACCATTCAATATGTTTGCCAATATTTGTTTGTCAAAGGTTGATTGCATGATGGCTTGTCAGTTTGACGATTTGATAATCTGATAATTTGATAGTTTGATGATGCTTGTCGTTAGGAAGGACACATCTTGAAAAGGCCAAGGACTATGTGATAGATCCTGTCATCAAGATAGACACATCCTGAAAAGACAAATGACATTGTCACGGAGCCTGTCGTTAGGTAAGACACATCCTGAAAAGGAAAATGATGTTTTGACGGGGTCCCATGCCAAGAAGGACACATCTTGAAGGGGACCATAAAGTGACTAAGTTGACATTGTTGTGGAAATTTGACTGATTTTTGACTTGATGATTGACTGGACATTGGTGTCTGTTGGTTCATGATTTGAATGTTGACATTTTGATGATTGTCTTGTGTTCGAGTTTGACTATCTGACTTAGTGGAGTGACGTGATGAACCCTAAAGGACTGACCTAGGTGGCCTCGGGGGCTCATTGACTGATGGCCTTGCCTACATTGTGCACTCAAGACCTCATAGTTTGACATGACCCTTGACTTTGTTTCAATGACAAACAACTGAATCAGTATTTTATTGTTTGTTTGAAAAACCTAAAGAACGAACCTAATGCCTCGAGGGTGCATCGATAGATGGCCTTACCTACGTCCAGTCGTAGAGGCAATGTAGTTCGACAATGACAAAGAGTGACTTGACTGAATCTGACTCTGTTTTTGGGATTTTGAAAGTTATTTGGATGTTTTTGTATTTTTGACATGTTTGATATTTTTAGGATTTTTGGAGTTTTATGACTTTTTTTGTCTTTTTTGAAAATTTGATTTTTTTGTCTTTTGTTGAATATTTTGATTTTTTTTGTCTTTTTGGGAATATTTGATTTTTTTTGTCTTTTTGGGAATATTTGATTTTTTTTGTCTTTTTGGGAATATGCTAACCTCCAATGACAAGTGTAGACTCCTGATTTTCCATTTTATTGTCATACGTAATCCTATCAACAAGGCTTCATACTTTGCAATGTTATTTGTGCACGAGAAGGCTATCCTGAAAGATTTAGGGATTGTATCACCTTGAGGGGTAACAAATAATATACATGCACCTGATCCATGATTAGTGTGTGAGCCATCAAAATACAATTTCCATGTTGTTCCTATGTCTAGTGTGAATATTGACTCGTTAGGAAAGTCTGAAACCAAAGGGTGATTGGCTTGTGTGGGCACATCTGTTAGTTGATCAGCAATGACTTGTCCTTTTATTGCCTTATGATCCACATACTGAATGATATATTCACTTAGTATCATGACCCATTTAGTCAATCGTCCTGTTAAGGCCGCCCTATTGCATAGATATTTTAACATGTAGTGTCTCAACAAGCTTAGTCTGATGGTTTAACATGTAGTGTCTCAACTTTTGAGTAGCAAAGACCACTGCAAGATAAGAATGTTCAATTGGACCGTAGTTAAGCTCGTACCCCACCAAAGTGCGGCTGATGTAATATATTGCGCATTCCTTTTCCTCATGGTCATTTTGAGCCAGCAATGGGCCCAATGTGGTTGTAGTAGCTAAGATGTATAGAATTAGGGGTTTTCCATCAATACGTGGCAGCAGGATAGGAGGCATCAAGAGGTACTTTTTGATCTGCTAAAAAGATTCCTCACACTTGTCTGTCCAAATAAAAGGAACTCCCTTACATAAAAAATACTGAAAAGGCTGGCATTTATCTACAAGTTGTGCGATGAAGGGCCTAATGGACTGGGGTCAACCTTGTAATGTTCAGAGTTGACTAATACCTTTAGGTGGAGGCATGTCTAATATTGCTTTGAATTTTTTTGGGTCTACTTCAATGCCTCGATGGGAAACAATGTATCCCAAAAGATTTCCTGATGTCACGTCGAAGACACATTTCTTGGGATTTAGGCAGAACTTGTATTCTTCTAGCTGTGTGAAAATCTTGTCCAGGACTCTTAAGTGATTACCACGTGTCAAGGATTTTTCTAGAAGATCATCAACATAGTCTTCCATCAATGTGTGCATGAGATCATGAAATATGGTGGTCATAGCTCTTTGATAGGTTGCGCCTGCATTTTTCAATCCAAAGGGCATGACATTCCAACAGTATGTACCCCATGGTCAGGTGAATGATGTCTTGTGTTGGTCTTCAGGAGTGATATGGATCTGGTTATTCCCTGAGAAGCCATCCATGAGGGACAACATCTCGTAGCCAGTTGTAAGGTCTACTATGATGTCTATATTCGGGAGTGGGAAGTCATCCTTCAAACATGCTTTGTTTAAGTCCCAAAAATCTATGCAGATACAAATTTGTCCATTTGGTTTTGTCACTGGTACAAGGTTTGAAATCCAGTCTGCATAGTCAATAGGTCTTATGAAGTCAACATCCAATAATTTCTTGAGTTCAACTTTGACCAACATAGCTATTTGAGGGTGCATTTTTCTAAGCTTTTGTTTGACGGCCTTTGCATTTGGATGTAATGGTAGATGATGTAGAACCAACTCAGGATCCAACCCTAGAATATCAACATAATACCATGCAAAATTGATTTGGCCTTCTATGAAAAATGATTGAAATTTTGGTTTTTCCTCTTTTGTCAAGGATGTTGCATAGAGAATAGTCTTAGGATTATCTGTCGTACCAATGTTGACCTCTATTATGTCTTCGATCAACATCAGGGATCTCTCTAGATTGATAGGGATAAATTCTAACCCTCCACCCTCAGGTGCCTCAAAGAGGTTTTCACCCTCGGATACGTCCTTTCTTTTTACTTTTTTTTGGTTAGTAGGCACCTTGCAGTTTTCACCTAAAGATCATTTAGTTTTTATTTTATTTTTCTCATTTTTGCGACTAGAGGGTGGGACAGTCTCATCGAAATATGCTGTAGTTTCAAGATCTATAGTGAAGCCAACCTTATGGTCCCCATGTGGTATGCCCTCTCGTAGTCCCATAAATTCAGCAATGGCCTCATCATTTTCAAATATGTCAAAGGTAGGTAGATCTTGTTGGTCCCAATTAATCAATTGTGGGTAAATGAGGGAGATGCCATCATCGGTGTTAGTGAAGGATGGGGATGTATTAGATAAGGTAAAGATAGAGGTATTATCAAGGTCCCAAAAGGATTTGGTCCATGCTCTTTCATCTGTGGTCTTTGGTGGGTCAGGTTCATAAAAAGAGTCAATGCAAATATTGATATCCATGAGGTTGGTAAGGGATGGGTGGGGTATGTCAAACTCTTGGAAGACATGATCAAGCTCATAGTCACTTGTGGTACAAGAGTCCCACTCATAGTCATTAGAGTCAGTGTCATCATAATAGGTGTAGATAGGATCCTCAGATATCTCAACATCTTCCGAAGCACTCACATCCTTATTTGAAAGCACCTTAGTACTTAGAGCACCAATCTTAATTGATACAAACCCTAACCCTGAGTTCTTCAATCGCTTAAGAGGCATCAAGGGTTCTCTCATTCTATTTTTATGTATACCAAGTCCACTGATTCCATCATAACCCATTTGTTTCATTAGCGCAAAACCTTTTCCATATTGTTCTATTGGTAGGGGCGATAGATCTTCTTCGTCTTTGTAAATCCAAGCTGAAATATCATCAATTTCTTTATTGTTTACCTCTCCCCATCGTGTGAAGGTGGTGGTGGGAGGAACTTTAAATACAACTCTGGGTTCCATCTTGAAACAAGGCCTACCATAAGACTTGGGAGAGTTAGGTATCTTTGTGATGCAATAGGCACTATTTAGTTTATACTCGCCACAACCTTTGTCTTGGATCTTGATTTTGGGGTTGATGGATGGGGTTTTGGATGTTGAGGATTTGATGAGGGTGGAGGGATCAACGTAACTGGATGAACTGGCTACAAAATTAGATGTAGAAGCTTCTCAATTAATAGGCACTTGGCGTTCGAGAACTCCCCTTAAATTGGTGTAATATTGGAAGGGATCAGGGTCGCCAATGATCGTGAATTCAGTGCCATTATATGGAAATTTAGAACATTGATGATAGGTGGAAGGTATGGCTTTCATGGCATGAATCCAGCGTCGACCGAGGAGAAGGTTATATGGGAGTTCAAGATCCAAGACTTGGAATGTGGTGTCCGTAACTGTAGGCCCAACTCTGATAGGGAGTGTGATAACACCCTTGGAAGAGTGTTCTTCGTCATCATAGGCCTTGATTATAATACTTTTGGTTGTGTCTACACATGCTTTAGAATAGCCTAATGACTTGACCAATTTTAAAGTGAAAATGTTTAGTCCAACTCCGCCA
The DNA here is from genome assembly GCA_007115665.2 of Sequoiadendron giganteum. Lineage (NCBI taxonomy): Eukaryota > Viridiplantae > Streptophyta > Pinopsida > Cupressales > Cupressaceae > Sequoiadendron > Sequoiadendron giganteum. The sequence goes on from CM021102.1 coordinate 1,432,979, forward strand.
TTTGCCAAGACTCATCTGACCTTGTGTTGATGGACAAATACTTCAAGGTGGAATGGGTCGTTATGGCTAGACTTTTGTCTAGAGTAGTCTTTTTGAGAAAAGGAGACATGGATTGGATTGTTCAAGTGTCCAATCATGGCTTCAAATTGGTTGACATCCAGGTCAGTAGGAATAGAGGTTTGTTTCAAAGTCTTATTGCGGATAGCTTTATGTTTAGGTGATAGGCATAATAGCTCAAGGATGGAAATATGTGCAGGTGTCTTTCCCAATTGGCCAACAAGATTATATTGGGCTTTACATTGCAGCTTCTTTAAAGAAGGACTAGATAAGGTAATCTTAGCCCTATGAGTGGTGACAACACATTCAGGAACCTTTTTAATGGTAATGGTGTTGACATATTCATCGGCCCCATGGAGGTGATCAATTATTTGTGAGTAATCAAAGGCATTCCTGGTATAATTGGCTTGACTGTCCATCTATCAACCTGAGGTGGAGGGATTTCCTAAACCATGGTCTTGTAGTGGATTCTTGAAGATTATATGGTCTTGATTGGAAGTTTTTTTTTGTCCTTCAACCTCTATGGTACCATTTTCAATTAGATCTTGAATTATGTTCTTCAATTGACGACATGATGAGGTCTTATGTCCTTTGATGTGGTGGTAGTCACAAAAGGCATTGTCATCCCACCAAGATGGTTTGAACTGTCCTGGGTTGTATGGTTTAGGTTCTTGAAGTTGTATGACATGTGATTGTACTAGCTTCTTCAAGACAGATTCAATTGGTTATGGTAAATGAGTGTATTGTCTCTGTGGGTATGGCCTTGGTTGTCTTGGGGGTCCTCGTTCTTGAATATTTTGGACCACGTTAGCTACTTGGTTGGACACATATGGTGTATTCTTGTTTGCATTGGGTACTTTGAGAGTCAACGTGGGACTTGCTCGATTCACAAATTTTGCGTCTATGACTCCATCGTGTGTTACATTCTTATTGTGAGACCAAAACTTTCTTTTGTCATTAGAAGTTTGATGGTTGTGGTTGTTTTTGTTTCCATGTGTAAGTTCACCTTGGGCGATTAGAACCTTTTCGATTGTCATGCCTTTCTCAACTAAGTCTGTAAATGTGGCACAATAATGCACTTGTAAACGGTGTTTCAACTTTGACTTGAAGTTTTCTACGAACATGTCTACTTTTTTTTTTTCAAGAATCTCAACAGGACATCGGCTTGCTATACTATGCCACCGTTGGAAGAAATTAATAAAGGACTCTCCTTCACTTGTGTCAAGTGGCATAAGGTAGCAATTGTGACATCATTATCAATGTTGTAAGCATAATTCTCCACAAATTTATTGGTGAGGTCATCCCATGACTTTATAGACCCTTTAGGTATCAGGACAAACCATTCAAGTGTGAGCCCCATAAGACTTCTAGGGAATAGTCTCAAAAGGTAGGAGTGGTTGTATGCAACATCCATGCAAGCAGTGGTGAATTCTCGTATGTGCTCGATAGGTTTTCTCTTTCCCTTGTACTTAGTGAAAGTAGGGATGGCATACCCAGGAGGGAAAGGAGGCATGTATATGCTAATGTCATATGGATAAGGATGTAGATCATGTGATGAGTACATCTTCTTGTTTGACACTTGCATCCCTTCCACTTGCTTTTGTAGGGCAGCCAACTGGGTAGTCAGTGCATCTATTACAAGATTGTTGGCAACATTGTTATGAGGTCGCATATTTGTGTTATGTGGAACCATGTTGTGTTGAGATGATATGTTCTAGTTTGGAACGTTGTGTATATGTGGTGGATTTTCATTTTTTCCATGAGTATGGATGTGTGATGTGTAGGTGGGGATGTGAGAAGTGGTTGAGATATGTTGCATTGGTTGAGTGGGTTGTCCGTGTATAATTTGGTTTTCAAAAAGGATTCCCTGTGTGCAGCCATATGATATGTTAGGTTGTGTCATTTGTGATCCATTCCCTTGTTGAAAAGGATTATAACCATGTGTAGTGTTTGTATTTTGACTATGTGGAGCATTCATGGTTTGTCCTTGTAAGGTTGTTATTTTGATATGAGGACCTTGTGACATTGTGTTTGTGTTTAGTTGAGATCCTTGGATGAGAACCCGTCTTGCCTTAGGTCTACCAAGGATGTTAGATGTTGATGCCCCTATGGCCTCAGATGAGGAACCAAAGGGCATGAATGTCGAGCCAAAGGGTCACGTTGTGAATAATGGTTGTGAGGTGGTTTGTGTCATGGGTTGTGACATAGATTGTGTCACAAAGATGGATGAAGTGTTGGTAGTTGTGGTATTTGGGCTGGTTGTGCCAATGGGTATGGAAATTTTAAGTTGTGGTGTAGATTGTCCTTGGCTTGTTTGTGTGTTTTCTTTGGGTGACGTTGCTGCACGTAAGGTATTGATATCAAATCCTTGAGGTAGTTTAACTCCTTCATGTAATAATTTGGCTAAATATCATTCAGGTTCCAACATGACAATTTCATCCACAAGAGATGCAACTTCAGGATTTTGAGAGGCAGCCTCTACTTCTTTTATGAACACATTTCCATCTTTGTCTCTAACAAGGAATTGTTCAAAAGGATTGTGTGTCTTTGGTTGTTGATAAGATGTAGACCCCAAATTGACATTGTCACGACTTTCGAGGTGGATATTGTCGTGAGGATCATTAGTGGTATTATCATAGTTGAGGGTGCTCATCATGAAAGAGGTCCATTTCTCGACGCTTCTTTTGCAATCTAGTTTCAACCATATAAGGCTTGCTCAAAATGAAGGTGGAAAATGCAAATGGAATGAGACTAAGACTATGTTTTTGGTATTTTTTTAAATAAGGTATGCCTAAATGTAATGCAACTATTTTTTGATTTTTGACAATAATGAATGCAATATGATAATGTTGTCTAAAGGGAATGACTAATGCCAAAGGACAATGAAGACTAAGATGACAAGTTATGACACTAATTTTTATTTTTATTTGTATTTTTGGAATAAGGTATGGAAAATGAGGACTAAGATGACTTAAATGTAAGATATGTAAATGCAAAGGTCTACGTGTTTTGGAAGAAGGTTACTCAACCACCCTAAGCTTGATCTATGTATCAATTTTGGAATATCAAAGGACTTTTTTGAAGGACTAAATGACAATGACAAGATGACTAAGTGAGGTTTCCTAACTTGACTTATGAGTTGGAAAGATCTCATGAAAGTATCATGACTAAAGGAAATAATGATGACTAAGTCCAATGATAACCTACTTTTGAAGGCAATGATTTTGCACAGTATGGTAAGGTTTTCCTAACCAAAAATTTGCAAATGAAATGAGGACCTAAGGACTAGTTTAGGACTGAAAATGATGATGATGAACTCTAAAGGATGCACTTAAAGTTTGCAAAGATGAACTAAACTGTGCAAGAAATGAGAAATTTGAGCAATTTTCTTGTTGGTTTTTAGTAGAGAAATTGCGTCACAGAAAGCTTCAAATGTGACTCAACAGAGCGAATGCGTTGCAGAGGACAACAAATGTGTTGTAGACAGAATGATTGCCTAGTTTGTTTGCAAGTTTGATCGAATTTTGAAATGTTTCAAGTTGAATGTTTGTTTCCAAATTTGTGAGATGCTATTTGTTTGTTTGAATGTTTGAGAAAACACTTGGCAAACAAAATATTTTTTCTTTGATCAATCACAATGAAAACAAGCACAATCCTAGGTTAAGCCAGGATAATATTTGCTAGATTCCACGTGGGTTTCCCCAACCGCACTTATTCTTAGCGTGTGAATCTAGAAGCTTGGCTGCATGGGCTCCCCCTTACATTGCACTCACTTCTCAGACCAACCAAGCTTCCAACCCCCATGAAACTCCCATGGTAGATTGATCACCTCTACTAAGAATTGCGAGAATGTGGATGCCTTCACAATGATCATTGTTGTGCTAGCAAATAGAAAGGATTTTGGCTACTACACAAAATTTTTTAGTTCGGGACTCCCATTTGAGTGGCCACACATGGGGCAAAGGAGGAATTCCAACCTGAAGAGGTTACGCTCAACAGGGTTTTGGGGAATTCTACTTTGTCCGTGTAACACATCCGCACTCATAATCCTAAGTTTCCCATTAGGATTCACATTTATATACCGGTCGAGGGTAGCTCAGCCAAAGAGTTTCATTGTCGGTCTGAGTTGCCTTGGGGTGAGTACTTTTTCCCACCAAGGAAGGCCCAATTCCTAGAGTCAATAATAGTTTCTCTTGCACCCAAGATCGCACAAGTGCACAAGGGGAGAGGATACTTCTATTATTGAATCAGGGTTACCAAATGGTGCAAGAGAAGCACATACACACCTAGAAACAAAATGCAAACCACAAGACAATGTAAACATTGGTAAATTTTAATCCTACTTATGATGTCAACTCAAGCACTCAAGTTCTTTTTAGGCCCACTAATCATGCTATGTGAAAAAGGCACTCAAGATAAAACAAATTAAAGCTAGAGCCCTACAAAGCACAATGAGTAGTTTTGGCCTCCAATCTTTGACAAGCGAAGGTTTAACATGTCCAAATCTTGATCACCTGAACCTGAAAAAAAGTCAAACATTAGTCACAAAAATCAAAATTAAACTAAATAAAGAAAATTAAATTAATCTAATTAACTATAATCAAATAGCTAAAATCTAATTTATCTAAAAGTTTAACAATCTAATATCCAATTAAAAAAAAAGAGCTAAAAAAAATCTAAATTTAATTAAAATCTAATCTAAATCTAATGAAAATTTGATTAAAATTAAAGCTGATTAAAATCTAATTAAAATGTAATCTAAATCTAATGAAAATTTGATTAAAATCTAAAAAATCTAACAGCTAATTAAAATCTAAACTAAATTTAATTAAATTAAAATCTAAAAAAAAACTAAAAACTAATTGAAAATTAAAAGTTAATCTAAAGCTAATGTAAAATTTAATTAGAATCTAATGAAAATTTAATTAAAATTAAATCTAATTACATTTATTTAAAATTAAATCTAATTAAAATTTAATAAAAATCTAATCTACATCTAATTCAAATATAATTAAAATCTAAAATTGAAAAAAGCTAAAAACTAATTGAAAATTAAAATCTAAGCTAATTTAATTAAATTAAAATCTTAAAAAAAAACTAAAACTAATTAAAACGTAAAATCTAATCTAAATCTATTTTAATTAAATTAAAGTCTTTAAAAGCTTAAAAACTAATTTAAAATCTTAAAAAACTTAAAAACTAATTTAAAATCTAACTTAATTTAATATAACTAATTAAAATCTCAAGAAAACTACGTGAAGTGAACTAAAGTTAAATAAAATAAAACTAAATAAATTAAAAGTTAAATAAGGCTAAATAAAGCCTTTCCCCAAAGCTTGTGGGCAACAACAATAGGTGTTTCAAGTAGCTTGCTGAATTGGAGAAGTGAATAAGGCCGAAGAAGATTGTGGCTAAGATTTTCGTTCATTAATGCTTCAACATCAAGCCTAAGTAATGAATGCATGCTATGGTAGCCAACTTTCTTACTTCTCTTTTCGCGTCTACTTTCTTCATCTTGTTTCTAAACTTTTCTATTGACTAGTGTATTCGAGAAGCTTCTTCCGTCTCTTGAAAAAAGTGAAGCTCTGTTTTGTAAGAGAATATAGGTGAAAATACTCTATTTTTCGCTGGATGAAAGTATGAATGTATGAACAGAAAGAGCACTGGCAGCTCTCTTTTTGAAGGAATTGATAAAAATTTTGTTCTGTTCTTAATATTTTCTGCTGCAAGTTGAATCCTGTGTCTCTTTGTTTTTTTTTGGCAATCTGTTGTGTTGTTTGTCTCTATTCTCCTACAAACTGGTATCAGAGCTGCAGTGGCCCCTGCTCCCTGACTATATCAAAGTGTCTTGCATTTACAGAAAAGGGTAGCTTGCTTTATGGACATATTTCTTCTTCTAAATGAGAGCAGAAAAAGTTTTGATGGATTGGGCACTTCCTTGGTTGACAATGTAAGCAGATTTTTATTAAAGGAAAACAATAGATTATATGTAATCTTTTATAGTTAGCAAAGTGGCAGAATCTTCTTGTTTTCAATCATAAAAAAGGTTTTACAGAGATTGAAAAAGGAAACAAAGGATTAGCAGTAAGGAGAGGCAAATTTTTATTTTTTGAAAATCATGGCAAGTGGAAGTATTGCTCAGCCCTAGATTCCAATGTTTAATGGTAAAAATTATGAATATTGGAGCATAAAAATGAAAACCTTGTTTTGCTCCCAGGTTGTTTGGGACTTGGTTGAAAATGGGTTTCCTGAACCAACAGACCAGCAAGCATATCAGGCACTTTCACAGGCTGAAAAGGATCTTTTGAAGGAAAACAAGAAGGATGCTAAAGCATTGTTTATCATTCAGTAGGCAATGGAGGACTCAATCTTTCCAAAAGTTTCAGCTGCCACAAGATCAAAACAGGCATGGGAAAGTTTGCAAATAGCTTACGAAGGCATAGACAAGGTGAAAATAACAAAATTACAAATTCTCAGAAGGGATTTCGAAAATATGCAAATGAAAGATTCAGATTCAATAGACTCATTCTTCACTCATGCAATGACAATAGTAAATCAAATCAGATCTTATGGAGACACCATTGAAGATCAAAAGGTTGTAGAGAAATTACTCAGAAGTTTATCAACAAAGTTCAATCCAGTTGTAGTAGCTATTTTGGAGGCCAGAGACCTTACTCAGCGATCAGTAGAAGAATTAATGGGATCACTCTTAGTACATGAGCAAAGATTAAATCGATCAAGGTCATCATCATTGGAGAATGCATTTAAGACTCAACTCTCATTTGGAAAAACAAGAGGAAGATCAAATTACAGTAGAGGCAGAGGATGTTTTACACCAAGAGGAGGAAAAGAAAATACATAGTATGAGAGTAGAAGACCAACATCAAGCCCACATGCACATTCTTCACCAACAAGAGGAAGGGGGAGCAACCATTCTCATAGCCATCATCAAGGAGAAAGGTATGATAAATCTAATATCCAATGTCATTACTGCAGTAAATTTGGGCATTATGCATCAGAATGTAGAAAAAGGCAATATGACATGAATAAACAAAAGGCACATTTCACAAATGAAAATAAGCCCAACACTAGTGAAGAAAACACCATATTGATAACATGCAATGTAGCACAAGAAAGCTCAAAATAAGTGTGGTTCTTAGACAGTGGTTGTAGTAATCATATGAGTGGGAGCAAGGAGATGTTTGCAACAATGGATGACTCAATAAAATCAGAAGTAAAATTGGGGAATGATTAACGAGTTTCAGTCATAGACAAAGGGTCAATTAACATAAAAACTAAGCAAGGTGAGGAGAAACATATTTCTAATGTATATTATGTTCCCGGATTGCAACACAATATCATAAGCATTGGGCAACTAGTGCAAAAAGGATATAGAATATGTTTTGAAAATGGTGAATGTGTGATTCTAGACAAGAAACCAAGCAATAGGTTGATTGCAAAAGTTGAGATGACAAAAAATAGGATGTTTCCACTTAACATCCAAAGTGAATTATTTTTGCAGCCACAAGGATTGGAAAAAATTGCTGAAATAGATTTCAAAGCTTCATACAAAAATGAATCTTGGCTATGGCATTTAAGACTTGGTCATTTAAACTTCAAAGAATTACAACTGTTATACAAGAAAAGAATGGTACATGGATTGCCACCAATAGAGCCACTTAAGAAAACATGTGAGATTTGCATATTGACAAAGCAACATAGGAAAACATTTCCAGGTGGAGAGTCTTATAGGGCAAATCATCCATTTAAGATAGTGCATTCAGACCTTTATGGACCTATGCAAACACCATACATAAGTGTAAAACTTTATTTCTTAACATTTATTGATGATTTCAGCAGGAAAGTATGGGTTTATTTCTTAAAATACAAATCAGATGCATTTGTTGTTTTTAAAGAGTTCAAGGCAAAAGTTGAGAAAGAAAGTGGATATTACATCAAAACATTGAGAACCGATCAAGGTGGAGAGTACATATCAAATGATTTTCATAATTTTTGCAAAAAAAAGGGCATAAGAAAACAATTTACAGCAAGGTATACTCCTCAACAAAATGAAGTAGCTGAGAGAAAGAATAGAACAATCATGGAAATGGCACGAAGCATGATAAAAGAAAAACATCTACCAAATGAGTATTGGGCTGAAGCAGTTGCATATTCGGTATACATATTGAATAGATGTCTAACAAAGGCAGTGATAAACAAAACACCAGAAGAAGCTTGGAGCAAAATGAAGCTTAATATAGCACATTTGAGAGTCTTTGGATGCATGACATATTCATTGATACCTCAAGAGTTGAGAAGGAAATTAGATGATAGAAGAGAGAAGTGCATATTTGTGGGATATAGTGAACAATCCAAGGCATATAAACTATACAATCCTATCACAAAGAAACTGATAATAAATCGTGATGCTGAGTTTATTGAAGAAGAAGCATGGGATGTCAGCAGAGACAAAACAACTACAGTTGCAGCAAGTGTTCCACAAGAGAATCTCAAAGTGTGAATCCTACTACACAAACAAATGTTCCTACAACACCTTCAAGGGTACCCACCACTCCAAATCCTATTACTCCAGCAAGTAATGACAACAGTGAGTCTTCTAATCCAACACTTGCATCACTAATATCAAGGTCCATAAACACTTCAAAGAAGACACGTAGTTTAAGAGACATTTATGATGAAATACAAGAGGCTAAAAATGATGATCTATGCACTAATTTTGCATTCTTAGCACAAGTTGATCCAATTTATTTTGAAGAGGCAATTAAGGATAACAAATGGATTGCAGCCATGGATGAAGAAATTCAAGCAATAGAAAATAATCAAACTTGGGATCTAGTAGAGCTTCCTAAAGGCAAGGATGTGATTGAAGTTAAATGGGTTTACAAAACAAAGTATAATGCTGATGGAAAAGTAGAGAAACACAAGGCAAGACTAGTAGCTAAAGGTTTCACACAACAACCGGGCATAGACTACAATGAAACATTTGCACCCGTGGTAAGATTGGATACCATTAGAATTGTTTTATCTATTGCAGCTCAAAACAATTGCAGGGTTTATCAAATGGATGTTAAATCAACATTTTTGAATGACATTTTAGAAGAAGAAGTGTATATAAAACAGCCACCTGGTTATGAAATTTTGGGAGAAGAACATAAGGTATACAAACTAAAAAAGACACTATATGGTTTGAAACAAGCTCCTACAACTTGGTACAATAGGATATATTCTTATTTTGTGAACAATGGGTTCAACAAGTGCGGCAATGAACCAACTTTGTATGTCAAAGTGAATGGAGGGGAAATATTGATTGTGTGCTTGTATGTAGATGATTTGATATTCACAGGTAACATGTCAATTGATTCATTCAAGACAGCCATGGAAAGAGAATTTGATATGATTGATCTAGGGCTCATGAGATATACTTCTAGGTATATTTTTCACCTAGGATCAAGCACTATCTCTTGGGCATCAAAGAAACAACCAATTGTGACACTCTCATCAGCTGAAGAAGAATACGTTGCAGCCACATCAGCATCTTGCCAGGCAGTATGGATGTGAAGAGTACTTTCAGATTTGAGGCATCCACAAGAAGAACCTACAAAAAAAATTTGTGATAATAATTCAGCAATTGCTTTATCTAAAAATCATGTTTTTCATAAATGTAGAAAGCATATTGATACCCGATATCATTTCATCCGAGAATTGGTGAACAATGGTGACATATATCTTGAGTTTTGCAGGTTCGAAAAACAACTAGCATACATCTTCATGAAGCCACTTGCGAAGAATGTTTTTGAGCATGTCCAAGAAAGAATTGGAATTGCAGACCTACATGGCAACGAAGATTAAGGGGGAGTGTTGGTGACGAAGACTTCTAGCTTGGCTGTAGTAATCTCCCCTGTGGCCTCTGTAGCCCCAACTACTTCCACCAATGCATTTATTACTTCTCTCTTCGCGTCTACCTTCTTCATCTTGTTTCTAGACTTGTCTATTGACTAGTGTATTCGAGAAGCTTCTTCCGTCTCTTGAAAAAAATGAAGCTCTGTTTTGTAAAAGAATATAGGTGAAAATACTCTGTTTTTTGCTGTATGAAAGGGGCATGGATGAAAGTATGAATGTATGAACAGAAAGAGCACTGGCAGCTCTCTTTTTGAAGGCATTGATAAATTTTTTGTTATGTTCTTAATATTTTTTGCTGCAAGTTGAATCCTGTGTGTCTTTGTTTTTTTTGGCAATCTATTGTGTTGTTTGTCTTTGTTCTCCTACACTTACAAAAGTTGTGCATGTTACTAGATATTTTAATGACAGCCGCAAGCTTCCTATATTAACAGACATATGTCCATGTGAATAACAAAAAAATAGGCATGTATAGACTAGCAAACCTTCATTGATCTTTCTCCAAACGAGATTTCACCTTGCGCTCCTTTCTCTTATAACTTTTCCATTGAAGATAATCATTCAACCAAAATTAACATCCATCTTAAGAGTGTCCATGTGATATTGTATCCTAATTTTCCCACCAAACCAGACCTATGCTTACTAGCTGATGCAATTAAAGGATATATTATAGAAATTTACCAAAGATAGATTATACCAAAACAATGTCAGCTTCACCAAATATATTAGGGATAAATTTTCTAGATTAATGCAAGTAGCATAAAACTATTAAACCCCAATTAACAATAGAGCACAAAGGAAACTAGAAACATAAAAACATGAAACAACGTCACCTAGTCTTCAAGCTCCCATTGGTTGACCTCCATTGGCCTTCTCCATCTTGCTGAAAATAATATGCTTGCCCTCAGATTGAGATGCAATTATCACCTATGTCTAAGCCAAGCAAAATATTGAAGTATTATATGCTCAAGTGTAAGTTCTCAAGCATGCTGAAAATAATTGTGTGTGTCTATAATGGCTTGAGAGTGAGCCTTTTAAAGAATTCCAAATTGAGAATGGATGGCCAGGATTAGAAGTTGGTAAAGTGGTGCAGGAGCACCCATAGGTACACTTTGTATTGTGGACCACTAGGCAATCTATTTTTGCATTTTTGGATATGTTTAAATGAAGGTCATGTTGACCATTGTGTAGGTGAGATAGAGTTAGAGGCTTAGGAACATGTCTTGATCTTTAGGATAGTAATTGACGAAGGTTGGATGAGTTTAGAAACTCATTTGCTCAGTTTACTAGAAATTGGCAAAAGTTGCAAAATGGTGGATTTTGCAACTTTGCCACATTGTAATTGAAATGACACGACCAAGGGGAGGCATAACTATTTTTGGGGATCTATTTATGGTTAGCCTCGACTTGGAAGAGAGGTTAGAAGTTTGTGTGATTAGTAGAAGTGAGGAATTGAAAGAAAGGAGCATATATGTTTACATGTGTAGTTTCTTGTTCTTAGTGTTACAGTGATCTTTAATGGATTAATTTTTGTACTATAATTCATGCATAGGATAGTTTAATTACTCTTTGAATACTGTGTGGTAGTGGATAGTTTAGTTGTTTAGTTTCAAGCATTTTTGTTATTGTTTTGGTGTTTTCACTATTGCTGGTCTAAACCAGATAGTTTGAAAAACATGGAATTTTAGCTCACTTTCCCACCATACAAGTGGTACAGCCCCTTGGGATTGGTGACTAGACTCCATAGATGTATATACTGTAGGAGTTAGGATCTTTGATACTACAAGAGCTAATGGTGAAGTCTTATCCTAGGCAAGCTAGAGGAGAGTCCGACTAGGAAAGATCATAGTGCAGAGCACTTGATTTGCAGAGGTGACACTTTCAAGACAAAATTCCAATTGGAGAAGGTAGGCATGGGTCTTACCAAGCTATGGTGAAGAGGAGGGAACTCCACCTATCCATTTGTAAGGGAAGAACTTGACAAGTTGCAGGAAGGTCAGGAAAGGCCTAAAACCCTGATTTTTACCCAATTTCAGCTAGGGTATGGTACGACTAGTTGAGGACCCAAGACCCTGAAATTATTTGAGGGTTGTGAATGTGGACCAAGAATCCCAAGGAAAGATTGGGGTTTGTTGTGGAAAGAATTTGAGAAAAGTCCTGATCTCTCGAGTTAGGAGACCTAATTAGGGCTAGTAGCCTATTAGGCCAATTTAGAGGGTTTGGTGAAAGCGACCTACAAATGGAGTTTGGTGGATCCCTAATGCCCCAAATAGGATGGAATGCAATGTTTGGAAACACCTCCACACCTTTGTAAGTTCTTTTCAAGAATTGGAAGCAACTGACCTTTAAGGTAGCTTAAGGGTGAATGGCTAGGTAATGAGATGGTACCAAGTTATGGCTTGGTAAGAAGAATTTTGGTGATGGGTGGGTTGGCAAAGAGAACCAAGGGATCCTAGGAATAGAAGAGATCCTATAGGTTGCAAGGGGTGGGAAAATATACCAAGTGGTCTTCCAAGAAGTACCTAGAGCATGAATTAGTGATTGATTCACCCAACCTCCCTATCATAAAGCCCTAAAATCAACGACTAGGATTCAATGTGATACAGAGCATTAGGGTTAGGGAAACATTAGGTCAAAGTTAGGGAAAGATTTGAAATGAATGGCTGAGATTTATACAATTAAATCAATGGTGGACAATAAATGAGATAGAAATCAAATAATAGAAATTATTTGATTTATGGAGGAATGCTGACTTATGAATTAAATAATGGTTTAATTCATAAATGAGAATGAGACAAAAGGAAATAAATAATTGTTTTAATTATTTATTTGGTGAGATGGAAAGTGGGATAAATGGTAATGTTATGGAGGAAATAATCATGGAAGGATAATTGGAAATTATGACATTAGGATATAATCAAATCATGAGGATGTTTGACATAGAAAAATGCAGCTCGGGGGCCTAAGTCATTTTTATGTGTCTACACTAACCACCCTAACCACAATAAAATGATAATATTTTTATATAATATTTTAGATATAAGTACGGAACTCATGTCCCAATGTGATGCATATTTTTTTGTAATTTTTTCCAAGTAAATAATTAATTATGAATTTTTTATTACAAATTTTAAAAAATATAAAAACTTGTATGTCTAACCACCTTAACTTGGTCAAAACTTCATGAAATTCAATTTTTCTTTTTTTTAATCCTATAGTATGCGAAACATAGAATGTGACACATATTTCAAACTCAAAAAATGTGATACCATTTGAAAGCTATAGATGTTCTTCAATCATCCTATCAATCAAGAATTTTATCGTAATTCAAATAGAAAATAATAATTATTTATTAAATTCAATGTAAAGAATAATTTATATTGGTGGAAAGTTGAGAATCTCCTTTAAAACTCCTTTTCGTTTCATCAATTTTAGGTGTTAAAAAAGTCGCCAGCCACATGGGTCATCATATCGCTTACATATCGGCACTTTTTGGCCCTTCGTGATCCTACACATACCCTCATACTATGCTTCAAACAGCCTTGCAACAAGTTGTGGTTCCCTCTAGTGCAAATCCAAGTGATGTAGCAGCTCTAATTCAAGGAATGAATGCAGTTAATGTTGACAATATGTTTCATCAAAATGAGTTACCTCCCTTGGAAGTGATATAAAATAATGAAGCCTTCATGATAATAGTTATCTTCAATAGGACACATATAAACCAAACCCTTGTCGACAATGTCTCAACTCTTAATGTGTGTAGTGTAACCTTTTGGATAAACTTGGCGAGGATAAGTCAATAATTAAACCTAATTCCTTATCAATTCGAGGACTTGATAATGTAGAAAATAAACCACTTGTCATGATCACTTTGCCTATTACAGTTGGAAAACCACATTACAAACTCCTATCCATGTTATACCTCATGATATTTCATACAATCTTCTTTTAGGAAGACCATGGATTCATGATATGCATGTTGTGCCTTCAAATCTTCATTGTGTCATGAAGTATGTCTATAAAAATAAAGTGGCCTAAGTGCAAGGATCTATGACACAATTTTGGCTCTTAAGATGCCACTTTTTAATTTCTGAATTCAGCAAAATCTGATTTGCATGAGAAAATGAAGATAGTTACACTCAAAATTTCAAGATAAAACAAGAACAAAAGTTGAAGTGCTCCACATCTAGTTTCTAAGTTGCTATTTTTTTTGAAATTAATGAAGATTAAGGGTCTCAAAAAGGGGCGGGGGGGGAGGGGCGTGGGAGGAAATAGTTCCTATTTGTTTATCAAAAAAAAATAGCACAGCGCCTGAGGGCTCCCCCCTTTTTTATTAACGTTTTTCCAGAATTTCAAAAATCCCAATGGTGAGAAATTAGCTAACACCATGTAGTTTATCCTCATTCTTTCAGATAATTTTTTTAATGAATTTATAATGTTTTATGAATTTTCAAAGTGGACACATCCCGAAAAGCTGAAATTTGAGTGTGCTCCTGCCTAACTTTTTTGATAACTAATCGAAAATTGATTTTTTTTCATCATGTGTAGAATGGAGTCTAGTTTCAAAAAAATTAATTTGTTTCAAGTTTCACTGAATGAGTAAAAATCTATCCTAAAACTAGCACATCTTGGTTTTTGACAAAAAACGGAGGCATTTCCAATAGAAGCCATGGATCAAAACATTAACTAAATCAAAATGAAAAAAAAGAATTATATATTTGGATAGCTAAGAGAGAGGTTAATGCTATCACCATTTTTTTATAAACTTGCATTGAAATAGGTGCAAATGGGATAGGGAGCACAAACAAAAATATGAGGAAAATTGGCACCCTTTCGAAAAATCACGTCTTTTTCATGAAATGGTTGTCCAAACCTTCGAGTCGGATGCCCAATGCAAAATCCAACCCATTGGGTTGGTATTTCCCAATGCAACCTATTTGGTGCACACCCAATTTGGCATGTGCAAAATGGGTTGTTTCATTTGGCTAGCTCCAAATGTCATTCATGACTTTTGGAATACATTTTTCTAAACTCTTTGAATTTCTCTTTCTCTATCAGGGAAACTATATACATGAAATAAATATTTACTTTCTTATACTTTAAGTTATATTTCATGTATATAGGCAGGATGTTTGAGAGTGGTTTTAGATCTCTAGGAGTTATAATGCAAATTCTAGTTTTTGGAAGATCTTAAAAATTTCAAACTTAGTCAAGTTTTAGTAATCAACATGTCAAATTTCAATAATTAGGAGGTCAAATTTTAGTATTCAGGAAGTCAAATTTTATCTTTCTCTCTCTATCTCACTCATTTTAATCTTTTATTCTCTAGACCTCTCTCTCTCTCTCTCTCACTATCTCCATCCCTTTATTTGATAATCTCTCCCTTGAGATCAAGAACTACGTATCTACATGTCCATCTCTCTCCTTCCCTCTCTAATATCTATCTCCCTCTCTCCTTCCCTCTCTACATTTGTCTATCTCCCCTCCCTCTCCTTTTATCTCTATATATCTCTCTCTACTCTATATATCACCTCTCTCTATACCTGCATATCCCTCTCTCCCTCTCTCTCCCCTCTTTCTCTCTCA
>CM021102.1:1448559-1761934 GCA_007115665.2 Sequoiadendron giganteum
CCTTTATCTCTCTCCCACTCCCTCCATCTCTCTCAACCCTATCCCTCCTACCCTCTCTCCCTCTCTCAGGTTTCTCTCTCTCTCTGTCCCTCCCTCTATCTCTCTCCCCTCTACCCTAAACCCTAAACCCTTAACCCTTAAACCCTAAACCCTTAAAACCCTCTACCCTCTCTCTATCTCTTTCTCTCTCTCTCAAGTCTCTCCCTCCTACACCCTCTCCCTCTCTCAAGTCTCTCTCTCACTCACTCACTCCTATGTCTCTCCCCTCTATGTTAGGGTTAGAGGGAAGATATATAACAAGTTAAATACAAATTTGAACAATAAAATAGAGTAATAAAACACACATAGAAGACAACATATAAAATTTAACGTGGTTCACCCAATCTGGGCTACATCCACAAAACTGCAGCCATCCAATGATTTTATTATCCAATGCAAAACCTATTACAATATTGCAAATAATGTCATGCTACAACTCTTCATCCCAGCTGCTTATAACAAGCTTTTATAAGCTTCCAAAAAATTAGGGTTTACAAAGTTGACATTTTTCTTTTTTGGTGATGAAACGAAAAAAGGTGAGAGATACATGAAAGAGTGTACAGTACTAAAAAGTGTAGAGTATAGCATGATTAGATGCCACATACCAATAATCTCCCACTTGGAGACTGATCAAGCTCCATACCAACATAATCTCCCACTTGGAGACTGATCCTGGACGACACCGATGCACTTACAACTCCCATTGGAAATATGCACCTTGGACCTTGCTGATCTGTTATACTTGAATTCAACCTTGAAGGCCAACTGAAGTTGAAGAGGACCTCAACTTCTCCCTTATCACTGCCTTTGTAAATATATCCACTGGATTGTCATTTGTATGTATCTTTTCCATCTTTACTTGTCCATCCTCCAATACTGACCGAATGAAATGATATCTCAGTTGTATGTGTTTGGTTTTAGAGTGCAAGACAGAATTATTTGCAAGATGTATAACACTCTGGCTATCTGTAAACAAGTGATTTTTATCCTGTGTTTTTCCCAACTCTTCCATGAAGACTTGCAGCCATATCATCTACTTTGCTGCCTCTATTGCAGCCACATATTTTCCCTCTGTGGTGGATAAAGCAACCACCTTTTGCAACCAAGAAATCCAACTCACTACTGTCCCACCAACTGTAAATACATAACCTATGGTACTCAGCTTGGTATCTATATTCCTTGCCAAATTTGAGAACATAGCCTTTTAAATCTATATTAGAGCCCCCAAAACATAAACATATATTGGATGTACCTCTCAAGCACCTAAGAATCCATTTTATCGCATTCCAATGCTCAACTCCATGATGACTCATATACCTACTAACAACTCCTACAACATGTGCAATATCTGGTCTCGTGTATACCATGGCATACATTAAACTACCTACAACTGAAGCATATGGTACCTTGGACATTTTTTCTTCCTCCTCTTATGTCTTTGGAGACATATCCTTAGTCAATTTTACATGACTGTGCAAAGGTGTGCTGACACCTTTTCCATTCTCCATATGAAATCTCTGCAACACCTTTTCCACATAATTAACCTGAGATAAAAACAATTTCCTATTTTTCTTATTTCTTGTAATCTTCATACCAATGATGTATTTTGTTGTCCCCATATTCTTCATAGCAAATGAATTTGCTAACTGTTGTTTTAACTCCTTTATGTGATCCATGTTAGACCCCACTACAAGCTTATCATCAACATATAAACATAAAATAATGTAGCTATCTTCACTTAACATCTTAAAATAAACACAATGGTCTTAATTACACTTTTTGTAGCCTTGCTCAGCCATAAAACTATCACATTTAAGATACCATTACCGAGGTGCTTGCTTCAAGCCATACAAAATTTTCTTCAATCTACACACTAGTTTCTCCTTACCTTTGACCTCAAATCCTTGTGGTTGTTCCACATATATTTCCTCTTCCAAATCAACATGGAGAAAGGCAGTTTTAACATCAAGTTGTTCTAAATGCAAATCTTCAACAGCCACAATACTTAAAACAGTACGAATAAAAGTCATTTTAACAACTGGAGAAAATATTTCATCAAAATCAATACCCTATTTCTATGCAAATCCCTTTACAACTAATCTGGCTTTAAATATTTTCTTACCTCCATCCTCTTCTTTCACCCTATAAACCCATTTGTTTGATAAAGCCTTTTTTCTTGGAGGCAACTTGCATAATTCCCAAGTCTAATTCCAGCAAGGATTCCATTTCTTGTTCCATTCTATGCTCCCACTGAACCTTGGTATCCACCTACATAGCTTCATGATAGCATTCACCAGCATCAGTTAATAAAATAGAATACAAAGAGGGAGAAAATCTTTTTGGAGGTCTACTTATCCTTGAAGATCGCCTAACATTCCCTAGAGTTTTTGTTATTTCTTGTTACTATTGTTCCGAAGCATGAGGAACCACTGGAACATTGTTGTTTGTAATATCATCTAGCACTGCATAATCCCTTTTTGTCTTCTCATGCTACTGCAATAGATCTTTGTACAACACTTTCTCATTGAATATGATATCCCTGCTTCTCACAATTTTCTTATTTTCAAAATCCCAAAGCCTACAACCAAATTCATCAATGCGATATCCAAAAAATATACATTTCTTTGATTTTGCATCAACCTTGGTTCTATTTTCAGAATCTATATGTGCAAATGATTCACAACCAAAGGTTTTGAGAAAATAATTACTCACCTTCTTACCTATCCATGCTTCCTCTAGAATACCACAACCCAAAGGATTAGAGGGGCCTCTATTAATTAAATAAACAACCGTGTTTATAGGCTCTACCCATATGTTTAAAGGCAGCCCATCATGAAATCTCATAGTTCGTGTACGCTCCATTATTGTTCTATTCATGCGCTCAGCCACTCCATTTTCCTGTGGAGTCCTTGGAACTACTTTCTTCCTATGAATACCATTAGAGGAACAATAATCTTCACACTCTTTGCTGCAATAGTCACCACCATTATCAGATCTGAGACATTTTAGCTTTTTACCTGTCTCATTCTCAACCAAGCTTCTCCATTTTTTAAAAGTTGCAAATACATCAAATTTTTGCCTAAGGAAATAAATCCATACCTTCCTAGTTGCATCATCAATGAATGCAACATAATACTGAGAGCCACCAAGAAAATATACCCGAGCTGGTCCCCATACATCCGTATGGACAAGCTCCAATTTCTCATCTTTCTTTCGTTTCCCATCCTTGAGAAAACTAACTCTCTTTTGTTTTCCATAAACACAACTATCACAAAAATCCATATTAACACATTTTAGACTTGCTAAAACATTCTTTGAATGAAGTAATTTCATACCTTTTGCACTCATATGCCCAAGTCTATTGTGCCATAGTGCTGATTCAGAATCCACGGCAACTGCCTGATTTTCTGCCTACTGAACTGCAGCAACTGTTCCTGAACATTGATTTTTATCTGCAATAGATAAAGTAGTAGGAATAGTATGACCTGTACAAAGATATAAGGTGCCTACTTTCACACCTTTTTCTACCACTAAGGCACCTTTTGTAACCTTCCAATTTTTATCACTAAATGTAACAACACAACCTTCATCATCTAGTTGCCTTGCAAAATTTAAATTTATTTTTAACTTTGGAACGTGTCTTACCTCATGTAGTAGCCAATGATTCCCATTCTGCAACTTAATTTTGATTCTTCCCTTTCCAACAATCTGATAGGGTTCAATATCTCCCAAATAAACCAACCCAAAATCCCCTTGGACATAATCAAGAAAATAATTTATATGGGGTGTAGCATGAAATGAAGCCCCTGAATCTAATACCCAAGAATCACCAATGTTGTCAAGGGAAAGAATCAAAGCATCCTCATCAGATTTATTACTTACCACATTTGCCTCTTTATTTCCTTCCTTTTTGTCTCCTTTATTTTTTTGAGACCAACAATTTTTCTTTAAATGACCTGGCTTACCACAATACCAACAATCCCTCTTGTCTCTAGATTGGGACCTTATGTCCCTTGATTTTCCTTGTGACTTTCCATGACTTCCAAAATTGTTTCCTCTCTCCTTTTTTTTGCCCCTGCTTTCTACATTCAAAACACTGCCTGATGTGGATGTTCCACCTAAGCATTTCCTATGAATTTCCGAGCTCAAAATAACAACAACATCATCAAACTTCAATGTATTCAAACCAGAAATAGAATTGCTAACAACCATTACCAAACTATTCTAGCTTTCAGGAAAAGAACACAAAATCAAAAGAGCCCTAACTTCTTCATCAAATTTTACTTTTATAGAAGTTAATTGACTAGTAACTATATTAAACTCATTTAAATAATCAGTAACTGACCCATCTTCTACTATTTTCATATTAAAAAAATGCTTCATAAGAAATACCTTATTCGAAGCGGAAGGCTTTTAATATAACTTCACTAGGATTTCCATCAACTCTTGAGTTGTCTTTTCTGTTGTAATATTCAATGTCGTCAGTTGTGGCAGGCATAAACAAATATTGCCAAGTTCCTTTCTGTCCAAAATATCTCAGTCCTCATTTGACATTGTTGTGGGTTTCTTGGTTGTCCCTTCCAATGGCCACCATAAATCCTTTTGATAGAGGTAATCCTCCATCTGCATCTTCCATAACTGATAGTTCTTCCCATTGAACATTTCAACCTTCAACTTACCCTTGTCTTCCATTGCTCCCACTTAACCGTGAGACTCCCACTCAACCGTTATACTTTCCTGTAGATGATAATCGAAAACAACCCGCTCTAATAACACTTATTAGGGTTAGAGGGTAGATATATAACAAGTTAAATGCATAATTGAACAATAAAATAGAGTAATAAAACACACATAGAAGACAACACAAAGAATTTAACATGGTTCACCCAATCTAGGCTATATCCACAAAACCACAGCCATCCAATGATTTTATTATCCAGTGCAAACCTATTACAATATTGCAAATAATTCCATGCTACAAATCTTCATCCCAGCCGCTTATAACAAGCTTTAAGAAGCTTCCAAAAAACTAGGGTTTACAAAGTCGGCCTTTTTCTTTTTCAGTGACAAAACGAAAAAAGGTGAAAAAAGAAATATCGAGTGCTGCCACCCTCCGAACCCCCACCCGGGGCCCGACCCATCCCCAGACCCCGGCAAGGATACATGAAGAATATACAGTACTAAAAAGTATACAGTATAGTATGATCAATCACCACATACCTACACTCTACCCTTAGCCCTAGACCCTTAACCCTTAAACCCTCTATCATCTACCCTTAACCCTCTACCCTCTATCTCTCTCCCACTCCCTCCCTCCCTCTCTCTCAATACTCTTACTCCTACCCCCTCTCCCTCTCTTAGGTCTCTCTCTCACACTCCCTCTATCTCTCTCCCCTCTAACCTTAACCCTAAACCCTAAACCCCAAACCCTTAACCCTTAAACCCTCTACCCTTTATCTCTCTCCCACTCCCTCCCTCTCTATCTCTCTCAAGTATCTCCCTCCTAAGCATTGAGGTATAGGGTTGATGGATTAGGGTAGAAATGGAGGGATGGATGGAGGGAGAGATGGAGGGAGAAGTGAGATAGAGAGAAGTAGAGAAGAGGAGGGAGGTACAAAGATAGATGAGGTTTGAGAATCTAATGTTTAGGGTAGAGGGTTAAGGGTAGAGGGGAGAGAGATAGAGAGAGAGAGAGAGTGAGTGATAGAGAGGGACCTATGAGAGGGAGAGGGTGTAGGAGGGAGAGACTTGAGAGATAGGAAGGGAGTGGGAGAGAGATAGAGGGAGGGAGGGTTAAGGGTAGATGGTAGAGGGTTTAAAGGTTAAGTGTTTAAAGTCTATGATTAAGGGTAGAGGGGAGAGAGATAGCGGGAGTGACTGAGAGAGGGAGAGGGGGTAGGAGGGAGAGTGTTTAGAGAGAGAGGGAGGGAGGGTTCAGGGTAGAGGTAGAGATTTTTAAGGGTTAAGGGTTTAGGGTTAAGGGTAAAAGGCTTAGGGCTTAAGTTTAGGGTTTAGGGGTTAAGGGTAGAGGGTTTAGGGTAGAGGGGAGAGAGATAGAGGGAGTGAGTGAGAGAGAGACCTGAGAGAGGGAGAGGGGGTAGGAGGGAGATACTTGAGAGAGGGAGGGAGGGAGCGGGACATAGATAGAGGGAGGCATGGTTAAGGGTAGAGGGTAGAGGGTTTAAGGGTTAAGGGTTTATGGTTTAGGCTTAAGGGTAGATGAGAGAAATAGAGGGAGTGACTAAGAGAGAGAGACCTAAGAGAGGGATAGGGGGTAGGAGGGAGAGGGTTGAGAGAGAGGGAGAGGAAGGGAGGGAGTGGGAGAGAGATATAGGGAGGGAGGGTTAATGGTATAGGATAAAGGGTTTAGGGTTTAAGGGTTAAGGGTTTAGCATTTAGGATTAAGGATAGAGAGTTAAGGGTTTAATGGTTTAGATTTTAAAGGTTAAGGGTAGAGGGGAGAGAGATAGAGGGAGTGAGTGAGTGATTGAGTGAGTGAGAGAGGGAGAGATACCTAAGAGAGGGAGAGGTGGTAGGAGGGAGAGACTTGAGAGAGAGAGAGGGAGGGAGTGGGAGAGAGATAGATGGAGGGAGTGTTAAGGATAGAGGGTAGAGGGTTTAAGGATTTAGTGTTTAAGGGTTAAGGGTTTAGGGTAGAGACGAGAGAGATAGAGGGAGTGACTGAGAGAGAGAGAGACCTAAGAGAGGGAGAGGGGGTAGGAGGGAGAGATTTGAGAGAGATAGAGAGGAAGTGGGAGAGAGATAAAGGGTAGAGGGTTAATGGTATAGGGTAGAGGGTTTAAGGGTTAAGGGTAGAGGGTTAAGGGTTAAGGGTGGAGCGGAGAGATAGGAGTTAGTGAGATAGAGGGAGAGGGGGTATGAGGGAGAGACTTGAGAGAGGGAGGGAGGGAGGGGAGATATAAAGACTCTCCTTATCCCCCCTCTCTCTCAAGGCTCTCCCTCCTGCCCCCTCTCTCTCTCTTAGTTCTCTCTCTCTCACTCCCTCTATCTCTCTCCCCTCTACCCTTAACCCTAAACCCTAAACCCTTATCCCTTAAACCCTAAACCCTTAAACCCTCTATAATCTACCCTTAACCCTCTACCACCTATCTATCTCCCACTCCCTCTGTCCTCTCTCTCTATCAAGTCTCTCCCTCCTACCCCCTCCCCCTCTCTCAGGTCTCTCTCTCACTCACTCACTCCTTTTATTTCTCTCTCCTCTCCCCTTAACCCTCTACCCTCTATCTATCTCCCACTCCCTCCATCTCTCTCTCTCACTCACTCCCTCTATCTCTCTCCCCTCTACCCTTAACCCTAAACCCTAAACCATCTACCCTCTATCTATCTCCAACTCCCTTCCTCCCTCTCTCTCTAAATTATCTCCCTCCTACCCCCTCTCTCTCTTAGGTCTCTCCTCACTCACTCACTCCTTTTATCTCTATCCCCTCTACCCTTAACCCTCTACCCTCTACCCTCTACCCTCTACCCTCTAACCTTAACCCTCTATCCTCTATCTCTCCCACTCCCTCCCTTTCTCTCTTTCTCACTCACTCCCTCTATCTCTCTCACCTTTACCCTTATCCCTAAACCCTTAACCCTTAAACCCTAAACCCTTAAAAAGTCTACACTCTACCCTCTACTTCTCTTTATCTCCTCCTCCCTCTATCTATGTAGACCTCTCTTTGTTTTTTCAGTCACCTCTTTCTCCATCCCTACCTCCCCCTCTATCTCTACTTTCATATCTACTTCTCTCTACCTAGTTGTCCCTCTATACCTATTTCTCTCTCCCTCATTACCTCCTCTCTCTCAATATCTCCACCTTCTTTCTCTCTCTACTTCTCTCTATCACCTCTCTCTATCTCTCTCCCCTCTATCCTTAACCCTAAACCCTAAACCCTTAAGCCTTAAAACCTAAACACTTAAAACCATCTACCCTCTACCCACTATCTCTCTCCCACTCCCTCTCCCTCTCTCTCTCTCAAGTATCTCCCTCCTATGCCCTCTCCCTCTCTCAAGTCTCTCTCACTCACTCACTCCTATGTCTCTCCCCTCTACCCTTATCTCTCTACCCTTAAACACTCTACCCTCTACCCTCTACCCTTTATCTCTCTCCCACTCCCTCTCTCTCTCAAGAATCTCCATCCTACCCCCTCTCCCTCTCTCAAGTCTCTCTCTCTCGCTCACTCACTCCCTCTATCTCTCTCCCCTCTACCCTAAACCCTCTACCCTCTACCCTTAACCCACCCTCCCTCTGTCTCTCTCCAACTCCCTCCCTCTCTCTCTCTCTTTTCAAGTCTCTCCCTTCTACCCCATCTCCCTCTCTCAGGTCTCTCTCTATCACTCACGTAATCCATCTATCTCTCTCCCATCTACCCTTAACCCTCTACCCTCTAGCCTTAATCCTTAAACTCTAAACCCTTAAAACCTTAACCCGCTACCCTTAACCATCTACCCTAAACCCTCTACCCTCTACCCTTAGCCCTCTACCCTATACCCTGTACCCAATACCCTCTACCCTAAACCCTAACCCCTTTAATCTATACCCTCAACCCTCTACCCTCAATCTTAAACTCTCAACCCTCAACCCTTAAACCCTCAATCCAATACCCTCTACCCTCTACCCTAATCCCTCAACCCTATACCCTCTACCCTATACATTGGACCCTCAACCCTAATGCCTCAAACCTATACCTTAAAACCTCTACCCTCATCCATAAACCCTCAACCATAAACCCTTAAACCCTAAACCCTTAAACCTTCTACCTTATACCCTCAACCCAATACTATCTACCGTCAACCCTAATCCCTCAACCCAATACCATAAACCATCAACCCTATAGGTCCTCACCCCTATACCCTCAATTATCAACCATCTACCCTATACATTGGATCCTCAACCCTCATATATCTCTATCCCTCCCTCCTCTTTTCTCCTTATCTCTATCTCACTTTTCCCTCCATCTCTCCCTCCATCCATCCCACCTTCTCTTCCCTAATCCATCAACCCTATACCCTCTATTAGGATTGGAAAAATCCCACATTTTTCACCAACTTCCATCCATTTTTCCACACCTTCATCTCATGATTAAGGAAAGTCACTCAACATTATTTGACAAGATCCATAGTCCCATAAATATGGCCTTATGTATACAAATACTCCCTTGACCATATTAGATCGAAGACATAAAGAAATTTATCGATGTGCCTTTAAGTTCCTTCCTCAAGCTCTCCTTTTATTTTGCATTTCCATTTGTCATTTCATCATTCAGCTCCATAATCATTTCACGCCTAGCCAAAATATAGTAGAACTACTTCTCATATCATGAATAATTGCTCCTTATCAGAGAGATCATACATATGTCTTCCTAAGAAATGAGTCATAGATCCTTCATTTGAGTTTTTTTTTTGCATGTCAAGAAGAGATACACAAGTTCACACCAATCAAAAACCCCATGAATGATAGTTAAAACATATTCAGGGAGACATAAGGCAAGTCACAATGATCAAAAGACCCCAGAGATAACAATACTACATAATTGGGGGATAATACCTATCGTCTCACCAATGAGGACCCATCGACATGAGTAAAATAGTCAAAGAAAAATTGTCAAGTCATACTGAGCTCAAAAGTCACATCGACAGATGCATCATCAATAAGAAATACACATACTCTTACTAATAAAACTAGATGACTATTATGTTGAAGATACATGTATGATCGGATAGAATCCCTTAGGTCTCTCTGATGATGAAAGTCAGATCGATGAAATCAAGCTGAAGATAAAAAATGGGCATCATCGAGAAGACAATTCTTATCGTCCTACCAAAGACGACTTATTGGAAAGAACAAGGTGGTCGGAACAAATTTTTCAAATAAGGCTGAACTCACAAGTCATACTGATAGATATCCCATTGGTAAGAAACATATTGCCTACTGGCGATAAAGTAGGTAAACAACTATGTCGGAGAAACTTATACAATTGGACCAAGTCCCTCAAGATCATCTTGATCACATTGGTCACACCAACGAAGACTTCATCAGGGAGAGGCAAATACGATCTCATCAATAGCACAAATGAGCAATTGAACTTTCATCAGAGAAATATACATAATTGGAATGAGTTACTTGGATGTCCCCGAATTTATGAGTCACATTGATGAAGAAATTTTCAGTGAGAGCCTTGCCGATCCTTTTGAATGGACAAAGTGAGGGAAGAGACACATCAGAGAGACACATATGATTGGGTTGAATCCCTCAGGTCTCTCTGACTATGATGATCATGCCAAGGGGAATATTTTTGGGAAGAGTCTCACTGACCTACCCTAGTGAAGACAATGATAAAAGAATATGCAACGGGGAGACTAGAGTTCATCAAGACAACATTCCACTCTCTCAACGATGGTTCATGTTAGTTCGACGGTCATGCGGAATGGATGATATCTCTTAGAAAGACACTAGTCGAAGACTAAAAGGGATTTGTATGAGACCTAACATTGGATAGAAATCAAAAGTTATCTCCCCGAAAAGGTAAATATCAAAAGGAAGGAAAAGGAGATGTCGCACAGTATCGGTAAGACAAGTAAGTGGTATGCCCAATGAAGTGTAAAGTTTAAAAAGGCATCCCAGATCGAAAAGAGATTAATGAAAAGGTGCTTCCTTTTCATGTTTCTATATATGTTAGACATATTGTGGTTGAAAGAGGGATCAACACAGTTTACAGGATAGGAAAATATGGATATATACTTCTCATACTCATACAAATTGTATAAAAAATGACTATGTTGCATGCATAAATTCTGGGAGGTTTAATGGAAGATCTTGAATTTTGTGGCTCAATATTGGTGTCTATTGTTTGTTAATTCAAAGCAATTATCTGGTTGTCTCCGTACTACTACTTCTTTGTTATTCAAATTTGTGTATCCAAGTTGATATTTCAGTTTCATCAAGACACACTTGTTGTTTTTGTGTGATCAATTTAATTGGTTTCTATTAAAGAATTAAAATCCTTTTAATTGATTACAATAAATTGGGGGTAACAATTAGATCAATACGAAGAGTTCGGTAATTGATAAGATTATCAGGTTGTCTCCAAGGTTGACATTTCCTTATTATTTAAATTGATATATCAAGGATATTTTCAATTTATCAAGGCACATTTTCTATTCTTGTGTGGTTCAGTTAACTAGCTCCTTCAAGGAAGGATTATATTATTTTAATTAATCACAGTAATCTACAAAAGGTCATTTGGATCAATAAGTAGAATCTATCAATCACATCCTTGCACGTTTATACAAGGTATAAACAAGTATAAGTGCCAAAAAATTAGAACTGTAGCCAATAAGTAGGTCATATATCATTCACCTCTTGAATCCATTAACCCAACAAGAATAGGCACTGGTCATACCAATTTAATTTTAGAATTATTATTCAAACATTCACATTTCAAATTTAGTACTAGGAGTAGGAGTAATTAACAAGCTTTCATCTATTCCACTTTTTGACCCTATGGATAGATCCATAAATTCAATAAATTCATACAACTTTTGATCTGCTTTAACTATCAAGGTCCACCTACCTAGGTCTAACAAAGCCTGAAGTGTAGGGATTCATCAACCAAATAGGTTATCTTCATTCACTGGTTCAAGAACATTGCAAGTATGATCATTGAGATTGGAATCCTCTTAGGATTTGTAACCTGCATTTTTGATATCCAACACCCTCAACCCTTAAACCCTTAAACACTCAACCCTATACCCTAAACCCTAAACCCTCAACCCTTAAATCCTAAACTTTTAAACCCTCTACCCTCTACCCTATACCCTTAAACCCTCAAACCCAATTATACTCTCTACCCTAATCCCTCAACCCTTAAACCCTCTACCTTCAATCTTGAACCCTTAACCCTAAACCCTCAACCCTTATACCTTGTACCCTATATGTTGGACCATCAACCCTAATCCATCAACCCTATACCCTCAACCCTCTACCCTCAATTCTCAACCCTCAACCCTTAATCCCTTAATCCTCAACCCTTAAACCCTAAACTCTCAACCCTAATCCTTCAATAATATACCCTTAAACCTATACCCTAAACCATCTACACTCAATCCTAAAAACTTAAACCTTTTACCATCTACCCTCAACCCAAAACCCTTTACCCTCAACCCTATACCCTCAACCCAATACCCTAAACTATCAACCCTATACACTCAATTATCAACCCTCATATATCTCTATCCCTCCATCCTGTTCTCTCCTTCTCTCTATCTCACTTCTCCCTCCATCTCTCCCTCCATCCTTCCCTCCCTCTCTACCCTAATCCCTCAACCCTATACCCTCATCCCTTAAACCCTTAAATACTCAACTCTCAACCTAATACCTTCTACCCTAAAACCAATACCCTCTACCCTCTACCATCAACCCTATACCCTCAACCTTTAAACCCTTAAACCTAAGTAAAATCTCTACCCTAATCCCTCAACCCTCAAACCTTAATCCCTCAACCCCCATCCCTCTACCCTCTACCCTCTACCCTCTACCCTCTACCCTCTACCCTCAACCCTCAACCCTTAACCCTCAACCCTTAAACCCTAATCCATCAACCCCTATACCCTCTACCTTATACAATGGACCCTTAACCCTAATCCATCAACCCTATACCCTCAACCCTCTACCCTCAACCTTAAACCCTCAATGTTCAGCCCTCAACCCTTAAACCCTAAACCCTTAAACCCTCTACCCTCTACATTAAATCCTCAAACCTAAATTCTCAACCCTTAACCCTTAATCCCTCAACCCTAGGTAGGTAGGGAAACATAGGTGAGATACAGAGTGATGAAGGGAGAGATAGGTAAACAAAGGGATAGGGGAGATAAATATAGGTAGAGAGAAATAGAAGGAGATAAAGATGAGTGTGTGTGTGTGTGTGCATGAGAGAGAGAGAAGGGGTAGAGAGAAAGATATTAGAGAGGGAAAGAGGTAGGGAGGAGACACATTTGAGATATAGAGTGATGGAGGAAGAGGTGGGTAAAGAGAGGGAGAGGAGAGCTAAAGATAAATAGAGAGGGAAGGAGATGTAGAGAGAGATGATAGATAGAGAGAAGTAGAGAGCGGAGGGATGGTGGGAGAGGAAAGGAGGAGATAGAGGTGAGTGTGTGTGAGAGGGAGAGAGAGGGAGAGGAGAGAAAACTAGGGGAGAGAGGAAGGGGGAGAGAGAAAAAGAGAGTGGAGAGGGAAGGGGGAGAGATAGAGAGTAGAGAGGGAAGGAGATAGTAAGAGAGAAAGAGGGGGGAGGGAGAGAGTTAGAGAGAGTGGTAGGTAGTGGAGGGAGAGGTAGGTATAGAGGGAAGGAGAGAGGGAGGGAAAGGAGGGAGAGAGGGAAGTAGGGAGAGTGAGATGGAGAGAGTGGTGAGATAGATAGTAGAGAGTTAAGGAGAGAATGAGAAATAGAGATAAAGAGAGAGAGGTAGGTTGGAGGGAGGGAGAGATAGAAAGGGATAAGTGAGACATAGAGAGGGAAGGAGGGAAAGTGGGATAGAGAGAATGATGATTTAGAGAGGAGGGGGTGATAGGTAGGGATAGAGATAATGGTGAGATAGAGAGGAGAGAGTGAGAGAGAAAGAGAGGGATGGAGAAACAAACAGAGGTAGGTAGAGGAAGGGAGAGGAGAGATAGACAATAGAGAGGGAAAGAGGTAGGGATGGAGACATAAGTGAGATATAGAGGGATGGAGAGAGAGATTTATGGAGGGAGAGGTAGGTATAGAGAGGGAAAGAGAGAGGAGAGATAGAGTGTAGAGAGGTAGGGAGGTAGGGAGAGGTAGGGAGTGAGATAGAGGTGTGTGTGTGTGAGTGAGAGAGAATGGTGAGATAGAGAAAAGGAGAAATTGAGAGAGAAAGAGTGGGGAGGGAGGGACAATAGTAAGATAGATTGGAAGGAGACACAAAAAGAATGGGTAGGAGGGTGAGGCAAGAGAGGGAGGGAGAGGAGAGATAGAGAGAATTAGAGAGGGAAGAAGGGAGGGAGTATTGGAGAGGGAGATAGAGGTTTGTGAGAGAGAGAGAGAGAGAAAGAGAGAGTGGTTAGATAGAGAGGGGAGATTGAGAAGGAGGGAGAGATAATTATGAGATAGAGAGGAGAGAATTAGAGATAAAGAGGAGGAATAGAGGGATAGAGAGCGAGAGAGATATGTAGGTAGAGTGAGGGAGAGGAGAGATAGAGAGAAGAGAGGGAAAGAGGTAGGGAGGGAGAAATAAGTGAGATAAAAAGTGATGGAGGGAGATGTAGGTAAAGAGAGAGAGGGTAGATAAATATAAGTACAGAGGGAAGGATATGTAGAGAGAGAAGAGATATAGAGAAGTAGAGAGGGGAGGGAGGGAGGTACATGTAGGGAGGAGATATAGGGGTGTGTGTGTGAGAGAGAGAGAGGGGAGAGATGTACGAAGGGAGAGAGAGGGAGTGGAGAGATAGAGAGTAGAGAGAATGAGAGAGTGAGAGAGAATACAACTTGTTGAATACTAAAATTTGATCTCTTGATTAGTGAAATTTGAATTGCTGATTACTGGAATTTGATTAAGTTTGAAATTTTTAAGAGCTTCCAAAACTATAATTTTCATTATAACTCCTAGAGATCTGAAACCACTCTCAAACATCCTGCTTATATACATGAAATATAACTTAAAGTAGAAGAAAGTAAATGTCCATATATAAATCTCAACTTCTACTTAAATGTTTATTTCATGTATATAGATTCCTTGGCAGAGAAAGATAAAATGAAAGAGTTTAGAAAAATGCATTCCAAAAGTCATTGCAAAAAGAAAGAGAACTCACACTTTTTCATTCATTGCAAAATTCAATCCATTTGGCGAGTGCCAAATTTGGCGAGCGCAATATGGCCTATTATGGGCTTTTTTGCAATTTCGCACCGAAATTGTGTCATAGGTCCATGCACTTACCCAGTGTACCAAATTGAAATAGACCCCAATCCCAAAAGTTGCTTACAAATTGAAAAAGGAATGACAAGTCCTCTAAAGACATTAATCCCAACTTCAAATATATAACCTATGAAAGAAGAGAAACAAGAGATGGAAAGAGTGTCAAAGTTATTGGAAGATGATTGGGGTTCATTAAAATTCACACCTTCGTTCATGGGAGAGTACAACATTTCAACAAAAGTGGAGAAGGAGAAAGAAAAAAAGAATATAATAATGTCAATGCAACACACAGAAGAAAAACCAAAGGGTGAAGATTCAACATGGATTCAAAAATTCAACACTTACATAACCAACTTTGAAAGAAACAATTATGACTCACCACTGACATCAAAATAAATGAATGAGATTTATGGAAAAGGATATTGGCTCTTAAAACAATTAGGTACAATGGAAAAGGTTGTGGTGTGAACGAGCAAGGAATTTGTGTCCCTATACAACCATATCCACAAGAAAGCACAAGAGGCCTTAGCTATTTCACTTCAAAGATTACAAAAGCATCAAAAAATCTTTCACTTAATATCAACATTGTCACACAAGATACTCCTAAAACAACTCTTACATTGAAGTATGTTGAATTGATAGACATGACAAGTAATGATATGACTTTGGACCAATTTTTAAATCATGAAGCTATAACACAGTTTCTAGGAGTCTATGATCATTTACCAAGGCATGATCACAAGAAACAAAGTTGTCATGCTTTAAGTGCACAAAAATCCTTTAGAGATAATGAGAAAATAAGAGACAATGAAGAAAAATAAGATTGAAAAATATTGAGAAAATCAAAATCAAAGTGCATTAATCATAGGAGATACAATCAATGTACCAATGGACATAAGTAATGAAGAAAAAGCAATTCCATTAGGAAAATTCCTTGATGATGATGAACAAGAAAGTCACAAAACATTGTTACAAGAATTTCATGAAATATTTGCTTCGAAATATTATGACATGCATGGTATTGATCCTAAGATCATGACACACAAAATAGTCCTAGAAAGTGATGCCAAACCAGCAAGACAAAAGATACTTAAGATGAATCCTAAAATAGCTTTGTTGGTCAAATCTGAAATTGAGAAACTTTAAATGTTGGTTTTATTTGACCTATAGATTATTCACCATGGATCTCAAATATTATAGTGGTGGATAAACCTAACAATCGTATTAGGATGTGTACTATTTTTCGTAATTTGAACAAACCATCTTTAAAAGATGGCTGTCCCCTTCCTAATATTGACATAATAGTTGACTCAACTACGAGCCACACTTTATTATCATTCATAGAATATTTTTTTTATCAACTCTCAAGATCAATACAAGACATATTTCACAACACCTTAGGGAAACTTTTGTTGGGTTGTCATGCCTTTTAGACTAAAGAACACTATTGCAACATATCAAAGAGCTATGACATTGATATTTCATGATTACATACATAAAATATTGGAAGATTATGTTGATGACATCTTGGAAAAATCCTTGACTTGTTAAGACAATGTTAATATTCTTCGAAAAATCTTTGAATATATTCACAAGTACAATATGAGGTTGAATCCAAAAAAGTGTGTTTTTGGAGTTGAAAGTGGAAAGATTTTAGGTTTTACTATGTCACATAGAGGGATAGAGGTGGAAATGAAGAAAATTGATTCCATCATAAACATGCCACCTCCTAGAAATATGTTGTAATTATGTAGTTTGCAAGGAATGGTTTAGGCTATCTGTTGCTTTGTTGCATCCTTGGTGGATTGAACCTTACCATTTACTCAAATTATTAAGAAGGAAGTGGAATTTAATTCGAATGAAGATTGTAAGAAAGACTTTAAAGAATTAAAAGAGTACTTATCCAACCCTCCAATATTACAACTACCAATCCAAGGAAAACTTTTCATTATTTATATATCAGCATCTTCCCCTACCCTCGCAACGTTGTTGGCTCAAAAAGATGAAGATAATAAAGAACATCCCATTTATTACATTAGCAAGATGTTGATTGATTATGAAACTCGACACACCACTTTAGATAAACAATTCTTAGCCCTTGTGTTTTCCACTAGTAAGTTGAGACATTACTTGCTCAATGTTGAAGTGAATGTGGTGACTAAGTTTGACCATTTAAAAAATATCTTCAATAAAATAGACTTATGAGGACACTTAGTCAAATGGGTGATGTTGCTAACTAAGTTTGACCTTAAATTTTTCATACAAAATGAAATTAAGGGACAATCCTTGATTGACCATTTAGTTGAAGCTCCTTCACCATCAACATCATCGAACATTGACTCATTCCCTAATGATAATGTGTTGAGGATTGAAACTGATACATGAGAGTTATATTTTGATGGCTCTAAGTGTAGAACTGGCTCCAACGCGGGGATTATACTAATTCCACTTGTAGGAAATCCTATTGACTTGTCTTACTGATTAAACTTCCTATGCACACACAACATAGTAGAGTATGAAGCTTTAATTGCTGGAATACATGCCACTTTAACTCTAGGAGATTGAAACATTAAGATGTTTGGTGATTTATAATTAGTCATTAAGAAAATAAACAGATCATATCAAGTGAATCATGACAAATTATCAAAATATAATGATCTCACGATGACTCTCTTAGACAACTCTGATTCATATACCATTGATAATATCCCATGAAAAGATAATCAACATGCAGGTGCAATGAAAAGTGTGGCTTCCCTTTGTAGTGTATAAAAATGTATCCCTTTACATTTTCACACTTGTTTGGGCCCTCCCTACTAAAAATAAGCTTCTTTACGCCTTATTTGGTCCTATTTTGTATCCACAAGCCTTATTTAATGCATCTTTTTGAGGATAGTCCCCAAACTTATCTAATAACCTATCATAATTCATGATTTTTGGGTTATGTGTCCCAGATTTAGTGATCTGGACTCATACGCCACCTTGGGTGTATGGGTCCCACCTAAGTTTTGGGGCCTGATCCTGAAAATGGCATAGAACTTAGAATTTCTTAAAATTTGTGCCCCAAGCTTAGGCTATTGGGACTCATACGCCCTAACTAGTGTATGAGTCCCACTTTAGCTTGGACGTATTTTGAAATCAATTCTTGATAGGATTTTAGTCTCCTAGATATGATGTCGGCTTGTAGTGTTGAAATTTTGGGAAATTTGACATAAACAAGTATAAATACAAGGTTATTTCACATCAAGCATCATGTAAAATTCATCACATTAAGCATCATTTGTGTTTTCGATCTAATATTTGTGATGTATGTTTTTATAATTCAAGGAAGCATTCAAGTCAAGATCCATAGCATTCAATCAAGTCTCAAGATATACATTCATGCTAGCCATTTTATACAAGATTGTTGCCTTTATCCCAAGACTTTGGTGAGTTGCAACATTGCATATTTGTTCATTCACCATTCCTTCATTCTATTTCATTCCATTTCAAGGTTTGATTACTAAAACAAGGTTTGACCAAGGTAAACCCCTATCCACTAACAAATCAACATTTTTCTCTCCTCTACATGCGTGATTATAGATCTAGGTGTTTTGAGCTTGAAAATCCTTTGAATAAAAAGTTACAATATTCAAGGAAGTTGTCAAAGTTGTCACAATAGTGATTTACACTTTTTGGGACATCCTGATTTTTGTTGAAATCACATATTTTTAAAAAATATAAT
The DNA here is from genome assembly GCA_007115665.2 of Sequoiadendron giganteum. Lineage (NCBI taxonomy): Eukaryota > Viridiplantae > Streptophyta > Pinopsida > Cupressales > Cupressaceae > Sequoiadendron > Sequoiadendron giganteum. The sequence goes on from CM021102.1 coordinate 1,467,257, forward strand.
GATATAAGCCTTGAATATTTCAATTTAAAGGATTCCAATTGATAAAGGTTTGATAAAACCACCTTAGATCAAACCCCCTTGGATAAAACCCCACTAGTTTTAAATGATACCTATAACGGGGTCTCCTTTACACCTATCAAAATGCTAATAAAAAACAATTTTTGATTTACCTTTTGGGGGATCAACTAAATTTATTTAAAATTTAGTTTTTGTAATTATGTAGTCCTTATTATAAGCTTCCCAAAAAGTATAATTTTAAATATATTTAATTTGATTATTCTATTTATTTTTTTATTTCTTGTGAATGTAGGTTTTTCACCGAAAATCAAGCTCTTTGTTCTACACATGTGGAAAAATGGCATATTACCAAAATAATTCTGAAAAATAGCTATGTACTAGGTATTGATGTCCTTGATCCAGCAAGAAAAAAAATTGAATTTTGATACATACAAAAAAGGTAATGTTGTATATGGTCTACCTATGTCTAAATTATAATTGGTTTGACTTCAAAACTTAATTAAAAAAAAAATCCAATAAAACACTATGAAACCAAATGAAAGTGCTAGATATCATAGTTACAAGTCTAAATTCAAAAAATTAAAATTGTAGCCTTCACAGAAAAAATTTATGTTGTATATGGTGAACACCACTCTTTAAAAATGGTGTTTACTATTAAAAACTAGTTTTTAAAGGAGATGGAAAAAGAAATGCAATGTAATTCCAAAAAAATATATATATATATTTAGAATCTACTAATTTTTTTTCACAAATCACTAGTTTGCATCATCTTCAAATTCCTCATGGTTTAGCATCTATAGGTTCCTGAAAGTGAAGATTTTGTTAAAAAAAATTAGTTCAATGTCTAGTTTGGCCAAAAATTGTAAACCAGTATTGTGGGATCACCTTTATAGGTCGGAATCCAATCTTTCAAACTTGGAGATCGGAAGGGAGAGAAGCTACAAAATATCATTAGAGGATACCAGATTTTTAGAAAAACCTTGATACTAGGACTAAATCACCACATTGGATGTATGAGTCCCAATATACCACTTTTCAATCATTTCTTGTAGATCCTGGTTTACCAGTTGTAGATTCCAGATTCAGTTCAAAACCCTAACATGGGACTAAATCACCCAGTCTAGCGTATGAGTCTCAGTTCACTTCAAAACTCATAATTTCAGGATTGTAGACCTTGTTTTAGGCATCTCTAGTTTTCCAGGTGCCCCTGTGTTCATTCTCAGTTTGTGATTCCAATTTTAAATTTCAGTTCCTAGGTTACATAGCTATATTTTCATATCATTTGCATTTCCTTATTTTTAAGCCTTTTCTTAGTGGTGAACCCCCTTCATTTAATCACACTCAAGGAGATATTATAGCAATCCCTTCTTTCAATCAAACCCTTAGATTGAGATATCTAGGGTTTCCATGAATGAACTAGAGAAAAATAGGAAGAGGATTCCCCCCTCTTGTGTGTTGCATCTCCTAAAAGGTGGAGCACCCCTTATTTCCTTCAGTTACATTAAATTTTCATTAGATCTTGTATTAGTTCATTTTTATTTAGGGCTCCTAAACATTGCATTAGTGAAAGTGCATATAGGTTGCATTTTTGCATCTTGCATCATTGAATTTCATTTGAAATTTGTAATTGAACATATTCAAGACAACATACAAACTAGAAACCTTAACAGTCACTCAAAATTTGTTGAATTTAGTGTCAAAACCCTCATCTAGGACATATATGCCCCTCTGGGTGATTTAGTCCTAGTACAGGTTGTATTACCTAATTTTTAGGAATTCTGTGTTGTATGTTTTTCAACCTTTGAACCCTTCAAAAACCCTAATTGGGACTCATACACACCTCTAGGAAATTTAGTCCCATATTAGACCTAAAAATGTATTTTTCAGCATTAAAAACCTTGTTTCTATGCTTTTTTTTCTTGTTAGATTTCTATTGCAGATTACTAAGTTTCTATTTCATTCATTTCATTCCATCTAGCTTAATTTGGTTTCATTTTAAGTGCATTTGTAAACATAAGAATTGGAATTAAAGAATATCATTTATCTTGTGTCCATTGCATTAATCTTGCATTCATTGATTGTCCTTTACATGAGATTTACAACTTGGTACCCTATTGCTAATACTATAGTGAGACATAGTTCAAGACTCATGTCATCTCATGATAGCACACTCATCGTGGATCTTGGGTTATCTATCTCTTTCACTCATAGTGTTGACACTAGTTCACTAGGTATGGACCATACCTTTAACAACTCTTTACCTTCAAGTAGCATGACAAGTGTTGAAACAATGGTTGCTAGTATCCCTCAAGAAAATATAATCCAAATCCATGAAGAGTTAGCAAACCTACAACATCAAGTGAGTATTGAAAAAAATTCCAACACTCCTATCCCTACCATAGATAACATACACCACATTCTTATAAGTGAACAAGGAATAAAAATTGCACGTAACCTATCTCATATTTTTGAAAAACATCTTACCTCAACCACTAGTTGTGCTCAACCTTTGAATAATGTCCAAAGCCAAGGAGGAACTCAAATTCCTCACCCTACAACCATTTCCTCTATTCCTACCTATACCAACCCTCAATTTACCACAACGATGCAACCTATTAGTAATGTCTTTCCTACCTTGGGTATTTCCACTAGCAATCCTAGTACCTAAATGTAGCATCTCACATTATATCTCCTACCACTTTACCTCCCATAAGCATTCCATTAACGCCCCCCTCAAACACATATACACCTCCACCATATTCATCACCGTCTCAAAATACAACCAATGATGCCATCCTTGACCAACTTTTACAAAATGTTTTATCCCTTCAAAATAAAATTTTCATCATAAACCAAAATTAAAATGGCTAAACTCCATACTATGTCAAAAGCAATCCCTTATCCTTGGACATATTGATAATGTTGTCAGAACAAGGTATAGAGATTCCTAGGCTTGAGAAATATGGAGGAAAAGGAGACCCTTCTAACCATGTTTCCGCTTATACCACCTTATGCAGTGATTTCATCCTTGAAGATAAGCTCTTGGCTAAGCTTTTCCCTAGGTCCTTTAAAGATACTGCTTTAGAATGGTTTTCCTCATTACTGAATAACTCAATTCATTCATTCAATGGACTTTTTGAGGCCTTTATTAACCATTTCCAAGTGCAAACGACCCCTAATATGGCATTAGCTTATTTGATGAGATGCAAGAAAAAGGATGATGAAAAGGTTACTGACTTTATTTCATGATACCAAATGCTTTATTCCCAAATCGAAGTAAAGATTCTTGATCCTCACCTTCAATGAATTTTCATTGAGAAATTTCAAACTAAGATACAATATAAGCTTAGTATGATGAAGTTTCCTCACTTCGTACACTTGTGTACTACCCTTCATGATTATCAAAACTCAGTTAGTAGTCATGAAACAAAACCCACCTCTAGCCATCTTGAGATGTTTAGATCCATAAAGAAAAAAATTACCAACCTTTTAGGAAATAGAATAAAGGCTTCCTTCAAATAAATCCCCCTCAACCAACTCAACATGTTGATACCCAAGTGGCTACAATAAAGTAGGCAAACCCTTTTACATTTGGGGATTTGACCATAAAACTTACTCCCTTACCCGATAACCTCCATAACACAATGTTACAACTTATAGAATAGAAAATGATCTCCTTACCTCTCGTAAGAACTACCAATCCTAATAAGACTTTACCCTCAAACTTTAGATCAAATTCCTATTACCTTTATCACCAACAAAATGGACATGACATGGGACATTGTAAGCGTATTAAACATCTCATGCAAGACCTCATTGATTCTATTCAACTTCAAATTGGAGGTGTTAATGATGAAGGAAATAAGTCCATTTCCCATCCTAACTAAAACTTGCAAATCTTTATCAACCCCATGCCAAATCATATTCCATTTGTCAAAGCTAGTGAAACTAAGAAGAATGATGTGATGAATGTTGACACGGATGATGAATACATGGATACTATTGAACAAGGTCCTATGGATACTATTGAACAAAGTCATATGGATGATATAGTTGGATTGATCAAAATTCTACCTTGTAAGGGCCAAACTAAAAATCCTCTTGGCATTTCTTTCTTTCTCATCTAAGGATATCATTAGAAATGAACCTGACGGTCCTCTTTACATATCCAGTCGAATCAATGACAAGCCCACTAATGGGATATTAATTGATCTCATTTATGAAGAGAATGTGATCACTAAAGAATTTTTAATTGTGCATGAACTCTATCAAGAAACATATGATAAATTGAAAGCATGGATAAAAATGCATAATGGTTTTTCTTTCCCTACAATGGTATCGATCACCCCTCCTCTAAAAATTAGACCAAAACAATTAGATGTATCATTCTCCATCATCTCAATGTCAAACCAATTCCATGTGAAGCTTGGTTATCCATGGCTGTGCTCCATGGAAGTCATCATGTAGATCATGCATAAATTTTTTAAGTTTCCCTTTGACAATGAGATCTTTACTATCCACCATATTAGCTTTAATCCTATGTCTTCCCATGGGAATTTCTCATTGGATTTATTTTGGCCCAAACCTATAGAACCTATTAAACCTGATGAGGACTTCTTTATCAAATCATATAATTTTTTTAAGGAAAAATGCATAGCAAAAATATCCCTTAGAAACATGCCTCAACCCATGCTTGAGCCTCCTATCATTGAAAAAAATATTATTGAACCGAAAGACCTTCCAAATAACCAAGACCAACATAAGATAGATCCTATTCCTATCTCCTAAAAATGACCAAGAGACAACCAAAACAATTTTGTCACACCACCTAAGATAAAACAAGTTTACAAAGCTAAAGAGAAAATGGTTGAACAACCTCCTATGGTTCCTTTTGTTCTACCCCTTAGGGAAGAAAAGAAACCTATGGTTGGTAAACCAACTCCTACAAAAACACAACTTGAAAATTGTACTAAAAGAAATAGAAATGCTAGAGAGCATAGGCATAGACATCGTGCTATTGCTCGAAGGTTAAATAAAGAAAAAAGAAAAGAAAATCAACATCCAAACTTAAGTGAAGCAATACATGAGGAGTCTCTCCCTTCACCATAACAAAAATATCCTATACCACAACCGCAACAGGGACTAGCACCCTCTTTAGACATTATCATCCGACCTCTCATTATGATTAACTTAGATGATGATAATGAGATTGCTAAAATTGATGAGGAAGTACATAATGAGTTGAATACATTGTTTTCCTCTTCTATGAGCTTAAATGATAAATCTCCTAGAAAGAGTGTTGAACTTGGTGATGACCCTAGTTTAGCACTTGTTGTCCCTTTGGCTAGTTGTCCACCTTTTGTATGCAATGAACAAGATTGGTATGCAGACGACCTACTAATAGGTTGACTCACATGTGTCTTACCAGTCTTGTTTTTATCTTCTTTTTCATGTTACATAAGTGATTACATGTGCATAATGTGGTCTCCAATACCGTTATATTTGATGTATCTCTCTCTTTGTGACATTCCTCTATTTGTATCTACATTCTTCTATATTTCATAAAATTTTATCCTTTTCATTTGTCTTGTGTTTTCCTTTTGGTGATGATGCAAGGCATCATGACATTTAGGTCTCTTCCATGTTGACCCGAAAGTTTTTCTTTTTTTTCTCTCTTTGTGTCATTCTTCTTTTTCCATGAGTATTTGGGGAATTATGATAGTTCTAAGTTGATCCAAATTCAATTGTCCCAAATGCTCCAAGAATTGACACCATGTCAAAGAGCTCACTGATATGAACCCAATACAACTTGAATTATGTCGTAAGGATTCCATATGCCCAAGTTATGCTTGGTCAAAGTTTGATCAAAACAAGGATTCTAGATGAAGATTCTAGGTCAAAATTGATCATCTAAAAAATGGACAAGAATGGCATCAAATCAAAGGGCTCATCGAGATGATTTTAACACCACTTGAATCACGTCAAACAGATTATGTATGTAGAAGATATGGTCAGTCAAAGTTTTATGGAAAAAGGGTTGACCATGCTGACATCAACATGATGGATGGCAACACAATGATGACATCAGCATGTTGACATGGTGGATGTAGGTGACGTGGACCAATTGAGCCTTAACATATGGCAACTAATGTGGCAAGTGACATAGTAAAAGCGGAAAATAAAACTCTGACACGTGTTAATTAGCAAATCAAGAAGTGCCACATGGACCTATGGAATGGTGCCATGTGGCACCTCTATGGGATACCTTCGAATGGATTTGACAAGGTTAACTCATCTTGAATATTGAATCTTAACCCACTAAGGTATCTAGACACCTTCTCCACATCATCCTCCATGTGACCTTCTCTTATGCTCAGCTTATAAAACTCATCAATGTAAAATTTGACATCCATCTCTCCTTGTTTCAAACCTTGAAGTTTCTTGTACATTTGAATTACATAATCAGGCAATAAGAACTTACCCTTAAAATTTACCACCATTTTGTCCCAAGAGACAATCTTTGAATTTCATTTCTTCCTGTTTTCAATCTACTCATAATCCCACCATAATAGGACATGACCCTTCAACTTTATTTTTTCAATCTTTACCTTTTGTTCCTTAGGTCCATCTTCACACTCAAAGTAATTGTCAAGTGTTGAAATCCAATCTAGAAGATCTTCCTCATTCAAATTACCTCCATACATAGGTAAATAAATATTTACCTTGTGTTTATCTCCCTATATTGCTCTCAATATCTTAACCATCCTTTGCTCATTAGGATCCAATTCCTCTTCTTCTTGAGTCTCTTCTTGAGGGGTTTCCTTTTCCCCTTCCTCTTCACTGTCACTCTCTTCACCAGTGACTATACCTCTCCTCTAACTTTTTTCCACAACCTCAAGCCTTTCTTCCATCCTATCTTGGAATTTCTTCAATCTCCTAATCTCTCTTGTAGCCATCTCTTCCATTTCATTCATCTTTCTAGCCATACTATTACCTTTTGGAGGCATCTTGCTCTTCTTTCAACACAACTTCTCTTCTTCGGATTAGACCTATGCTTTGATACCAATTTTATGTAGAGAATGGGTGGTTAATCTTGAAAATTCTCCAATGAATCAAACCTTCAAGATTCAAAGCATCAAATGATGGGGTTTTGCTCACTAACCTTCAACCCTCTAGTAGAGCAACAAAAGGATTTTTTTGACATAAATTTCTTGAAAGAACTCAAACCCAAAATATAAAATCTATTTTAGATACCCTTTTAGGATTTCTAAAACATATATCAAATTCATGTGTGGGTTTTTTGAAACATAAAATTCAAACAATTGTTGCTACACTTGAATGAGGGCTAATTAGGCTTGTTTGAATGGCTCACAACAAAGTTTTCAAAACCCAAACTCCAAATCTACATACCAATGGATTATAAATGTTAATTAAATATCTTACCTAACCTTTTCAACCACCACCAATCATTTCCCAAGGGATTTTTATCAAACTCTAACTCCTACGCACATTCAATGCCCAAAATCATGAGGTTTTCAACCTAGGCCATCAACAAAATTGCTCACAATGCCTTCCCCTACTCCTGAAAAATTACGAACATGAAGCTCAACCTACCTACATCCATTCCACGGAATTTGAGGGCAATTCATTAGTGGAATGGAGAGAAACTCATCTTTCTTGCCTCAAACCAACTCTAAACTAGGTTTTCAGGTAGTTTTCAAAAAGAGTGCTCTAACTCACCCAAAATTTGATGAAATAAGATGAAACAAAAATAAAAATAAAACGGATTAAATTATCCATCAAGTAAAACTATATTTTTTTCACTTCCAGGACGTACAATTCCATACAAGTCTCTGTAGCAGCAATTTAAAGCTTAAAAACAAAGAAAACAAAGTTTTATTGATGTTCAATCTTGAATAAAAAAATAGAACCTTGTTTTGACCATTACATGGTGTATTTAAACATTTCCAAGCATATAAAACTAATTTCCCACCAAAAAACAAAGCTTGACCATTCAACTTCCCTAAAATCCAAAAATGCAAAAATTGCTTGTGCAACTTTTTGCAAGTTTTTGTAACTTTTTGCAAAATTGACATCTTTTAACCAACTAACCCCACATGACTTAAAAACCTAAAAAATGGTCTGAAAAGACCTTATTACACAATAATAACACAAAACCAAAAAAAACTTAACACTTGACCACCATTTAACATGAAGACTGAGGTGGCCTGCACCACGTTTATACGGTTTTGAGTAGGAAATCAAGGTTTTTAATTCAAATTTTGCAAACGTTGAAATTTGGGGTCTAATAAGAAGTAAATTAGACAGGATTCCTATAAAATCTGTCTCACATTCATTTTTTAAACTAGAGAGAGAACAAGACAAGCAATCAAGTAAGCAAGAGATTCAAGTATTTGCATTCAAGAGCAAGGAGCAAGCAAAGTTGAAGTCTTGGAGCAACATTATAGTGTTTTTTCAGGTCTTCAAGCTCACTTTAATTACAAGATCAAGCATTGTGAAAGATTTATTATGGTTTCCTATGGAGTATCATGCTAGATTCTAGGTTGGGGAATGAAATGAAGAAAATAATTGCTCTATGTTTTGGGAGATAGAACCAACGATTTCCTTCAAGTTTCATTCAAGGAAACCTTAGAGATCTCAATCTAGGGATGGAAATGAGGGAAAGAGATCTTCAATAAGGTGTCCTAGGGTATGATTAAAGATAATAAGGGGGTTCACCACCAAGAAAATTCTTGGAAAGACATGTAATGAAAGAAACATGCAAAACCTAATGATATGACCTAGAAAATGAACTAAAATCAAAATAGAAAATCCGGAGAAAAACAGAGGTGCACCTGGAAGAAAGATGTGATAAAAACAAGCTCTAAAACCCTATAATTCTACTATTTGAAGCTCATTAGGACTCATATATTCCATTCTGAGTGATTTAGTCCCAGACTAGGGTTTTTGTGCAGAAACTGGAATCTCTTAGGAGCTGTTCTAGATCTTCTAAAATCTAAAAAAAGATAGTGTTGGGACTCATATACCACAAGTGGTGATTTAGTCCCAGTATTAGGGTTGGTCTAAAATTCTGGAATCCACTAGTGATCTGTTGTGGCTTCTTTCCTACCATATCTTCGGGTTCAAAAGCCTGAATTTTGTCTTGTAGGTGGCTTTTCATGAAGATGAAAACCTCATGACAACCTTGCCAACTTTCTTCAATCTCGTAACTTTTTCTTCAAAGGATCTTCAAGATCAAAGAACCTAGATCTGCAATCAAACATGTAGAGAGAGAAAAAATTGTTGATTGTTAGGAAATAGGGGTTTGCCTTGGTCAAACCCTCTTTAGGTAATTAAACCTTGTGATGAAACAATGAAATATGAACATGAAACATGAAACATGAATAATGATACCTTGAATGATGTCTTGAAATGTAAATTTGCAATCTAACATGAAGTGTCCGTGAAGAATGTAGATCTTGATCTTGAATTAGATGAGGAAAAATGCTTAACTTGGATCTTGAATGCTACATCACAACACTAGCTCAACAACATGCTTAATGCATTATGCCTTTGACATGACAATGGATCTTGAATTGCTGTAATAATATTCTACAAATCTGCTCTTGAATGCTCTCGAAATGCTTTTGAATATTCTTGGATTACTTAGGTTGAATTGCTAAGTGAAATTATGTGAAATAACCTTGTGTTTACACTTGTTTATGCCAAATTTCTTGAAATTACAATACTACAAGTTGACATCAAATCTAGGAGGATAAAATCCCCCCAAGAATTTAATTCAAAGTGGGTCCTAATTAGAGTGGGACTCATATGCCCAAGGTGGCGTATGAGTCCCAGTGGCTCAAACTTGGGGCACATACTCCAAGATAGGTCATGTTTAATATGAAATTCAAAATTAGGTCCCAAGACCTAGGTGGGACTCATATGCCCAATGTGGCATATGAGTCCCAGATCACTAGATCTAGAACACTATTGGAAAAACAAGGATAGACAACTGAGAGGGGGGGTTGAATCAGTTGTTATCAAAATCAAACTTATTCAACATTAATCAACCTTTAATATCAGATTTGATAATTAATAGTGCAAAGCATAAATCAATAACATATCAAAGACATGTGAACACCAATATTTTATACATGGAAACCCTTTTAGGGGAAAAACCATGGTGGATGTTAGTCCACAAGATTATACCATGTTAAAATCATAATGGAGAATGAATAAAGAATGCACTTGCATTCAGGCACACTACCTAGAGCTCACTGCTCAAGGGGAAGGCTCACTGCCTTACATAATACAATCAAATTAAATCCTTCTAATGAACATGAACTAATAAATTAGCTTCTTCACAAACTTGATTATAGTTCCAATTAGGCACAAATACACTTCGCTCAACCTTCTTCACACTCTGATCTTTATTTGCACACACTCATATACTTAGCATACTTCGAGCATACACACTACATACATTTACAATGAAGAGACAATCACTCTTATATATCTGCTACATAGATTTACATCAACAACTCTGTTGGCCACAAAATAAATAAATGAATGAATTAGAACTTGTTAGCCTCAATACATGAATAATTCTTAATGCACACCAACCTAAGTCAGTCACAAAATAGCAAAGACCTAAATAAACATCCTCGAGCATGCCAAAAAATAAAATATTAATCCATAAGGATTTGCAAGACACTATCACCATCATGTCAGCCAAGAACATGAAAAAATTGAACACACAAGGAAAATATTCAATCACAAACACACCTATCAATGCGGACATACTGAACTAATAGAGCATGATCTAGAAACATACACAACAACCACATTCACTAGAATTGCAATCTTATCTTCCAGAAACACTTGCTACAGTAACTGAATAACTATAGGAACACAAGACTTCATAACTTTCTCAATTCTTGATGCATACCACTGGAACTTTCAAACATAATACTAGATATGCTCAATAACAAACCATTTAGTGTGCACCACCTGATCATCAATGAACACAAATTTCCATCACTCTGACCTTCTCAGCTTCATTGGCTACCTGCAATATATTTATTATAATTTTCTCAATCTCCTCAACATATACAGCCTTCAAAATCACCAATGCTAATAGTGTTGACATCAATGACAACCACATATCAGAAACACAACCACAACATCCAACAAACACATGACCCAAAACACTGAATTATGATTGGTTATTTGATAAGTGTCAGGATTATCCATGGAAAGATATAATAATAAGTCTTGTAGATGCAAAATAGGACCAATTAAGACATAAATAAGCCCATTAATTAATAAAACCCTAGATTAGTGTGAAAGTGATAGGATACACTTTGAAAAATCATAAATAAGACACAATTAGGTTCATTTTATCATTATTTATCCATTCCCAAATTAAGTGTGAAAAAAGGGCTACTTTTTCCTACAATACGTTTAGCCCCCACTTTAGTGAGACGAGGAACTTGCTTCAAACTCACACTAAATTATACATTCAAGAGGGTTCCACATGTACCAATGTAGATGGTATAAGATAACAAAGATCAAGGGGGTGGTTAAGCCCCCGGGATCCAAGATCCTACATCAAATTGAGATAAGAACAAAGGGGCACACACAAGGTGTACGATATGCAACAAAACAAGATACACAACAATGCAATTTCAAAGACATAAAGATAAAAGAAAATGAAATGAAGAAAATACGTGGTTCTAAGATCATTTTAGGGAATGGAACACAAGGAGAGGGTCCTATTTCCTTCAAGTTTCACTCAAGGAAACCCTAGAGATCTCAATCTTATGATAGAATGGGAGAAAAAGATCTTCTAAAGGTTGTCCTAGGGTATGTTTAGAGACTAAAAAGGGGTTCACCACCAAGCTAGGGCTTGGAAAGACTAGTAACATGCAAGACTTCAATAAATGACCTAGAAATGAATGCGAAATAAAACAACAAACTAAGAAATAAAAGAGGTGCACCTCAAAACTTGTAGCAGCTTGAAACAAGACTTGAAATTTTGAAAATGCTGAAAATGTAGAGGGATACTTGAAATTGAGAAATCAAAAGGTGCACTTGGAAACCTATAGTATCTTGAAACAAGACCTGAAATGCTAAAAATGTTGTATTTAAGGCACTTTGGGACTCATACGCTAGGCTAGGCATATCAATCCCAGAGTAGGGTTTCTGGGCTGGAACAGGAATCTGGCAGTGGTGGATCTAGATCTTCAAAAATCTGGGAAATTCATTGTACTGAGAATCATATGCCAGAAGTGGTATATCACTCCTGCTTAGCTTTTTCAAAGGGTCAAGATCTGAATCTACTCTTCTATCTCTACTCTCCCTTCTCAACTTGATTTATGAGTCTAAACTGACAAATTATGCTCTATAGCTGCCTTTTAGTGATCTTCTAAACAAGGTGATAGCTTTGACAACTTTGTAGAATTGACAATTTCTTTTCTAATCTTTCTCTTCAATGCGTTTTGAACCTAGACTCACAAATCATACACTAAAGTGAGGGGAAAATGTTGTTTTGTTAGTGGAAATGGGTTTGCCTTGGTCAGACCCAGTTTAGGTTATCAAACCTTGAAATAAAATGAAATGGACCAGAGGAATGATGAATTAACAAAATGATATGTTGCAACTCACCAAACCCTTAGAAACAAAGTGTTGCAAGCATGTATGAGATTGCTAGCATGAATGTGGATCTTGAATCTTACTTGAATGTTTTAGATCTTGAATTGAATGCTTACTTGAATCATGAAAACCTACATCACAAATGTTAGCTCAAAAACAAATATGATGCATGATGAAATTGACATAATGCTTGATACTTGAACAATGCTCAAACAAAATGCTTGATAATCACTCTTGAATTCTCTTGAATGCTCTTTCAAACTCTTGAATGCTCTTGTGAACTCATATTTTATATATAATGCATGGATACTCAAATTTCTAGGAGAAAATATGTGAAATAACCTTGTATTTATACTTGTTTATGCCAAATTTCTCAAAATTGCAACACTACAAGCTGACATCAGATCTAGGAGAATAAGATCCTGCCAAGAGTTTGAATTTAAATTTAGGTTTAAGCCACACAAGACTCATATGCCAGAAGTAGTGTATGAGTCTCATTAGGCTAGGCTTTGGGACACATTTTTCAAGAAAGGCTTAGATTTGTGTGAAATCTAGATCAGGGCCCCAAAACTTAGGTGGGACCCATTCGCCCAAGGTGGCGTATGAGTCCTAGATCACTAAATATAGGTCATACAATCCAAAAACACATAAATTATGATTTGATGTTGGTTTATGTTAGGATTATCCTTAGAAAGATTCATTAATTAAGGCTTGTGGATGCAAAATAAGGCCAAATAAGGCATAAAAGAGCCCAATTAAATAATAAAAACCATAGATTAGTGTGAAACTACAAGAAAATTTTTTATAATACCCTAAATAAGGCACAATTAAGTCCATTTAATTTACAAGGGCCCAAACAAGTGTCAAAATGTAGAGGGATACATTTTTCTACACTACAGAAGAAAAAATAAAAGGTGGATCAAGCTTTGACCATTTGTCCTATATGTGAATCAGATCTAAGCTTTCTTTTTTAAAATGAATGCTCACTCTGAGGCAATAGAACTTCAGGCTGATTGCTGGGTGAGTATCCAAAAAGGGTGGCTTACAAGTGGAACACAATTTCCACTATGCAAGCCAAATGCATGATCATAAGGCATAGTGGAACCTCAGGCCATCCACTAGGTGAGCCCTAGAGAGGTGAGACACATACATAAGCAAGTTGTTATGGGAAAGTCATGCCTAAGTTTGACTCCCATACATACAACCATACCAAAGCTATACCTATTGATAAATTTGATAAGGTGTCACACAACATGATAGCAAGATTCATGAGGCAAGCAAAACTTCGTATACTTGAAACCCATGAATAAATAGGATCGATCCATAGGCATGAAAAATGTGTTATGTAAGGTGGCCATATAATGGTTTACTGTAAATGCACAATAGTGTAAGGTATGTTCAAAGGGATTTTGCTTAGTTCATGTAAGCTCTCTTCTTAGGGAACGACGTGCTTAATGTCTCCAAGAGAGGACAAGTCAAAGAAATATCACGTTCTCAAAGGATATCAAACCCGATGACACCACCAAGAAAAGTATGCATCGCAAGAATAAAGAAAATTGCACAATGAAACATGAGTGTCGTTGTGTGTCCCCACTTTAAAGCTATTGCTAACACCATTGTTGTTAGAAATTTCTTTAAAGGAGAAGAAGACATGAGAGGTTATTCAGAAAGCCCTATTCCAAGTCCTATGTGCCTAAATGAAACTACATCATGAATAAAGGGTTGCCCCCCAAAATACAATAATTCAAGATAACTTAGTGTGTCGCATGTGAGCCAACTTAAGGCATGCCATCCACTCCAAACTTGCTCTTATATATACATGGAAGGTGGTCAACTAGCCAAAAGAGACAATGACAAGTGTCATATGAGGACAACACTAGCTAACTCCTTGCCCCCACTTAGTGCAAGAAAAGGATGAGTTGAGATGAGAAACATGCTAGAGTGAAGATCAGTATCAATTAGATGAATTAGGCACCTCAACATAAGGAAGAGCACCACAATCCTTAAGATATTGAATTTTATCACTTAAAGCCTTATATTCATTTGTAGAATGACCATGAACTCTATGATAGGCACAAACTGAACTCTTGTAGTAAATTTTATTTCATGTTCTTGGAGGGAGAGATATCAAACAATCTTGGAGGAGTCTCGATAAGATACTCTCTTGATCAAAAGTAAAAGATTTTGCTTTATTTTGTGATATAGATTTATTTCTTAGTACAAGGTGTTATACCTATACAAGACTTTTTAGGTTGTGAGATTTTGTTCTCTCCTTTACATGAGAGTTTAAAATCTAACGAAGTCCAATTTTTAGTGTTTTGTGTGATGATATTGATATTAAGCGAGGATTTCTTTGTTTCTTTCGTTTCTTTCAAAGGATAATAATCAAGAACACTACTATCTATTAGTTCAGGATGCACTAATGTTAAAGTTGGCTTACATGAATCTTTTTTAATAGTGTTGACATTAAGTGAAGGCTTTTTTGTTTCTTTTGAGGGACAATAACCAATACCATTAGTCATTCCTTGTGTGTTAAGCTCTATAGGGACAAAGATACCTTGTTCTCTAGCACCACATACTTTTCCACTATACCCAAGTTGTTTCATAAGTTCATAACCTTTTCCATAAAGATTTTTCAATTCTTTTGGATTCGATGGTTGCTCATAATCAACTTCATCAAATTTTGTTGTGTAATTTATTATCTTTTGTTCTAAAGTGGTTGAGATATATTTTTCAAAGGTTCTTCAAAATTTTGTGCTGACATTAATGCTTTTCCTTTTCCCTTTTCAGACTCTTTTTTTATGATCTTGTATTTCCCATGAATGTTGTGAAATCTAAGGAACCCCAATCATCTTATAATAGCTTTGTGACTTCCTCAATATGTTTTTCTTTGTCTTTATGTTGCATGGGTTGCACTTGTGTAGTTGGTGTCAGTATTTTCAAAGGATTTCCTTGTTTTTCTCAATGTTCAAACAACTGTTTGGTTCAAGGTCGACATGGATTGTATACACTTTGTTTTTGTATACATACTTCATTTTAAAATGAAGAGTAGAAGGCATTGCTTGTATTTCATGAATCCATGGTCTCCCTAAAAGAAGGTTATATGAAATTTCACGAGGCATAACATGTATAGGGATTTGTGATGTAGCATTTCCAACTATAATAGGAAAATTGACCACACCGAGTGGTTGCTTGAACCTACATTGTCAAATCCTTGAATAGATAAAGAGGCAGGTTAAATTTTTGATTTATCCACAACAAGTCTATCCAAAAGGGTCACACTACACACATTAACGACAGAACCATTGTCAACAAGGGTTATTTTTATTCCCAACCCATTATAGAGAGGTATTATCATGAAAATGTCATTTTGTTTTTGCACTTCTAGCAAGGGTAACTCATCTTGATGGAAATTAATATCTAAGGGTATGTGCAGGATCATCATGGAAAAAACAGGCCCTTAAGTGGCAATAAAAAGACAAAAAATCAGAGTTAGACAACTTGACGTAAAAATTTCAATAAGTTATCTATATTATTTCAAAAAAATGTAAAAATAGAATCTGTAGTAAATTGAATGTAGTTTCTAAACTACTAGACCTTTATTTACAAAAAAAAAAGTCTATTTGGTGAAAATTTGAAATTTCAATGCAGTATTATTTAAACTTCAAGGAAAAAATAAGAAGTAGGTGTCTGTCTGACCACCCTAACCACAATAAAATGATTATATTTTTTATAAGCTTTTAGATATAAGTAGAGGACTCATGTCCCAATCTGATGCATATTTTTTTATAATTTTTTTCTAAGTAAATAATTAATTATGAATTTTTTATTACAACTTTTAAAAAATATAAAAGATCGTCTATCTAACCACCTTAACTTGGTCAAAAATTCATGAAATTCAATTTTATTTTTTTTAATCCTATATTATGCAAAGCATAGAATGTGACGCATGTTTCGGATTCAAAAAATGTGATACCGTTTGAAAGTTATAGATGTTTTTCAATCAGACTATCAATTAGGACTTTATTTGTAATTCTAATAGAAAATGAATAATAATTATTTACTAGATTCAAAGTAAAGCATAATTTATATTGGTGGAAAGCTGATAATCTCCTCTAAATATCGTTTTCATTTCATCAATTTTGGGTTAAAAAATGTTCATCAGCCACATGGGCCATCATATGGCTTACATATTGCCACTTTTTGGCCCATCATGATCCTGCACATACCCCTAAGTTGATCAAAGTTATAGCTTGAATTTGGGCTACTAATTCATATGATTGCACATTAGGGGTGTAGGTACTTTTTGTAAGGAACTTTGAATCATGTTATGATAATGAGGGGAGGCGTAAATAAGGTCCCATAATGATATCTTAGTAGGATTATTCTTTAGTTGTTCAACAACAAGATTGTACTCCTTTTCATTATGTGAAGGAAAATGAGGGGCACTAGACAAGATAGGCTTAGGAAATAGGAGGGATGTTGAAGGTTTTTGTCTTGTTTTTGGATTGTTTCTGGTGTTATATGTATGAGAAACAATATTGTAACTCACTTGTTGTGACATATTATTCTTAGGTGGTTCAAGGATGAAGATGGATTTGTTTTGAGTTGGAGGTTGGTTAGAGGGTGGGTAAAGGATAAGTTTGGGTTTGTGGTTTTTGTGATGGTGGGTAAAGAGTTAGAAGATTCTTAGGATGTACCAGAAGGTATTTAGGAGGTCCAATAATCATGGGGGGTCTAATAGACACTTGTGCATTCATAACCTCATCAGTTTTGGTTTGATGCCTTTCTAATGAAGGGGTATCTAATGTAATTTTTTTACCATCACCTAAGGAAGCCACATCACTATTGTCAATGTTGTCATTTTCTTGCACCATGATTTCCTCCCTAGGAGGAGAGTTTTTAGGAGAGCTACAAACTAGATTTTCATGACATTAAAAGATTGGTTCTTCTAAAATGAACTCATCACAAGTAAGGGAGTTATCAATGGTTGCATTGTCTTGTTTATCAATGATGGAATTCTATTGTTCAATAATGTTTTCTCTAGGGAAGAGAGGCAAATAGGATTCTCATGATTTTCATAGATATTAAATATTTTATTGTCTAACGCCAACCTATCTTCTCCACTTACAATATGATTGTAATGAGTCCCTAAAAATGCATCCTCTTTCACTAAAATTTTCTCACAAGAAAGAGGTGAATGAAAATTAGGTAAGGTGATGTTTATAAATCTGTCTATGATATCATTCTCTTGTGATATAATATCTTCCAATGTAGGAGATTTTATAGAAGTGGAGATTTCAACATTGTCATGATTATCAATGTGTACATCTTCTAACATCAAAATACCTTTGTCACATGTAGGAGACATATTGGGAGAAGAGAAACTATGATTATCATGATTTTTTATTTTTTCATCTTCTTCTATCACATCACTCCCACAAATAGGAGAGATAGGAAGGGGTTTCGATTTAAGGCAAGCATCAACATTTTCACTTTTTTGCACTAAGAGACTCTCATAACTAGGAAATGTATTGAATGAATGACTAACATGATTATTGACTAGCTTTTTATTTGAAAACTTGGAAAATTAAGATACTAACATTTGTAAAAAGTAATCTATACAAACTCAAAATAGAAAGAGACTTAAAATAAAACATAGTGACCTAGAATGAAATGTGTAAATGCAATTTTCAGATTCTATACAAGGTAATTTACTAATTACATTATGCAACAATCTGAAAATGAAATGTTGTAAATAAAAATTTGAATTTAAGCAATGTCATAACTGAAGAAAGTTAAGCTATATCTAATGAAATGAACCAAACAAAAACTCACCAAATTGAAATAGTTATCTGATGAAAGAAAACTGAAGCACAAAAATGATGTTTTTAATGTTATAAAAGGTAGTTTTAGGTCTGATTTAGGACTAAATTTCCCAAAGGGGCATATGATTCCCAATTAGGGTTTTTAGAGGGTTTAAACAATGAAGAAAACACCACAGGATTCCCTGAAATCTAGGAAAAAATACCTATATAGGGACTAAATCGCCCAAAGAGGTGAATGAGTCCCAGTTAGGGTGTTTACATCAAATTCAAGAAATTCTAAGTTTATTCTAATGTTTCTAACTTGTATGATGTCTATACTATTTTCAATTAAATTTTTTTAGTGAAACTAAATTATCTAAGGTGCAAACATTCCACCTATATGAACTTTCACTAATGCAAGATTTAGAAACCCTAGATGCCAATTAGCTAGTGCAAGACCTAATGCAAATTTAAACTAAGCTAAATATGGGACTATGATGCACTCCAAATCATAAAAGGTGTTAGATAAAGGCCAGGTTCACCAAAATGAAATGAATAAAATAATCTCTCTATGTTTTGGGAGATAGAACCACCAATTTCCTTCAAGTTTCATTCAAGGAAACCTTAGAGATCTCAATCTAGGGATGTAAATGAGGAAAATAGATATGCAATAAGGTGTCCTAGACTGTTATTAAATACAATAAGGGGGTTCACCACCAAGAAAAGGCTTCGAAAGATGAGTAATGAAAATAACATGAAAAACCTAATTATATGACCTAGAAAATGAACTCAAATCAGAATAGAAAAATTGGAAATAAACAGAGGTGTGCCTGGAAGAAAGATATGATCAAACAAGCTTTGAAACCCTAGAATTATAATGTTTGAAGCTCACTGGGACTCATATGCCAGTTTGGGTGACTTAGTCCTAGACTAGGGTTTTTTGTAGAAACTTGAATCTCTCAAGGACTATTCTGGATCTTTTGAAATCTGGAAAAAGGTAGTACTTGAACTCATATGCCACAAGTGGTGATTTAGTCCCAGTATTAGGATTTATTTGAAATTATATAATCCTCTAGTGATCTATTGTAGCTTCTCTCCTACCAGTTCTTCAGGTCCAAAAGCTTGAATTCTATCTTGTAGGTGACTTTCCATGAAGATGACAACCTTGAAAACTTTCTTCAATCTTGCAACTTTATCTTCAAAGGATATTCAATCTCAAAGCACATAGATCTGTAGTCACACACACATATATATAGAGAGATAGATAAACTTGTTTATTGTTAGGAAACATGGGTTTTCCTTGGTCAAACCCCATTTAGGTAATTAAACATTATGATGAAACAAAGAAACATGAAACATGAATAATGATACCTTGAATGATGTCTTGAAATGTAAATTTGCAATCTAACATGAAGTGACCATGAAGAATGTAGATCTTAATATTGAATTAGATGTGGAACAATGCTTAACTTGGATCTTGAGTGCTACATCACAACACTAGCTCAACAACATGCTTGATGCATTATGCATTTGATATGATGATGGATCTTGAATTATTGCAATAATCTTCTACAAATCTGCTCTTGAATGCTCTTGAAATTCTTTTGAATGTTCTTGTATTTCTTAGGTTGAATTGCTAGGTGAAATTATATGAAATAACCTTGTATTTATACTTATTTATGCCAAATTTCATGAAATTACAACACTACAAGATGACATCAAATCTAGGAGGATAAAATCCTACCAAGAATTTAATTCAAAATGGATACTAATTAGAGTGGGACTCATACAACCAAGGTGGTGTATGAGTTAGTGTATGAGTCCCAATGTCTCAAAACTAGGGCATATACTCCAAGACGGGTCCTATTTAATATGAAATTGAAAATCAAGTCCCGAGACCTAGGCGAAACTCATACACCTAAGGTGATGTATGAGTCACAAATCACTAGATCTAGAACACATGACCCAAAAAACTGAATTATGATTGGTTATTTGATAAGTGTCAAGATTATCCACAAAAAGATGCAATTAATAAGGCTTGTAGATGCAAAATAGGACCTTGATTAAGGCATAAATAAGCCCAATTAATTAATAAATCCATAGATTAGTGTGAAATTATTATGATACAATTTATAACACCCTAAATAAAGCACAATTAGGTTCATTTTATCATTAATTATCCATTCCCAAATTAAGTGTGAAAAAGGGCTACTTTTTCCTACACTACAGGTAGATGCAACTAGCCATTGAACCAAGCCTAATGACTTGTTTCCTAAGTGATTCCATCTTCCATTATCATTCTAATTTATACCTAAATGAATCTACATGCATTCTTATGGCCTATTAGGGTGAGATATCCCAAAGTGAGTCATCATCATTTTCATGTTTCATTTATACATCCTATTCTAGCACATTAGAGTAGGGTTTATTGTATTTTACCTCTCATAATCTTAGATACACTTAATATTATGGATTTCACACACATTTCCATTTCAAATCTATAATTTCTATCAAGGTTTAATTACCAAACTAGGGGTTTGACCAAGGAAAACCCCCCATATGCAAATGAACACAACATTTTGTTTTGTAAGTTTTTCGTAGGTGCAAATATAGAAGTGAAGTTTAAAAGACATAAGAAAGAAGTGGAAAGGTAGGAGAAAATTTTCAAATCATTCCTTTTTAGAAAGGAAGAGTGGGACTAAATCACTAAACTGGGTATATGAGTCCTAGTATATCCCTTTTCCACCTTTTTGCAGATCCTGACAAGTCATGAGAAGATTCTAGATTCTGCCCAGAATCTTGTAGCAAGACTAAATAGACCAACCTAGCATATCAGTCCTAGTATGCTTTAAAAGGTGGATTTTCTAGGTTACATACCCTCCTTTGACTCCATCATTCTTCTAGGTACCTTTTTGTTTGATTCCATTTTATCAATCTGATTTCATGCTCTTAAGTTTCTAGGGTTTTGTACATAAGTGTACATTTCTCTTTTAAAGCTTCATTTAATGGTGAACCCCCATCCAATTTCACAATGTGAGTAGCTCTTGTGATGAAATTATAAATTTTTATATATGTTCTAGCATGTATCATATTAATAGTAAAGCTTTTTGTTAATGACCTTCATACATCATATAGCTAAAAGTGGGCCCCATACCAAATATTACATGAGAAGGGGACTTGTGATGTAATGGGAAGCTACCACTTGTCATAAGTGATAGGATATTTTACTCCATCCATCTATAATGTATAACTAATTAATTGTAGACTAGTTATATAAGACAAAACCTCAAAAAAATTATGGCACAGTGTTAAGCGAGCTAGAAATAGGACTCAAACTTGAAGATGTTTGGCATCACAACACTAACTCGCTATTTCAACATGATCTTCCAAATAAAAGGATTGATATGAAGATCATGTGTGATGAAAAAAATTATATTTCACATGGAAAACCAATTGGGGAAAAATAATTTAAGGCTTAAATATATGGGGCTAGTAAAACAATGGGGCTCAAGAGCTGGAGACTCATAATTAAGTGATACAACTCAAGTGAATAATCATCATGGAAATAGAATCTTGAGGTCACCAAACACATGAAGAACTCTACAAGGATTGGGATTTTAGACAAAGACATAAAAATATAAACCATAGAGCAAAGAATAGAGGAAAACATTTAAGGATCAAAATAAAAAATTGGAAAACTCCAATAGATAACACAATACAAAGAACACTCGTACCCTTTGAGCATCATTTTTTCTATCTTGCATTATAAATTACGGTGAAAATATATTAGGATACATTAAAAAATGTGGGAAAATGTTCTTCCTTGATCTTAAATTATCTTCATCATTAATTTTTTCATTATTTTGAGAGTGTGTGCTGAGGAAAGGCCTAAAAAGTTTGTTGGAACATTGTCTAAGCTTCATCCACTGCATTAAAAACATAGTTGACATTTCCTCTTTTTAAACTACTAAAAATGTGTGAATCCATATGGGTATAATGATTAATATTTATTTTTAGGTAGAGAAATCTTATCTAGAAGGTTTCCACGTGACATAGAGTCATTAATAATAACCTATTATGCACTAGTGGTAGGTGGGTACAAGCTCCAATTTTTTTGGAGTGCTATAAGTTATTTAGTTGAGCTATCAAGTCTGAAAGGGGCCTTAGAACCAAGTTTAGAGGTACAAGAGAAGGTTTTAGGATTAACAAAGGAAATATATGAAAAATAGTGAGAATTAAGAGGTAGGAGGAAATGGGGAACTAAAATCAAGTGTAGAGGTGCATATTTCAACTAAAGGTTTGAGGCTTTTAAAAGAATGGGTTAGGGATAAAGATTTGGGAGGGACCTGAAACCTTAAACATAAATAGGAGATGAAAATTTCATTTGAGAGCTGGACGTATAGTATGACATACTTGAAGAGGGTAAATAATTGATAATTTATTGAATACAAGTAAATTATTTTTATATAGGAATGAATACAATTACTTCAACTATAACTATACAATGACTAGTAATTATAAGAAGAATTGAATAACTACAAAAAATATAATATGTAGTGTTATTCTAATGTTTCCCCTTATTACATTGTTCATGTGAATGTATCACTAAAAAAACAAATTTCACCTTACCAAGGGACCCCCCCCTTAAGGCTTACATAACAAAACTTGTTGATTACAAAATAAATATACATTCTTGAGAATATCTTCCTTAAAAAATAAATCTAGAATTAGGTGAAACTCCATCAAGCTATCTCATGACCCTCAAAAGGTTGTAGCTTTAAGATGAATTCTTGAGTTCTTGGACTACCATTTTCCTAGACTCCCAAATCAATGATTCTCAAATTATTCAGCAACAATCCATATTGAGTTGCGATAAAGCTCCATAGAGTTGTATGATGACCCTCAAAAGGGTATACTTCTTGATCACAATATCGCAAACTCATTGGAAAAAAATACATATTGAGTTCAATTCCAAATCCTTTACCTGTCTCCAAAAATCAAACTTCACAATATATGTATTCTTGAAATCCATCCGCATCAACAAGGAAAGCAAGAAAAAAAGAAAAAATGCTTCTCGTACAAAACACCATCTCAAAGTGAGAAGCTAACTTGAGAGGATGGAAATTCCCCCATCTTCTAGTACCACTAGCCTCCATTGTGATGGTTGAAAGTATGAATGCATTCTTAGTAATATCAACAAAATCATCATCTAGTGGATCTTTATCCTCATCCTCAATACAAACTAAATTATATTCATTTGATTGATCTTTGAGTTTTATTTTAAAAACATCAAGCTCGAGTTCTACAAGACCAAGTTGTGTGACCCATTTTGTTATACTAAAAACATTTAATTTCTACTTCGTTTGTACCTGACCTTTTATTATTTCTTTGTGAGTATAATGCATTCTCCAATTGAGAACCACCTTTTGTATCTTTTGCATTTGTTTTATTTTATTTTTCTAAAAGGGATGAAATCATATCTTCTAAGTTATGAGAAGTTATTTGTTTGAGTGTAAAAATAACATTATTATATTTTGAAGGAAAACTATTTAACAATTTATAGCTCTAGCATCATCATAATCTACTAGAGCCTTGACATTTGTTAGTTCCCTAATGAGAGACCTCAAATTAATTTTGCTATTTGAAATTTTGATTTTTTCTTCCATTTTAAACCTAAATAATTTAAGTTTTAAATAAAACTTTGCATTAAGTGTTTTTACTCAAAACAATCTATTCAGATCATCCCAATTTTTTTTTGATGATTTGTCTAAATATATATGATACAATTTAGATTCAGAAAGAGAAAGAATGATAATAGTCTTGGCTTTATCATCTCTACTATTCCAATCCAATAACTTATTTGAATTTGTAGGTGGGATTATTTTACACTTACTATTCCTCATAAATTTTAATTCATTAGTTGCACTTGAATTTTCATTCTCCAAATATGAAAATTAAATCTACAATACTTGTCTAATACAATATCCATAATGCTATGTCCCCTTTAAATAAATTTAAAGTGATCTCTGACAAATTATCTCCCTTATATCACCATTAAATCATAATATTAAATTAAACCCTAACTTAAACATCAAATAAACACTTGGCCTGAGATAGAGTTTACAAAGAAAAGACACATAATATACTCCACACAACTTTGCATATGAGAAATTTCATGTGTAGGATAGGATACCATCAAGTGTAGAAAATTTCAGATTTTCACACCTTCAATGGTTGTTACATGCAAAAAGTTCTTCTCCATTCATACACTAGGCATAATAGCAATTTTGCACTCACTTGAAAAACTTGAACTCTATCTTGTGAATAATATCAATAGGGCCTACTCTTATTCACTTATCTAGTGAAGTCCTATCAATCTGTGAGAGATCAATGAAAAATAAAATCCTCATATTCTTCTAGCCATTTTCAAACTCTAGCCTCACCATTTATTTCAATTCTCCAAGCTTCGCTTAGCCTTCAAATTTACTAGATTATCATGTGATCTTGCATTCAACATTGCATTAGGGGTTTTCTTTTGTATTATGCACAACTATAAAAAAATAAAGTGGAAGGCTTAGAATTCCATTCCCTCATCAACTATTTAGATGCCCTTCCTAGATCTTCATTGTCGAGCAAAACTAGTAATTATAAGGGTCATTGCATTGATTCAAACATTTCGCACAGAGATCACCAAATTACAAGAACAAGATTACATCATCCAAATTCAAAGATGAAGTGGCTCCAAGATACCATATGAAGAGGGTAAATAATTTATAATTTATTGAATGCAAGTGAATAATTTTTATACATGAATGAATACAGTTGCTTGAAATATAACTATGCAACTAGTAATGGTTCCCCCCTGAGCCTAGCTGGTTGAAGCTCAATTTTGACGGCTTGACCAAACCTAACCCAAGTCAGGTGAGTGGGGGTGGGGTCATATGTGACCAAAAGGGGAAATTAATTATGGCCTACATGGTCAACTTGGGGGTCCAATCTTCTAGTTTCATTGAGGTGGCAACAACCTTCCATGGCATTCAAATTTCCACACAAACTGGATTATCAAATTTTGTTATTGAAAGGGACTCTAGAAACATGAATCTTATGCTAATTGGGGAAGCCTATCCCTTTTGAACTCTCTCAGACCTCGTGGCCTTAGCTTGCAATATTATTCAAAATAAATTCCCTTGGGAAATGTAGCGTTAATCACATGTATAGGAGTGACAATAAAGCTGTCGATGCCTTTGCAAATCTTGGAGCTTTTACTCCAAATTTAGTAAAATGGGATAGTATTCTCCTTAGCCCAAGTCAGGTGCTCAAATTAATTCAACATGCTATGAAAGTACTATCCAAATGAGATTGAGTTGGATATGATTCCATCTCATATAGTTGATAGTTTCCACACTCTTCAATTATGTCAACTTAAGCCTACTAATCAATATATACATATTTACATTTATTTGTAGCTTTGGTTTCTGTATAGCCATTTCTACTACTGGTGTTTCCTCGCTTTGAAACTTGTGTTTTAGCGATAGGGGGGATTTGGTTTAGGATGAACCTACCAACTGTGATGGATGGAAGAAATACAAGGAGGTTTGGTCCATTCTGGAATGGGGCAAGCTAGCCTTGTATGTGGAGGGGATGCAAGGGAATAAGCCCAAAATTTCTTTGGAGTTCACTAATTCTTGGGTGGACAAAATTGTTTTTGTAGGAGAGGTCTCTTTCATGGTGACTCCTGAGCTTAGAGCGGAGGTTATGGGGCTACCCCTTGATGGGATTTACATTCCTCGTAATTCAAAAAGTCACTACTAGGAAGACATGAAATGGTTCCTAAAAGAGGGCGAGAGGGTGAATAGGTTGCAGAATGGATTTAATTGTGTGGACCTTCCTAGCATTTGGAGCACTATTACTGAGATCCTTATGAGGTATGCCACTTCAAAGGGTATTTCCATCACTTCCATGCCCATATTTTTCCTATGCTTAATCATCTTAGGTATAATGTCAAAATGAATTTCCCTTTTGGATCCTGTCTTCACTTGAGAAATATGTTAGAAGTGTCTAGGCTAAATGCAAGAAATTACCCATCCACCAAGGCCTTATTTTTCATTTGTGCAAGTTTCATTCTACACTACTTCCCTCCCCTACCTTTTTTCACAAAAAAACTCTAACCATCCACAACCCCACCAATTCCCCCTATGGACCCCAACCCCTTTATTACTATTGATGAAACCCCTCCTGCCATTCACCATAGCACTCGGGCTTGGGGTAAAGCCCATGTGAATGATAAAACCCCACAATCCCCATCAAATGTAGCCCTTTGTCAAAACCTATGCCTATTTCTAGTTCTGGGTCAGTGGAGTCTGATAACTCAAATGATAATGGGTCATGGAATCCCACCCCAGCCAACTCTCCTATGCACTCTTTGGCTCATGCAGATATCTTAGATGTCCCCAACACCCCCCTATTTCAAACCCTAACCCATAAAATTCTCCCAACCTATGCATCAATGTGGAGGAAACCTAAACTGAACCTAGATCGGTATGTGCCCCTATTGACCCCCTAGGTAAAAAAATCAATGAAATATCAAAGACCATTAATATTCAGAAGGATATCATGAAGTGGCTCTTGGGCCAACTAGTTATGGCTAAAGAAAGAATTCAAATTCTAGAGGGAAAGGTTCTCAAGTAGCGGGTCCTATGGCTTGGGGAGGTGGAGAAAAAGGAGCACTGGGACATGATTGCTTCTCTAACCAAGTTTTTCAAGAAGTGGGAGAGGTGGGAAAAGGAGCTGGATGATTTATGGGCCATCGTTGGTAGAAAAGAAGAAAAAAAGAATTTATTGACTAAGATTGATGCCATCCATCAAAACCAGGAGAAGACTATGCAATTCCCTGTGGTCATAACCAATTATAGTAAAGAAACTGTGAATAACACTTCCCCCACTCTTCAGGTTTCTCAAGATGAGTTAAGGAAGGGACAATGGAAGCGAGTTGCAGATGGTGTAGAGGATGGTCATATGTAAAAGAAGAAGGGTAAAAAGGTGGACACCTTGGTTGGTGATGTCGTGATGAATACCTATGCCATTCAACAAGGGCCTACAACTTTCAAAAAGAAGCTCCATTTCCTATCTCAGGAATGAAATGCAATCGCTGGTCTCAAGTTCTTGGGAGACCTGTAGGTGTCCTATGGTTCTGTTCCAGTCCCAGCTCTGTGGGATTTTTGTTTTTTTATTGCTAGTTGAACTATTTAAGCTTTAGTTTCTATTTTACTTTTTTGGACTTCTCACTACTCATCAGTTCCTCGTCTGCCTCTATGGTTTTGTAATGGGTACTAGCCCTTCCATTTTTAATCTAATCAAAACAATTGGTAATCATATGGAGAATTATATAACCTCAAATAATGTAACAACACTAAGATATCAAGCTTTGAGAGTGGAACATAAACCAAAATGGGGACTTGGATAGGAAAGGGAGTAAGTAAAATAAAATCATAATAATTGGAGTTCAAGATAGAATTGGCACTTCAAACTTGGTGCCAAGGTTTGGGTTATCTTAAAAGTTTGAATTGCGAGATTAGGAGAGTTGTATCAAGATTTCATGCTCACGAGGAAGTTAAAAACAAGGAGAAAAATTAAGGGAAATCTAGGGATCAAGTCTCAAGATAGAAAAGGGATAGAAAATTAGGCACACCAAGAAAAAAGTACCAAATGGGAGGGAAGTATAGTACTTAAAAAAAATGTACTAAGGAATTGGTCAATATCAAGGAATCAAAGGTGACAAGGAAATGGTTCTCAAGGACAAGGAAGCCCACAAATTTAACAAGAAACATATTTTTTTTGTACTTAAAGGAACTCAAGGAGTTGAGGGTGGTAGAGAAGACATGATAGGAAAGTAAATTCTAGAAGTTTGACAAACAATACTTGAAAAAATTTAGAAGGTGGGGAATCAAGATGTTAAGAATGATAAAATGGGGTTCTTGGGAAAAAGGCAGCACACAAATTTGACTTAGTTAAAATAAATGGTGAAAATATGAGTTATGTGTCAAGAATCAAGTGAGATCCAAATGAAGTGCTTAGGTACGGGATGGTCTAAAATTTCAATATGAAAGAATTAAATATTTTTTTAATAACAAAGGATTAGTAGGTTAGAGATGAGGAAAAAGATATGTTGTAAAGGGGAAGTTCAATGTGCCATCATAAATGAAAAGGTAGGGAAAGGTGGAGTGGCATACTATAATGCTCAACCATAAAAGTATGAAAGTTTGACAGCCTACATAGGCTTAGGATTTTACAAAAAAACACCATAGACTCAAACATTTCCTAGGACCCTTGGAAAATCCAACACATTATAGGCGCATGGAGATGGGAGAGAATAAAACAAATGCCAAATTTGACCAAGGAGACATATTAGGAAACACTTTAGATCGATTATCTCTTATGAGAATAATAATACCAAAATGCATAAGGGGGCTAGGATTCAAGCTCAATTCTAGGACATAGTAAAATTGGGGTGCTAATACAAGGTCCTTTGGTTTTTTATTACATTTCTATGTGTTGTTACCTTGGAAGACTTGATTGTTTAGGATGGCGTATATACATGGACTTTTGATTGTGATTAGGTTGGATATGATGATGACATAAGGTTTACTTATAATGATGAGTATACCTTATTTTGGAAGTATGGTTAGTTGGATGCATTAGAAACTATCAATGGTTGCTATTAATTTATTTTTATAAACTAATTAGGCCTATTTGTTACCATTGGATTTTGTGTTTGTGTTTGAGTATCAAGTTGAGATAGGATTCATTCTTCTATGTGGTCTAGTTAATATGCCATCACCATTAGATAGAATCTTATATTTTGTGCATTGGCGTGACCAAGGATGAGAGAGTTCTTGCTTGAGATGGTGGTCAACATAGTTATTCTTGTAGGTATTTTGATGGAGCACATAAATATTTGATGATACATGTTTGTTATAGGGATGGTTTCCTTGATGTTGAGATTATCTTTGACCCCTTATGTAATGTGTATTAAAAGTGAAAGAATGTTGGGAAATGTGTTGTACATCCTACATAATAATAATTCTAATAATGTAAAAATAAATATTTAATTATGGTGTGTCTTTGAGATGTACAAACCAAAATGACTTAGACATTCTTGGGGACACTTGTATGGTGTGTTCAAGACATTGGGATAAAATAATTAATGTGGGTGTCACATTGGTAAAATATTTAATATTGGGAAAATTTAGTACCAAATATTTAATTTTAGGTCATGGTTTAGTGAGCTCATGGTTTTGAGACACATGGTTTATGTAATGCCATTTAGTGATTATGTGTAAGTTTGGTTCTATAAAAGAAAGAACATGAGTAATTTTTGAGGTTATCTTTGTTGGCTAGGGTAGGATTAAAAATATCTTGTAGGTTATATATATGGAAGCATGGCTTGGGATGTGTGGCTACATAGTTTTTATTTGCTTATTCACATGAAGGAGTGCAACTAAGGTGCTTAATTTTTAAAATCATTTCATGGACTCTCCAATTTTGTTGTAATAATGTGTTTCTTGTGATAACACATTGAGTTTTGTGGGTGATTTTGGAGGATAGGTTTTTCCTTTGAGTGTTTTCCTAGGGTGCATCTGTTGTTATCCTGTGGTTTTTTTATTAAATTATTTTATTTATGAATTATGAATACTTTGTTTGCACAATTTTCTCTCATGACGGTAAGTGGAAAAGAAATATTTTGTTGTAAAGTTTCTTTCAATTATTTTTTTCCCTATTAGCTTCAATTTTAGCATTGTCTCTTATCTAATCAAGCAGTTATGTTACAATGGTTGATGAAATCATCACTTTTACCAATTTCTAATAGACAATTTACTCTATTTGAGTGACAACCTCAAATCCATTTTACTTCTTTTCCCTTTTTGGTTGATCATCATCATCAATGCTATTACCATTGGCCTTATCCTTGGGTGGATATTTTATAGTCCTCATAATCATAACTTGTAGGAAATAGGGGAGCAGACCAACAAAATATAAAATAGACATGAAATTTATCTTAAACAAAATAAACATTAAATTTTTCTGAGCTTCAACTCTTCAACCGTACACCATTACATTATAGTTTCAAATCTCTCACATATAGGTGGTTTCAGATTACCACAAACTCACATATAGGTGGTTTTAGATGACCACAAACTCATAGACAAGTGGTTTCAGATGACCACAAACTCATAGACAACTCTATAGAGTTGGACTCCAAAAGAGTTCTTTGCAAAAAAAAACTCACACAATATATATAAAAAACTAAACATCTATGAAGGAGATAGAACAATACATAAAATATTATATTTCATACTACCCATAAAACGTGTGAGGACAGCTGGCGAAATAGTCAATAGGCTGGAGAAATTAATATCAAATCTATTTGAATCATTGCATAGATCTGATTTCACTCTTTGTCTTTAATACCGAGATAGACTGAAATCTAATGCTGATACAAAAGTTGATATGAAGCATGACAGGTCTAGCTAGGAAAATTAATGAAGCAAGTGAGATTATATTTCTAGCACTCCCCCTTAATCTCAATTGTGTACATTCATCTCAAAAATTTCTGGAGCGTCCATCTTCTCAAAAATTTCCAGAGCATCCATCTTCATTTCCAGCTCTGAAATTTTTGGAGCATCTAACTTTTCAAAAAATTCTAAAGCATCTATCTTCTTTTGATCAATTTCTTCAACTCTCTCTAACTGCTATGGAAATATTTCAATTTCATCATTTGGCAACTTTGTGTGCCTTCACCCTTTCATGATTTCTCCTTCAACAACTATAGCTATATCTAACTATCATTGATGCTTCAACATCTACAATCTTTACCTTCTAGGAATCAAACCTAGGAAATCCCATTTTGTTGTTGGGATGCTCTACCCATGAGCTCTGGCACATTTGGTAACGAATCCATTGTAGGTTCAAGTGTGAGACACTTTTTTCTTCAACGCCTCCCATAGAGTCACACTACCAATGCTTGGGGATCCTAACTTTAAATAATTTTTTTTGTGACATCATACATTCTTCACACAAATACAGAATGTTGTGGCATTCAATCATATTATTTCCTTAACCATTAACAACTTCCTTGGATTTTTATAACTTCAAACAACTCCTAGCCTCCTCTGATCTTTTGATCTCTTTATCAACTCCTTTTGCTTAATTTGTTTTATAGACTTTAAATATGCACTTCTACACACTTTTGGTTTCGTATACTTAATGAAACTTTTGGCCCACAATAGCCTTTCCTTTGACAACATCGACACCTCAAACTCCAATAGCTTCACATTCCTTTGACAACTTTGAAACTAGTTGCAAACAACTTGCTGACTGGTAGCTTTTGCTACTTCTTCAATCTTCTATCAGTGCCTTCTTTTCTCCTTGTAGATGATTTTAGTTTGTGGCATACCACAATCTATATTCCTTTGATTGACACCTTTCTTTACAATCTATAGTCTCTTTTGGTGGTAGTTGCGACTCCACCTCCTTGGTAGTGATAACTTTCACATTTGCTTTAGTGGCTGGGCACAATCTCCTTTAGTGGCATGCGATCTAGCAACTTCAACATACACAAAAACTTATGATTTTCCTTCACTCCCTTGGCTACAGTCTTCCTTGACTATGGAATTATCTAGCAATTGAAACTTCTTTAGAGTGATTTGCTTCACCCCAAACATCTTCAGAATCGATAATCTCTTCCTTATTTCCAAATGTTGCAGACTCCTTTTCAGCTACGAATTCTCAAACAATTATTGTTAAAAAAAATGATCTCCTTTGTGACAACAAGCTTTTGAATCACCTCTTTGTTGAAAATTATCTCATCACAACAAATTGTAGGTTTATCTTGGGAAGGCTTCACTAAAATCTACGAATTATACTAGGGTACCTTGTACCACTTTTGACACACAACTATAGACTTCGAGCTTCCCTCACACAAACACCTTCTATAACATAAACCAATCTTGCTCTCCCTAGATTCTTCATTGTCAACACTAGCTATGATACCACTTGTAGGAAATAGGGGAGCAAACCAACATAATATAAAATAGACATGAAATTTATCTTTAAAAAAATAAACATTACATTTGTCAGAGCTTTAGATCTTCAACTAAACACCATTACATTGACAGGCTCTTACAATTTTAAATCTCTCACATATAAGTGGTTTCAGATTACCCAAAACTCACATGCAGGTGGTTTCAGATGACCACAAACTCATAGGCAATTCTATAGATCTAGACTCCAAAAGAGTGCTTTGCAAAAACAAACTCATGCAATATATATATATATATATATATATATAGAAAATTAAACATCTACGGAAATAGAACAATACCTAAAATATTATATGTCATACTACCAAGAAAACGTGTGACGATAGTTGACGGAACAATGAATAGGCTAGAGAAAGTAATATCAAAGCTATTTGAATCCTTGCATAGATCTGATTTCACTCTTTGTCTTTAATACTGTGATAGACTGAAATCTAATGTTGATACGAAAGTTGATACGAAGCATGACAGGTCCAACTAGGAAAATTAATGAAGCAGGTGAAATTATATTTTTAACATAACTATTGACCAATTTTCAATTTCCATTATCCATTTTACCTTTGCCAAGGTACTTTTTTCAGGTCACTTCTACTCTCTTTCATCTTTCCTATATCTTCTCAATCCTTCTTTGAAGTTAATATTCATTCATCTCTCTTAGGTGGTTAAGTTTCTTTCCATTTCATATGTTTATGATATTGTTAGGTTATTTTCTTTTCATTGGAGAGTGTATTCTAAGACAATATTTTTATGATATTGTAAGATGTATTCTATAATCTTGTCTTAGATAGATTTATGATTGAATTGTGTTTCATTCCCTAGATGGTTTTTTTGTTTCCTATATTATTAGTTTTCTTTTTCTCACTATTCTCCACGGATGCCTTTGTAGGACAAGTATGATCATAAGAATGAAGATAAATGATTTTTTAATAAGCATTGGAGGATCACCATAGAGCTTTGAAGTCCATTCATGCAACATTTGAATCCATGGAATAGCTATGGTTTGTTCTATTCCTCTTTTTCTTCCTTGCGTAGGACTTCTTTCCTTGCCCTAATTTCTTTGATAATAGGATTGAGAATACACCGAATAATATCTTGCCATCTCCACATACTCCACCGAGCAGTGCCCAAAGCTGTGTCTAGAATTCATCATATCTTTTATTTGACGTATTCATTGTAGTTTAACATTAGCTACTATTTATGAGTTCCCATGGCAAAACCCATGTTTCTATAAGCCATTAGAAGCGTCAAAACTGCTTTGCACGAGATCACAACGTGCTAAATTGAAAGGTGAATTCACTTGGGATTTATTAAGTCTACTTCTGCTTGTGTTGGATCACTTTATACCAGTGATCCTCTGTGTATCCTAGTGAGCCACAATGGAAACCAAATTCCAGTTATCAGTGGCGTTCCTAACTTTCTACGTGCTTGTGCTCATAATTCTGAGCAATGTAGTGTTAGTTTGTTAGCTTGAACAGCTATTCATCCATTTGCTAGGATTAGATAATAGTTATTTTATTGTTGAGATGTGATAATTATTATTTAATTATTGATTTCTTTTAGTGACACCTTGCAACCAAATTTGTTGTGGTTGGTAAGTTGTTATTTATCTCAGCCGTCAATTGAGAATCGATCTTGGCCGTTGGTTTTCCAATGAGAGGAGTATAAAAAGGGGTCATTGGGCATATGGAGAATATTGAAGTTTGTAGAAGCATTTGCAGTGCTAGCAAATGAGTTTGTGAGTTTGCAGTGATAGCAAATAGTATTGCAGTGTTAGCAAGGGCGCAGTGATAGCATTGGGGATAGCAGCGGGGGAATATCAGTGGGAAGTTGAGAGATTGTCGGAGTTCTGCCAGTAAGAGGCAAGGAATCTTTGTATCTCTTAATTTGCTGAAGTTAATATAATTCCTCATCTGTAGAACTGGTTTTCCCTTAGGGGTTTTTTCCAGGGACAATTTGTTCGAAAATATTGTGTTCATTGTGTTACGCATTTCTTTCTGTATTTTTATTAGTGAAGTTGCAGTTGTGTTATTTTTCGATATTAGTTGTGAATTAGTTTTCAGCAGTTAAATAATCTTTTAAGATAGGAGATTAATAATCAGTGACTGCAATAGGAATTTTCACATGGTATCAAAGTTGTATTAAGGGTAGAAAAGGTTTGACCTAGGAAAGAAATTGAGGGTTTCTATAACCTAGTTTGATCTTTTAAATTATTATTACTTTTATCCTTTGAGATGGCTTCAGCTAGTTTGAGAGATCAGGACAGATTAGATGGTGCCTCGAATTTTGGTGTTTGGAAGGCCAGACTTTCTTTATTGTTGGAAGAGAATGGTATCAAGGATTATGTTACCACTATTGTAGCTGTACCTACAGACACAACACAACTTGTAGCATACAAGAAAGAGGATGCCAAGGCAACGAGGATTATCCTTGATGGTTTCAAGGATCATATTGTTCCACATATCTCTGAGTTAGATACGGCGAATAAGATGTGGGATGCCATTATGAAACTGTACCAGAATGCTACCACTAATAGGAAGCTGATTCTCAAAGAAAAGTTGAGGAATACCCGAATGAACAAGGGAGAAGACGTTACAAGTTACCTCACTAGACTTAGACTTGTCAAGGATGAGTTAGCAGCTATTGGAGATAAGCCAGAAGATGATGAGCTAGTAAGGATAGCCTTAAATGGGTTTACTAAGCAGTGGGATGTCTTTGTTCAAGTTATTAATGGACGAGACACCCTACCAAGTTGGGATCGACTATGGAGTGATTTCACTCAGGAGGAGCTTAGACTAAGTCTTGTCAATGGAGCCAACAACAAGAGTCAGAAAAGTGAGGGAGAACAAGAAAACATTGCCCTAGCGGGAAAAGGGAAAGCAAAGAAGGGATTTAGAAAAAGATCAAATTCTCAAGGTGAGAAGAAGAAGGACCTATCTAAGGTCAACTGCTTTGGTTGTCACGAGTTTGGCCACTATGTCAGCAATTTCCCACAAAGGAAGAAAGATAAGAAGGGCAAGAACCAAGTGGCAGCTTCAGCAAGTGCAGAGGAGCTCTCTAGTAGATTGGAGGATGAGTTTGCACTCATAGCTTGTATGATTAGCTCAACCTCACAGAGTGTTTGGTATATAGACAGTGGAGCATCATTTCATATGACAGGAGTTAGAGAGTACTTCTCCAGTTACAAGGAGGAGGAAACCAATATCCAGATTTCTATGGGGAACTTGTCCAAGCTCAACCCAGTTGGGAAAGGGACTGTTCAGTTTCAGAGGGAGAATGAAAAGATAGTTCCACTTCATGATGTCTTGCATGTTCCAGGCTTAGGTATGAATCTGATTTTTGTATCTGTTCTTCAGGATAAAGGGTATAATGTACTTTTTAGAGGAACACATGTGTTGATTAAACACAAGGATTGGAAATTGTAGGACATGAAAATCTGCAAACAAATGTTAGTAACCTTGACAAAACAACATAACAGAAATGCATATCCTTATGAGATAATAATCCATGATTCACAATGCAAACAAATGACTTAAAACATATAAAACATGAAATATATCTATCCCATATTGGATTGGTGCTCCTTGTGATGTAGAAAGGATGCCCTTTCCCAATCCATGATAAGCAAGATGCCAAATGAGAGATGGTGAAGAGCAAGATTGACTCTCAAATGAAGAGAGTAACCTTGCAAGTGAGAATGTGTTGTGTGTTGTTCATTTGTGTTGAAATGCTTTGCATTTATAGATTCAAGGTTGAGAGATTTAGAGAGTTTGATGAATGTGGGATCATTCATAAGCAAATGACAAGATGACACTTGTCAAGCTATGAGAGGGTGAGGAATGTGCAAGTCTTGGCCAATGTGCCACTTTCAAATTTGAATTTGAAAGACTTGACATGTTTTGGGGGGATGAAAGGTGTAATAAATGTATGTTGACTTGTGCAAATAGCATTTAAAACCTTGTTGGAAGGGACAAGTCCCTTTTGGGGGGAAGATTCAAAATGGAAGAATATTCCATTTTGATGCCATTTTGAATGTAATTAGAGGAATTATAAATCAAATAAATGATTTATTGGTGCAAGTGGGTGGGTTAGTTAGGAGTTTGGATTTGACTCTAGTTGAGTCAAAAGCTAGAGAATGATAATCATGATTAGAAGTTAATTAATGTAGATTAATTAACTTGGATGATATTAAGAGGTGACATTTGATAAATCAAATGAGAAGAACTTTAAGGATTTGATTAAATAATTTTGATTTATTTAATGAACCTTAGTAAATTAATCAATAAACTGCTTTAATTGATTAATAGGAGAATTCGATGCATGATGTTAGAGCGAGATGTATGATGTCAATTTTGCATGTCTACATTTTGCCCCTCTTTGAAGAAATGTACTCGTTGCATTGGTTCAAAGAATGATTCTGCCGACATCGAAATTAAAAATTCTTTGGTTTTTCAGATGCCCCAGTGGAAATGAGTACGTTAGTACATTGCCCCCTCGAGAGATCAAGCGAAAAGATTCAATTTGAGGTGGATCTCACGACAAAGAGGTTCAAAATGGATGTATGGATGATGAGACTATATGATAATGATGATGTAAATGATATGTTTGGAAGATGCTTAGAATAACAAATCTATATTATTTTAAGCATGTTAAATGATTATGCAATGCATGTGAGATGGATGAGATGGATGATGTTGTTCTATAATGATATGACATGATTATGCAGGATGAGAGTGCAAATGCAGGATGGATGCATTGTTAGCATGAAAGAGGATAGAAGAATGAGAGGGATCAACCCTTGAATCCAAGAAGATGAAGAAGTCCAACAAGACAACTTTATTAGAAATGATGAATGATGATGATGTATTGCTTATCCAGGAATGGGAGATAAAGAGCGTAACTTTCTTTATGTTTGATAACACACATAGGTGCGATGCATCAAGGTATTAAGAACCAGGATGGCGTTGCGCCTAGTGTGATGGACTTTGACTCGACAATCAAATAGGAGTGCTCTTGTTCACACTTGACATACGGAAACCCTGCTAGGACGGACCCAACAAAGAAATTATTCGCCAAGTTATTTTACAAGAACATCCAACAAGCACAGCAGATAAAAAGATAATGATCGTTGCCCCATTCCTTTCTCTCTAAACCTGTTTTGTTTAGGCATCATCGAGAGGTCCTTGGAATGAGCGCAAAATAAGATAAGTCAAAAAGACCAAGATAAAGTAAGTAAACAAGCTAATGTTCTTCGTATCGCTAGCCAGGCTAAAATAATGTGGGGTACCTGATGCTTATGTCCATCGTGGGAAAGCTTCATCCTAGGACATGTAGTGATCAGGGTTTTGGTAGGACTGATTTGGGTGATAAGCTATTAATACTCCGAATTGACCAACTTGCTGACTTACGAATCTAGACTTGAGACCTTGACGATTAGGTGTTCACTTTGGAACCTGCTAAACTTGCTTCTGATTGCTTTACCAAAGGATGAAGGCGACAATTGATTTATTAGGAATGACGATTATTGTGGGTGAAAGCGAGATGGAACGGGTGCACCATTTTGGGTTTTTCAGATATTTGGATGTTTTTGGTGTTTTGAAATGTTTTGAGGCTGTTTTGATTTTCAGATTTTCCAATATTTTGAGTATTTTTTCAAGATTTTATGAATGTTTTTGGATTTTGTGTCAATTGACTTGACTACGGATGAGATAGATGGGAAAATGGATGCCAATGCGACGGACGCATAAAGAATGACCTAAAGGTAAAAAAGATAAGCAAACGAATGCCAATGCGACGGACGCCTAACTAGATGGGCAAACGGATGCCAATGCGACGGACGCATAAATGAATGGGCAAACGGATTGCCAATGCGACGAATGCATAAATGAATGGGCAAACGGATTGCCAATGCGACGGACGCATAAAGAATGACTTAAATGTATAAAAGATAAGCAAACGAATGCCAATGCGACGGACGCCTAACTAGATGGGCAAACGGATGCCAATGCGACGGACGCAAACTGTCTCGGGGGATGATCAAAGATCAACCTTGCCTACGTTCAAGCTCAGAGACGACGTAGTTCGACAAAATGAAAGATTGACAAGACTCAATGATGAATTTTTTTGAAGATTTTTCGATATTTTGACATGTTTTTGGATTTTTTGAATGATTTGGATGTTTTTGGATTTTTTGAATGATTTGGATGTTTTTGAATTTTTGCATGATTTTGACGATTTGGATTTGACATGATATGATATCAGTGCTCTCTCTTGGGATTTTGTTGAAAACCAAGCTTAATGTTGATCAATCGGACTGATGGATTGATAGTTTGACTAAGTGTGTTAAGTCAAACAAAAGTGATAATGCACTCGTAAATTCCAAGAAGTTGTGTTATCCCAGAGTAAACTCGTATAAAAAGGACAATTTGGCTAGGTGTGTTAAGCCAAACAAGGTGATGATTTGATAATTTGGCTAAGTGTGTTAAGCCAAACAGAGTGATGATAATGAACTTGTAAACCCAAGGAAGTTGTGTTATCCTAGAGTAAACTCGTGCACAAGATGATAGTTTGACTAAGTGTGTTAAGTCAAACAAGGTGATAATGAACTTGTAAACCCAAGGAAGTTGTGTTATCCTAGAATAAACTCGTCCACAAGATGACAGTTTGACTAAGTGTGTTAAGTCAAACGAGGTGATGATTGATTGGATTCAATTGATCAGGATCAATGAAGCTTGATTTGGAACAAAATTGCTTTGATGATTTGATGTGATGCTGATGTGTGCACTAGATGAGACTGATATGGATTGTTGGATTGATGTTCGATGAAGGATAACGCTTGATAAGGAATGTTTTTTTTTTGTCAAAATATGCCATGGGCTAGTGATTTGGGATTTTTTTTTTCTCACAAATGTTTTGACCAATTTGATTTTATGTTTTCCAATGTTCGGATCACCACATAAGTGGGAAGATATAGATCAAGATTTATTCTCGAAGCAAGATGTAAATATCTGCCCCTAGTGTCTAGCAATGTTTGGAATACCATGGGTGAATTCTTGGATACAAATGGATATGGATTATCTTACGATAAGATAAGGGTGTTCAAACAAAGGAATGCTCATTCGGATAATGCTTCAAGGCTCAGATAGCGTTGGGTAGGATAGGATCAATGAAAATGACCCATGTCAAGATTTTTACCATAAGTAAGCATAAAGTGTGCTCCAAAATTTTATCAAGATCAAGGTAACTTGGACCTTGGATGTAGACGGAAAATGGATTGGATAAACAGTTCATGGATGAACGGATGATATGACTGGAATGATAGCTTCATTATGGATGAGATAAGATGCTTTCTCCTGAACTGGCGCACGTAGATGCTCGATTCTACACATGACGCCTGTTTGCCAGGTTTTCACCATGGTACTTGTCCAAAGCGCCACCGAAATGGTTTTCACTAGAGGACGATTTTTTTCTTTACTATTTTCAATCCTTTTTATGATTTTTTTGGATTTTTGTATTATTTGGATTTTTTTGTTGTCGCCAAGACGTCTGTTTGCCAGGTTTTCATCAAGGTGACCATTTTTTCAGGACATTTTCTGATTGTTTTTGTATTTTCTGAGAGATTTTAAGCTGATGCTGAACCACTTGGTGGTGCTGATGTTGATGCTTCTGTCATAACGTGCCATCGGTATCCTGCTTGTAGAAGTTGTCTTGCCAAGATACGTGCACTTGAATGCAACTTTTGAGAAATTTGTTCTGCTTTACTGATACTGGAGTTAACTCTGTCTTTGTGCACCCATCGTGATAGGGTGCCTTCTGAATCCTTATGATGAAGGGTCGCCGCCAATACATGGTCAATGTGAGAATTGGATATCATGCGTGGAGGCGTGGATGGAGTGTGTTTAGGAGTAACAGATGGATTGGTCGATGGTTTGGAACCTTTGACTCTCCAAACTTGGGAAGATGAGCAATAATGGGTGGATATGGAAGTGTGCATGGAATTTGGACCAACTGCTTGATACACTTTGTACGTTGCTTGAGAAGCCTGCTTTTTCCTTTGTGGAAATCTTTGATGGATACTTGCCCCATTTTTATTTTGCCCCATACTTTCTTTGACTGATGGAGTTTGATAGGGATAATATTTCTTTGTAATCTTTGGTATCCACTTGTATTTGATTTGTCCTTCATGCTTCGTCCTTTGATTCAAATCTTTCTTTTGACGTTGGTCCCAATTTGTGGATGGGGTGATAGGTGGATGAAGATTCGTGACATGGCGGGTTGTAGTATTGGCATCAGTTTCATCATAAGGATTCTTCGTGCTCCCTATGTTGATGTTTGCTCGAGACGAAGTTGCCCCCAGTATGGTGATAATATTACCAATATGTTGAGATCCCTTGATTGTTGAGTAACCAAGGCCTTGATGCTTAGGATTGCCAAAAATCTGCACTGGTTCTAGGATACCCTGTTCCTGTAGGCCTAATCCTCTGCCTTGATAATTCATTTGTTGAAACATTTTATTTGCAAAAGGATATGATTTCCCTTGGAAACAAGGTGTTTCTCCTTTTCTGCTCTGTGGTGAACCTTCAAATGTGTCAGCTTCTTTATTGATGAGATAGCTAGCCTTTAAAAAGGTGAGTGATCCAACTTTATAAGTGATAGGATCCTCCACATGTGGGATGAATGCCTGATTGATATCTTCAACTTGATCTTGTGACATATCAGATCGTAGTGCTTCTTCAAGAAGTGTTGATGCTTCGCTGTCTACACAAAATTCTTCCTCATGACTCATTTCATAGGATGTTTCTGATTCACAAATTTTGTAGGAGCCTTCTTCATGACCCATTTTTGACATGTCTCTGGATTTCTCTATATCTTGATCATGTGTACCAATGTTAAGAGTAGGAGACTCTTGTTTCCCAGTAATGATTTCCAGAGTATGAGACTCTTGTTTTGAATGAAGATCATCTGCGTGTCCATCCAAAGAAAGCATCTCATTGGTAGATGGAGGAGTATGTCCTATATGGATGTGATCATAATTTGCGACATCTTGTATAGATAGAAGAGTGCCCATTAGATCATTGTAGTATCTTGGAGATACGAATTCTCGATCTTGAGTGATTTCGGAATTGCTTTCGTCATGCTTTGGCTTGAGTTCTTGACATGGGTCAATTTCAAAGGATGGATTGTCTACAAGGTGTTCTTGGACATTGTTATTAGGAATGGGAAGTGGCTCCATATTCTCTTGAGCTTTGAGTGGATTTGGATCAAATTTTGAGCTAGGGATTCCTTCAATATCCATAACCATGAGGTCAAAGGATGTCAATATGTCGTGGGAAGGAACATTGCTAGACCTTGACAGAAGATTTTGATCATGCTTTGGAATACATTCTTGAGATATGTCCTCTAACTCGTAAGGTGATGTAGAGACATTTTCAATATGATCATTGGTCGATGGATCGTGGACTATGTCAATAGGATCAAATAACGTTAACACATCCTGGAATAGATCACTAAAAAGTGGCTCTTGATGAATGTTGGTTTGATCACTAGATTGGATAGAATCATCTTTAAGATCTTGAACATTGTTTTCAATCCTAGGATCAAGTGA
Source organism: Sequoiadendron giganteum (assembly GCA_007115665.2). Classification (NCBI taxonomy): domain Eukaryota; kingdom Viridiplantae; phylum Streptophyta; class Pinopsida; order Cupressales; family Cupressaceae; genus Sequoiadendron; species Sequoiadendron giganteum. Next base: position 1,509,436 of record CM021102.1, read on the forward strand.
TGTTGATATTTCTTGAATTTGATCATTATTGGGCATTGTTGGTGAATTTTGATCATGATGGAAAAGTGACCCTTGGTGTGTGTTGACTTGATCATTGAATGAGATGGGAACATCTTCAATGTGTTCATTGATGGATAGATCTTGATCATTGTTTTCAACAAATGCGGTGGGAATCTATTGCAAGCTTTGTTGAGCGGGTAAGGCCTGCGTTTGCTGCTGAGCCAACAACGCTTTTTGTTTGTCATTTTGTTTTTGTGCCAACAAAGCTTTTTGTTGGGCTCTTTGTTGTGCTACTTCTTCTTGGATTGATTGCAATAGTGCGTAGAATTTTTCTTGCGCTTGCGCTTGTTGGGCTACTTGAGCTGCTTGTGCTTGCTGAGCAACTAGCTGTGTAGCTTGTTGGGCTTGGAGTGCCTTTTTGCTGGAAGCTTCTTGTGCAGCTTGCAACATGATGGAGAATGAATTGGTCGTGTTGTATTTTGACGGTGGTGGCGGTGGTGGTGGAATGGTGTTGATTGTTGGGGTTACTTGGATGGTTTCCATCTGTTGTTGTGATGTCGATGGAAAAATGGGATGATTTGGCATGATGGATTGAAATTGAACATTGTTGTGGTCGGGAATCATATTGCCTTGATTTAGGTAACTTTGATTTTGCATGGTGTTACCTTGACTTGAATCAACATATGGAGTTGCCAATATATTGCTAGGATTTTGAACAACATTAGGGGGATTTGCAAACATGTCTACCCCAAAGTTTACCAAGTGTGGATTTGAAATGGTCATGTTTGGTAAATTTGCACTTGGTATGTGTGGATTTGGTGGGATAATGTTGTTTTGAAAACTCATGCATTGAGCGTTTGGTTGATAGATTTGCAGATTTGGACTTGGATTTAAATCTATCATTGGGAAAGGTGTTCCAAACTTTAGATTGGGTATGTTCATATTTGTTGTACCATTGATGTTTGTATGAGATAATGCTCCCATGTATGCATTGTACAAGCTTTGAAAATCAAATGGTATTGCAAGGCTTGGATAGTTTGGTTGAATCGAATTGCTCATGATGGATGGATCAAATTTATATTCCATGTCCCTCTTGTGTTGAGATCAATTTTGAACCATAATATGAAGATCAATTTTCAAGAATGTAAGAGATGAACCTCTAATCCTTTAGATCGGTCTAAACCTTAGGTTCAAAGAAGTGAAGAACTAGGATAATTGAAGGATCAAAGCGATGATGAGGATGAGATAAACGGAATATGAGTGATACGGATGAATGGAGCTCTTAAAGAAACTTTGAAGGGAATGCTAAACTTTTAGGACTTGATTGATCGTGATTGGATTGATGGTTTGACTAGATGTGTTAAGTCAAACAAGATGAACTCGTAAACCCTAGGAAGTTGTTTTATCCAAGAGAGAACTTGTGTATAGGATGATGGTTTGACTAGATGTGTTAAGTCAAACAAAGAGGTTTTGATTTCACCTAAAAGTTTAGCATAAAAGATGTTTACAAAGTTTCCAAGAGTTATTGGTGAGATGGGAATTTGATTGATGTTTGAAATGGGTGAAGAGATGGATGAAAGTGATTAAATTTGATCCTAGACTTGACCTAGATGATACTTTTGCTTACAAGACCTCGGTGTTGAAGAACACGCTATATTTCCTATGAGAGAAAAGTAAACCTTTCAGACAATTCAGGATCTCAAGACGCTTCTCACTAGCTTTCACACTAAGCTTTTTGAACTTCGATTTTTGGGATTTTGATTATGTTAGAAAACACATGTGTAATCAAATTTGTCTTTTATCTTGGTTAAATGAGGTTCTTTTTATCCAAGACACTTGCTTGCTTAGGTTTTCAAACTATATGTCTAATGTCCCATTCTCTTTCTCATTCCACAAGGTCCTTTATGCGGAAATCGAGGAAAATAGGGCAAAAGTTCCTTATGTTTATCCTTATTGGAAACAAATGATGGTAGAATTTGCACACTTAGAAACCTCTAGGAATGTGATTCCTAGGGAAAGCAAGAGTGGGCAAGTTCATCAATAGGTATTTGTTCCCCACAAGGTGTTTGAAATTTCAAGGTTTTTGTGTATGTTTGTTTTCCAAATGTTTTCAAGATCAAGAAATGTGTTTTTTCCAAGCACTTTCACACTCCTAGGTTGATGAGACAATACCTTGTTGGGTTCCCACTTGGATAAATCCAGCTGTGCATATCTTGTGCGAATGGCTAAATGCTTGACCACACTGGCTCCCCTCCATGGCACTCACTTATTCGGGTCAGCCAAGCATTAGTACCCATGAATCTCCCATGGCATACTTTCCATTTCCACAACAAGACCGCATGTTACGTGGGGCGGCTTCAAAGGACATAACCTTTTGCACCAACAAGATAGACAAGGTTTTGGCCAATTTCTAAACAAGGGTTCTAATTCGGGCATTCCGTTCGTGGGGGATTATCCAACATCGGCGAGAGTCCATTGTTGTCCATCTCGTCGGAATAATCCTCGTGATTCTTGAACTTTCCTCAAGAATCCACACTTATATACCGGTTGGAAGTCGCTTGGCTTTAGCGTGTTCCCGGTTGGGTCGTTCCCTTGGGTGATTACTTTTTCCCACAAGGCAGGCCCTCTAAGATAAACAAAAGCGAGCTAACATATTCCATCGTTCACACAACCTTCGTTGAAAAACAAAGGGGAGAACCTCCGCAATATATCGTGCTCACACTCGCATGATTTGTTCAATTTTTAGATCCCAAATTGAAGTGTGGAGGCAATCTTTTATGCAACTTAGGGTCATCAAAAAGACTTTTGATTCTCAAGATCGCCGTGAAGCGCGAGAGAAGCGCATACGCCCTTTTAAATGACACTACTTTGCAAAAAAGTTTACAAAACACAAAGTACACATGTTCAATTTTAAATTCCTCAAAGCAATGATGAGTTCGTTTTAGAAGCACCAAAATGAAGTGTGAAGTTTGCCTTGTCCAATTTTAATCCCAAATTGAAATCTAGTAAATGTCTAAGGTTCTTTTTAACCAACTTTGAAAAGATCAAGTCAAGTGGTTAATTTTAAGCCCAAATCGAAAAGTTACTTGGTTCAAAACAGAAAACTAAAGCGTGAATTGGAGCCCTGGATTATAACCACAAGCATTAAAAAATGCTTTTCAAGTCTTCATTTCAACATTTTATTTTCTTCAACTCAAATCTTTTGCAAAGACTGTTTCTGATGTTTCACTATTGTATGCTCTTTGCATAAATGAAATTGCTCCTCCTTCCTTCATTTTCCTATTTCATCCAAAAGACAATCATGTGAGGATCATTATATTAAACTCGTTGTGATCATTAATTTCAAAAAATAACATGATCTTAATTGAAAAGACAAATGATTTGGATGATTATGACAAAAATATTTATAAGTGAATCATTCTTTATCACTTATTGATATTAAACTTATGCAATAGTTCTCCATTGATTCACATTAGAAGAAATGATGTTGAAATACTGAACTTATGATGCACATTTTAATGTATACCTACACACATAAATGGCCTGCTACCCTATGTGATAGAATGGTAAACATTAATAGTTCCAAATTTTAGTGCATAATGTAATATTGTTTTGGTTTTTGAACAAAGATTTTAAGGTTGCATACACTCAATGCATAAGTTAGTAAAACACGTGGAAGTTTATTTAGTTCAGAAAGAACAAGACAAATGATGCACACATGTGTGAAGCGTTACCTTCAAAGATAATTAAGGAGCATCTATCTGCATACTCGTAGAATTTTATACCAGCACTTATAGATTAGCTTAACATTTATATCTCTAAATAAAAATCAAGTTGAGCTAAACGTATCACGTCATTTCAATATTTTGTGAGCATCAATGGTGAAGATGGTTGAGAACGACTTATTTTCTTAGCAACTTTCAAACTAAATGAGGCCAACAGATGTATGAAAAGACAAGTAGTAAATGTAAAGCTGAATCCCGCAATCTTCTCCAGCGTGCTTTCTGCAACAAAATACTTTATCAGCATTGACAGGGAAAGTATAAGACCGTGCAAAGTATGGAAGTATAGACAAGGCAAGTAATAATTAGTAGAAAAGATGAAGCAATAAATTTGATTAGAAACTACTATTCCCACTGCCACACACATCTTCCCTGTCACGTTGAGTCTGCAAAAGTAGTGCCTCCTGTCATGTCGAGCATGTTCTTTATTATCAAACAGTAGTCTGATCTCAACTCAAGATCCAAAGAAGAAATATATATATATATATTTCTCGAGACATGTGACTGTTGAAGCATCCAATCAATATAGGAAAAAGCACGGCAAAAGAGTAAATGCAAACACTGTGGGCGGTGGCATATTCCTTTTCTCTCAGCTACTGTCCCTGTGATATTGTAGTCTAAACATCTCACAAATGGATTTTCAGTATTCTCTCTGTATAATACTTGGATTTGCCCATCAATGCTGAGGTACACGACAGGTTGGAGGGATATACTACCAGATGAATTCTACGGCAACTACTTAGCTAGCACGATGGGTAAAGCATGTTTGAGTAAATACTATGATCAAAATGCTAGAGACAGTGCCATAAATGGAGAATGACAAGCAGATTGCGCGGTATACCATTTTTTATTTTTATTTTAAACTTTCAAACTGATGTAGTTGGCAAGTGTAAAGTCGTTATTTAAAAACCTTTGACCAACACCCTCCCAGTGCGAATGCTTTTGACAGGTGTAAAACCGAATTCTTCAGCCTTTTTTCCATGGTCTTTCTGCCTGTGTCAAAATGGAAGCACGAAGATGCTACACGAACTGCTTGACCGACTGTCTCAAAGATGCGATCTCATGTAGTGCAGTAATTGCATGATTTCCACAAAAAAAATGGATTCGTTAACAAGGTTCTTTCAACCGTTAAGCAAAGGTGACCGACAACTATAAGGTAAAATTCAATAGCTTTTGTCAGAATGCACTCATTGCTAGATTAGTAGAAAAAATGATTTGGAAAAGAAACTTTCAGGCTTAATGCATTTGGCAGGCGTAAATACAAATTCCTAACTGCAACATAGGCGAAGGAGGTTCAATCAGCAATGTGTTTCATGGTAACTGCTAATGATGGTGAAATGTGTAGAGGTAGAAATTACTAACCTACTGACAGGACATCATTTACTTAGACTCACGCTTTTTCTTACTCGCAGCCTCTCCAAGTACATGCACGGGCACCTATGATGGCCAAAGGATTCCTGCCAAATGTTGCAGATACAGTCGCCCCTGAAACAACAATTGTATGGAAGCGTAGATAGAGTAACTAAATGATTAGGATGATCGCTTTTAAGAAGTTTTGGAAATTTCTATGTATAGACAGATGTCATGTAGTTATAAATGACTTTCAACAAAGAACAAGTATAGATCTGCATAAAAGAAACCTGAAATTTACGTTAGCAGGACAACTTATTTCACACATGATGCACTATTATTACATTTTCCAATTAGTTGTCCCTGCTATAATTCAGTTCCCTGTCAGAATTGGGTGAATGTTTTATATAGTGCTTTTACATTCATCATTGATTTGCAAATTTTGAATACTTAAAAAGCCATATTATATTCTCTCTTTTTTTTCTATAAGAGCAACTATAAACTTTGCAGTTCATAACAAAACCTGCAAGGCAATAAATGAAGGACCAAATCTTTCATTCCTTTGTCTGTTACTCAGTGGTTGGAGCATGAAGTTTGCATTGCTCTATTGAAATTGATATGTCAATCCAACCCTACAAGCTTTCACCCTCAATTTTTTTTTTTTTCTGTCAGTCATTAGTTTCAGAAAATCACAATTTTTTTTTTTTTTCAGCCAACATTCGACTAAAGTTCAGCCAAGAAACAAACTTAAACCAAAAGTCTCTAACAAAACCAAAGGAACAAAAGTGCCTAAAAATTCATGCAACCACATTCAAATTAGTCAAATCCAAGTATGTGGAAGTTCAGGCCCTCCTTCTAGCGCCATTTGTAGGACATGAAAATCTGCAAACAAATGTTAGTAACCTTGACAAAACAACATAACAGAAATGCATATCCTTATGAGATAATAATCCATTATTCACAATGCAAACAAATGACTTAAAAGCATATAAAACATGAAATATATCTATCCCATATTGGATTGGTGCTCCTTGTGATGTAGAAAGGATGCCCTTTCCCAATCCATGATAAGCAAGATGCCAAATGAGAGATGGTGAAGAGCAAGATTGACTCTCAGATGAAGAGAGTAACCTTGCAAGTGAGAATGTGTTGTGTGTTGTTCATTTGTGTTGAAATGCTTTGCATTTATAGATTCAAGGTTGAGAGATTTAGAGAGTTTGATGAATGTGGGATCATTCATAAGCAAATGACAAGATGACACTTGTCAAGCTATGAGAGGGTGAGGAATGTGCAAGTCTTGGCCAATGTGCCACTTTCAAATTTGAATTTGAAAGACTTGACATGTTTTGGGGGGATGAAAGGTGTAATAAATGCTATGTTGACTTGTGCAAATAGCATTTAAAACCTTGTTGGAAGGGACAAGTCCCTTTTGGGGGGAAGATTCAAAATGGAAGAATATTCCATTTTGATGCCATTTTGAATGTAATTAGAGGAATTATAAATCAAATAAATGATTTATTGGTGCAAGTGGGTGGGTTAGTTAGGAGTTTGGATTTGACTCTAGTTGAGTCAAAAGCTAGAGAATGATAATCATGATTAGAAGTTAATTAATGTAGATTAATTAACTTGGATGATATTAAGAGGTGACATTTGATAAATCAAATGAGAAGAACTTTAAGGATTTGATTAAATAATTTTGATTTATTTAATGAATCTTAGTAAATTAATCAATAAACTGCTTTAATTGATTAATAGGAGAATTCGATGCACGATGTTAGAGCGAGATGTATGATGTCAATTTTGCATGTCTACAGAAATCACCCATAACTATTGGAGTTAGGAGTGGTCACCTTTATAGGTTACAGTTTGATACTCCTAAGGCACTCATGAGCAGTAGTAATCCTAGATATCTTGGAGAGCTATGGCATAGGAGGATGGGCCATATTCATCATGGAGCACTTAAATTGCTTCGTGAGACAATGAAAGGTGTTCCAGAGGTGAGCACAGAGCATGATGATGTATGTAAGGGATGTGTGTAGGGGAAGTTTGTGAAAGCATCTTTTCCAAGGAGTGACAATAGATCTAAGGGTGTTCTTGATCTAGTACATTCGGATGTATGTGGACCAATGTCAACAAAGTCTCTCAGAGGATATGAGTACTATGTTACTTTTATTGATGATTTTTCTAGGAAGACCTGGATATACTTCTTGAAGACCAAGGATGAGGTTTTCAGTCGCTTCCAAGAGTTCAAGGCTCTTGTGGAGAACTCGATAGGAAGGAAGATAAAGGTTCTTCGGTCAGACAATGGAGGCGAGTACAAAGGAAATTTCTTCCAGGATTTTTGTACTAGAGAAGGAATCAAGAGAGAGTGGACTGTTCCTTACAATCCACAGCAGAATGGAGTTGCTGAGAGGAAGAATCGTTCTATATCGGAGGCAGCAAGGGCTATGCTACATGACCAGGACATGCCGCGTTATCTATGGGCAGAGGCGTGTAGTACTGCAGTTTACATTCAGAACAGGGTTCCACACAAGGTACTAGGGAAGATGACACCAGAGGAAGCTTTCACAGGGAAAAAGCCAGATGTTGGTCACTTCAGGATATTTGGGAGTTTGGCATATTATCATATTCCAGGAGATACACGTACCAAGTTAGATCAGACTGCAGAGAAGGGGTACCTTGTTGGGTATAGTGAAACTTCAAAGGCATTTAGGATTTTTATTCTAGGGACCAGAAGAATTATTGTTAGACACGATGTCAAGTTCATGGAGGACAAGGCGTTTAGAAGGTCCAGAGATTTTCCAGCAGATGATCAGAGTGAGCAGCCAACAAAAGCTCCAAGTCCAAGTCAAGGGCAGCAAAGCTCAAGTATTGTTACTAGTACAAGCATAGACTCAGGTGGTGAAGATTCACAGAGTATGGAGCAACTGGTGCAACAAGATATGCATCTAGAAGATATAGAGGTTGATATTTCATCCTCTATAGTTGGCAGCAGGAACCGTGAGGTTCAAGACACACAAAGGGATACTCAGGAGTCTGTGGGAGCTCCTAGGAAGAGTACGAGACAAAGGAGAGAACCAACCAAGTTCAATGACTATGTGGCATTAGTCAGCCAGTTGGTAGATAGTGAACCATCCAACTATCTAGAGGCTTCACAACATCAAGTATGGCAAGATGCTATGGTTGAGGAATATACTTCAATAATGCAGAATGATGTGTGGGAGGTAGTGCCTAGACCAACAGATAGGTCAGTAGTTGGATCACACTGGATCTTCAAGATAAAGCATGGTGCAGATGGTAGCATCGAGAAATACAAGGCAAGGTTTGTGGCCAAGGGGTTCTCTCAGAAGGAGGGAATAGACTATGAGGAGACATTTGCTTCAGTGGCCAAGTATACTTCTATACGAGCTGTAATCTCATTTGCAGTCCAAATGGGATGGAAAATCCATCAAATGGATGTCAAGATAGCATTCCTTAATGGTGAATTAAAGGAAGAGGTGTACATAGAACAACCAGAAGGCTTTGTAGCACACAACAAAGAGACCCATGTGTGCAGATTGAAGAAAGCCTTGTATGGACTCAACCAGGCTCCTAGAGCGTGGTATGAGCGCATTGATACATACTTGCAGGAAATGGGCTTTGTGAAGAGTGAGGCAAATGCTAACCTCTACTACTTGGTGGTTGGGGGTGAGGTTCTCATTCTTGTTTTATATGTAGATGACTTGTTTCTTACAGGTGCACTAGGGCTCATAGAGGATTGCAAGAGGGACCTTGCAGAAGAGTTCGAGATGAAAGATTTGGGACTCATGCACTATTTTCTAGGCATGGAGGTGTGGCAGGCAGATGGAGATATTTTCCTTGGTCAAGGGAAATATTGCATTGAAATCTTGAAGAGATTCGAGATGGAGGATTGCAAAGCCATGTCTACACCTATGATCACTAATTGGAGAAAGGTAGATACATCTAATGACAAAGATGTAGATCCCATCTTATACAGGCAGTTAATTGGTTCGCTCATGTATTTGGTCAACACCAGGCCGAATATAGCATTTGCAGTAAACTCTCTTAGTCAGTTCATGGTTGAACCAAAGAGAGTGCATTGGACAACAGCCAAGCATGTGTTGTGTTATTTGCATGGTACAGTTGAGTATGGGATCAGATATGTTCGAGGTGAAGGAATCAAGTTGATAAGCTATACTGATGCAGATTGGGCAGGCAGTACAATAGACAAAAGGAGCACTTCAGGGTGTTGTTTCAGTTTAGGATCAGGAGTTGTTTCTTGGTTCAGCAAGAAGCAGAAGTCTGTGGCTCTGAGTTCATCAGAAGCAGAATACATTGCAGCTAGCATGGCAACATGTGAAGCTATATGGCTTTGAAAGTTGCTAGTGGCTTTGTTTGGTCAGAAGGTTGAGACTACTGTGTTACACTACGACAATCAGAGTTGCATCAAATTGTCTGAGAATCCAGTGTTTCATGATAGGTCTAAACATATAGATATCAGGTATCACTTCATCAGGGATTGTGTACAGCGAGGTATTGTTCAGCTACAATACATACCTACAGAGGAGCAGGTAGCAGACATTCTGACTAAAGCATTAGGGAAGGAAAAATTTATCTTCTTCAGAGATAAGATGGGTGTCATGCAGAACAGCTTCCTCGCTAAGAGGGAGTGTTAGTTTGTTAGCTTGGACAGCTGTTCGTCCATTTGCTAGGATTAGATAATAGTTATTTTATTGTTGAGATGTGATAATTATTATTTAATTATTGATTTCTTTTAGTGACACCTTGCAACCAAATTTGTTGTGGTTGGTAAGTTGTTATTTATCTCAGTCGTCGATTGAGAATCGATCTTGGCCGTTGGTTTTCTAATGAGAGGAGTATAAAAAGGGGTCATTGGGCATATGGAGAATATAGAAGTTTGTAGAAGCATTTGCAGTGCTAGCAAATGAGTTTGTGAGTTTGTAGTGATAGCAAACAGTCTTGCAGTGTTAGCAAGGGCGCAGTGATAACGTTGGGGATAGCAGCGGGGGAATATCAGTGGGAAGTTGGGAGATTGTCGGAGTTCTGCCAGTAAGAGGCAAGGAATCTTTGTATCTCTTAATTTGCTGAAGTTAATATAATTCCTCATCTGTAGAACTGGTTTTCCCTTAAGGGTTTTTTCCAGGGACAATTTGTCCGAAAATATTGTGTTCATTGTGTTACGCATTTCTTTCCGTATTTTTATTAGTGAAGTTGCAGTTGTGTTATTTTTCGCTATTAGCTGTGAATTAGTTTTCAGCAGTTAAATAATCTTTTAAGATAGGAGATTAATAATCAGTGACTGCAATAGGAATTTTCACATGTAGGATGTGAGTGCACAGAAGTGAGCTCTCTGGCAAATCACTCCAACTTTGTTAAGGCAACTTATACAAGCCACGTCGCAAAGAAAATGCCTTTGTGTGGTAATGACCCAGGAAGCTGTGCTCATGCTCATAGGCATGAGCCCGGCAAGTGGGAATGTTGTGCCAAAAAATACTGCGTTGATGTCGATTCTGATCCATACAACTATGGAAAATGTGGACATGCATGTGGTTTTGGCTTAAGCTGCTGTAAAGGAAAGTGCATAGATCTTATGCATGACCAAAATAACTGCGGAAGTTGCTTCAACCGGTGCCATCATGAGAAGTGTATGTTTGGTATCTGTGGATATGGACACGGCTATGGCTACTCCACTCATAATCAATAATGAACACTGGGGAACTAAGAATTATAATGCCTTGCGTTCTGCACCCAAACTTTATTATTATTATTATTATTTTGGACCCTAAATTTATTATTTTGTAATAGTGGGCTAGATCTGCACTCCCTTAGGGTGTTAGTATAAGTATATAATTAGTATCGTGGAATACTTTTACAATAATGGTTTAGTAAGTTGGGAAACATCATCGATTCTATTCAATGCTGTACCAACTTGTTTATTGCTTAGTTGTGAAGAAACGCTGAAGGAAGTAGACTATTCTACTAAAAGCTGCTATTTATGCAAAACGTATTGTAGTAGATCAAAGTACTAAATAAAGTGATCGAGTATAACGGTCTCTATAACTATAAGTGTATAGAGGCTGTTGAATTCTCTTGTATCTTCTTTGTAAGTTCTGGAGAATGAATGTTTGGGTGAGGCAATTGAATAGAATGCTCTAGCATAGTTTTTAGAGATAAAATATGTGCGATTCTATCATGAATTCTACAGAGCTGATTTAAATAGAGTCGTAAGCATATCTTGAAAAAACTACTTAGTAGCGAATCGAATCTGTGCTCAGCATATAAATATATGAGGGAATAATACAGTATAGATTAAGAATTTGACCATTATTATATTTAAGGACATCATTAATAATGGAAAATTCTTTAGTGAATTTGCTTTTGTTGATAAATATTGTTTACTCTCCATGGATGCTTGTGTAGAATCAAGTATGGTTGTAAGAACGAAGAATTTTTTTTTTATTTAATAGAAGGATCATCATAGAGATTTGAAGCCCATTCATGCACATTTGAATCCACAGAATAGCTTTGGTGCGTTCTATTCCTCTATTGCTTCCTCACATAACCCTTCTCGTTTCATCATCTCAATTTCTTTGCTAATCCAAACTATTCTCCTCGAATCCCTTATTTTCTCTGTACCATTTCATCCTTCTTTTAAGTCTATATTATTTGTGTTGCCTTTTGTTTCTATCATGTTTCCCATTTTCTTCTCACTAAGCCTTAGTTTTGGTTCACATGTCATTTTGGTAAGTAAATTAGGTTTTGATTTTCTATTTCAAGTTGTAAATTAATTTGATTTCTTTTTAATATATTATAGTCATTATCATGTCAATTAATTTTTTATTGTCTGCAAGAGGGTTGATCAAGATAGCTTGTTCTTCGATTTAACTATTTTGAAGTTTCTACTAGAATAATTTAATTTATTAATGATTTGCTAAAATTTCTACACTTTGGACTACTATACTAATTTTATGAAATGATTAGGAGTTCACCATGCATGAGCCTTAAATTTTTTAAGTCACTCTAAGGATCTTCAGGAGCACTCCTAGATCACTAGATCAATGCCCCTATCTAGGTGTCAACACATTTGTTTGTACAAAACCATTAATTTCATAGCCTCAAAATTGGTCAATGAGTTTCTTGACATCCCTAAAACCTTATTTTTTCTTTCTATTTAGTATTTGGTTTGAGCATATAAAGACCAAAAGCCAAATGAGAAGGTATGGAAATTACAAGATACAATTATCTTGCATCTATATTAATTGTAAATAATAAATAATTTTGAATAATAATATTTTTAAATTAATTTTTTTTAAAACTTTTTTGAGATAATAAAACATAAACATAGATCTTGTTTTTCTAAAATATCTTTGTAGTCTTGATCTCTTCTTTTGAAAAGCACATAGATAATTATTTAATTTTTAACTTTTTCGAAAAAATATGACATACATATCTCTTATTTTCTTAAAATATCTTTATAATCATAATTTTTTATTTTGAAATACACATAACTAATTATTTTACTTGAACTTTTCTGAAAAAGTATGACATACATATCTCCTCTATTTCTATTATATCTTTATAATCATGATTTCTTATTTTGAAAAGTAGACAGATAATAATTTAATTTTTAACTTTATCGAGAGAATACAGAATACATATCTCTTGTTTGCATAAACAGTTGTTTAACTTTAAACTTTCTCGAGAGAATGCAACATACATATCCCTTGTTTTTAAAGGTACATAGATAATTATTTTTGTTCACATGCGTAATATACAAGGTGTTGGACCAGATCCGTAAATGTAGTGTGCTTATTAAACAATTCTGTGGGCTAGATTTATAATGCCTTGACTCAGCCCACTGATACTACTTATCTGACTTTAGACTGTTCCACTCCAATCTATTCTTTGAATTACATTTTGCTCTGTGTGAATGCATAACTAAAATCAGTGATCTCAGTTTTTAGTATTGTGAAGGAGTTTATGACTTTTGTGGTGTCGGTTAAAGAAAAGGATAAGCAGACATCTCTATCCCTTCCCAACAGAGATGGCACGCAATAGAAATAATTTCATTGCAACTTTTGGTATTTTAGGTATAATGCGAAAGGAATTTTCATTGTCGTTCTAACATTTAATAATTGAAATTAGAAAAGAGAAACTAAGAAGGGGCGCATCATGTGGCAGGGATGATGGTTGTGCTTGGATTAGTTTATTTATCATGGGTTGCAGACGCAGGTAAGAGTTATGCTTTATTTGTTACTCCTATTTATGTCTTTGCAATAGAATGAGATACGTTTTCTTTTATGCAGGTAAAGTGTGCCCATTATTCTGCCTAAATGTGTCGTACACGACCTGCATCTGTTCGGGAGAGAAACGGCTGAAATCATACTGCAATTGTTGTTTGCTGAAACGAGCCATGCCCAACGCTCACAACTGCTCCCTCCATCTCACTGATGGAAAAGTGGTGCCCTGTTGAAACACTTCCTTCATAGCCTGCTTACTCTAAATACAATGGACAATCAAATGCTAGTTATCAAGCAAAAGAAAATCTGGTCCAGATGTTAAAACAGTAAGAAATAAAGAAATGAATTGCCTGTTTGTATCCTTGGTGGACTGTAGTTTATTTAAGAGCAACTTTTATATATATATATATATATATATATATATAATCAGTTTTTTAATGTGATTTACTGTTTATTTTCAAAGGACTTTTCTCAAGAGACATTGATAATTATTCTGTTTAGGGAGATGAAATATATCTTTCATTGTTACCTGTCTTTCTTATGCAGGTGCATCGTATTTAGGTCTGGTCTTTTTATTTTATTCTTTTCACCTGCCAGCTCATTTATGAACAGAAGCAAGGAAAAATGGAGAGGAAGAAATTTTAGTGGGATTTTTACTTCAAAATTAAGTTGGTGAACATTTATGACAGATTTTTATGTGTTAGCATCCAGTTTAGGCAGGTATTTTTATAGAAGTTTCCAAATTTTAGAGAGATTTTATTTAGGAAGAAGAAAAGAATAGAGAAAAGAATAGGGAAGAACAAAGAGGACAATTGTTAAGAATAGTCAAGAAAAATCAGAAGATAGAGAAGGAAAGAATAAAGAGGAACAAAGTTGCACATGATAGGAAAATAATAAGAAAGAGGGAAAATAGGGGAATCTCAAATTTTATCTTAGAACTTTAAAAGAATGTAAATGTGTATAAATTGATTATAAATGACTGTATTTTCTGACTTAGATACAATTAAATATTATTCTTTTAAAATTGTTTTTTCTTAGACTATGCATGTAGTCTTATGAATGATAATTTTTGAGTTGGTTTCTCTAGAAGTGAGTTATTTTCTATGGGAAAACATATGGGTGCTTTATGATTTAGTATTGTGTGGTCAAACCCTATGTAGTATAATTTTTTGTTCCTGCAACATAGTTTTCTATTTTTCGTGTAGCATATGATTGTTGCACCTATAACATGGTTTTTGTTCATGTAGCGATAAACTATTTACCTATAGTTTAGTTCTATTTGTCTGTAATATAGTTCTTTGCATGTCTGCATCTTATTTAAGTGTCCCTACAACTAAAGATTTGACCTACAACAAGTGTTTTATACCTTTGCAAAAGTTGTGTGGGTTGCTTATAGCAACATAACCTAGACCTTCTCAACTTGCTAGCTCCAATTTGGTTTAATTTTGGGTGCCTATAGTAGGGTGGGTATCATCAATGTGGTATCAGAGCACAACTATAAGTCTAGGAAGGAATATTGTGACTTTGGATGGGCTTGAAGGTTCCACGTAAGTAATGATTGTGGGTGTGTCCCTACAGGAAGGGATATTGTAGTGAGAAGCACCCCAGTAAGAAGAAATAATAAAGAAAAGAGAAATTTAGGGTAGCAGGATGTCACCAAGAAGAAGGATGGTAGAGGTTGCAGTTGTAGAAGAAGAAGGAATAATAGACGAGGTAGTAGAGGCCCTAAGGGGAGTGCAAACAAAAATGGATCCAATAGAAGGTAGAATGAGAAGAGGTAGGGTACATGAAGATGTTGACAATAAAGATGAAGAAGGAGTAAATATGGTAGGGCAAGAAGGTGAAAATAGAGATGGAGATATGGATGTAGGAGAAAGAAGGCTAATAAGGGCTATTCCCAACATTGGAAAAGGAATGAAGATGGAGTTATTAAGCTTCTTAAAGATTTTAGAACCAAATGAGTTTATAGATTGAATAAAAAAGATGGAGGAATACATTGAATATAATGAAGTGGAAGACCAAACAAAATTGAAGGGTCATGCAACACTTTGGTGGGAGGTACAAGTTAATAGAAGAATAAATGATAGGGATAAGATCAATCAATGGGATCAAATGGTGAGTAAAATGAAACCTAAATCTTGTCTTGGAGATTATCAACTTGAACTTCTCAAGAAACTATAGAATTTAAGGCAAAGAAAATTAAGTGGAAGATGTATATAGAGGAGTTTTACAAAATCTCAATAAGATTGGGGCATAATGAATTAGAGCATGAAAAAAATTATTGATATGTTAATGGATTGAGGTTGAATATTTAAGATGAGCTAAGCATGGTGAGGCTAAAAAATGTGAAAGAAGCATATCAGTATGCCCTAAAGGCATAGGAGAAATTTGCAAGAAAGAAAGGGACAACAAAAACTAGAGGTGGATTTAACAAAGGCAAAGGAAAGCAATAGAAAATTACACCCATGGTAAGGAGGCTAGCCTTTCAAAATGTAAAAAGGAGAGAGATGAAATAATAAGATGATACCCTATGAGAGGTAGAGGTGGATATGGAGGAGGCCAAGGTAGAGGCTTCTAAGCTACATGTTTCACATGTGGACAATCAAGACATATATTTTATGAATGCCCACAATGCAAGACAAAAGGATCAAGGAGAATATAGGTTGCAAGTGCACATGTAGCCAAAGCAGATATCAAATTTATAGGGTATATTAAACAACCAGATGAACCTAATCTAGGGGAGAAGCGCTTATATATTGATACCTGCATAAAATAAAGAGGTGCACATGTAGCCTAAGGAGTTTCCTAAAACACTACCACCTATGAGGAGCATTAGCCATCACATTGATTCGATTCCAAGGGAAATTTTACCCAATAAGGTTGCTTATAGATTGATACTTGCATAAAATAAAGAGGTGAACAAACAAGTGCAATAATTATTAGAAAGAGGAATAATTAGAGAAAGCCTTAGCCTATGCACAATACCAGTTGTGTTAGCACAAAAATACATGGTGAATGGAGGATGTGAACGGAATAAAGCCATCAACAAGATAACTATTAGGTATCAGTTTCATTTGCCTAGAATAGATGATCTCGTGGACTTCTTGAAGAAGACTAAATATTTTACTAAAATTGATTTAAAAAGTGGGTATCACCAAATTAGGATAAGTTGATGAATCAAAGATCACTTTTAAGACCAAGAAAGGGGTGTGAGAGTGGTTACTAATTATATTTAGATTAACGAATAAACCTAGCACATCTATGCAATATATTGTTCTTGGGAAAATTTGTGATTGTTTATTTTAATGATATTTTAAAATTTAACAATAGAAAGGAAGAACATTTATTGCACATTAGGTAGGTTAGCTCAAGGAAGAAAAAATATTTTTGAATTTTAAGAAGTGCAATCTTATGAAGGAGAAATTGGTTTTATTTGGGATATGTTATCTAACCACAAGGGTTGCAAATTAATCTAGAAAAGATACATGCTATAATTGAATTGCCTACACCTAGGAGTGTGCATGAAGTTTGGAGTTTCCATGGTTTGACTATATTTTACTACAAATGGATTCAAAATTTTAGTAGGATATGTGCATCTATAACTAAAACCATAAGGGGAGATAAAAATGAGTTTAAGTGGACAAAAAATTTAGATAAGAGTTTTTTATATTTTGAAGAAGAAAGTCACCAAGGAGCTCGCATTAATATTACTCAATTTTATAAGTGTTTCAAGTAGATTGTGATGTGAGTGGGATAGCCATAGGACCAATTCTTAGCAAAGAAGGAAAAATTGTTACATATTTTAGTGAGAATCTTAATGATTCCAAGAAGAGGTATTCCATTTATGATCTAGAATTTGATGCTATGGTGCAAGCCTTAAAGAAGTCGCAACATTATTTTCTTTCTCAGGAGTTTATGCTTTACATGGATAACCATGCTTTGAAATTTATTTATAGTCAAGTCAAGCTTAATTAGTGACACATGAAGTGTATTGAATTCCTATAATGGTATATTTTCATTCAAGCATTGAAGTGGAAATTCAAACAACTTGTAGTAGATTCTTTGAGTAGTGGAGTAATATTATTGACTAAAATAAGAGTTGAAGTAGCTACATTAAATGTCATGAAGGAATTATACAAAGATGATTTAGAATTTAAGGATGTACAAACAACTTGTGTGGATCCTACTAGTGTGGATAGGACAATGTAGATGTATTACTTTATACAAGATGGATTGTTACTCAAAGAAAAACTATGCATACCTCAAAGATCGATGAGGTAAATTTTAAGAAGAGAAACATTGTGGTGGTTTAGCTAGATATTTTGGAGTTGATAAGACCATGACACAAATTAGTGAAAGATATTATTTACCAAAGATGAGGGTAAAAATTATAAAATTTGTGCAAGGATGTTAATTTTGTTAAAATCAAAAGGAGGAATTCAAAATACAAGACTATATCAACCATTAACCATATTGGATTATAAAATATGAGATGATATAAACATTGACTTTGTGCTTGGATTGTCGAGAACACATCGAGATAAGGATACCATTTTTGTGGTTGTTGATAGATTTTTAAAAATGGCTCACTTTATAGCTTGTAATAAGACAAATGATGCCACACATATTGCAAATATATTTTTCATGGAGGTTGTTAGATTGCATAGCTTACCAAAAATTATTTAGGTTTAAAATGGAAGATGGAATCAAAATGTCAAATAACATAAGTAATTTGAGGTCTCTTATTAGGAAACTAGTATATGTCAAGGCTCTCGTAGATGATTACGATGCTGAAGGTATATTGTTAAATAGTTTTCCTTCAAAATATAATAATGTTATTTTTACACTCATTCAAATAAATTCTAAAAACTTACAAGATATGATTTCAAACCTGCTAACAAAAAAAAGGACAAAAAATGTAGAAGATATGGAAGGTGATTCTCAACTAGAGAATGCATTATACTCAAAAGGAAATGATAAAAGGTTAGGTACAAACAAAATGGAAATTAAATGTTCTTACAATAAGAAAAAGGGTCACACAATGTGGTCTTGTAATACTCGAGCTAGTGATGTTCTTAAAATGAAACACAAAGATCAATCAAATGAAGGTAACTTAGTTTGTATTGAGGATCAGGATAAGGATCCACTAGATGATGATTTTATTGATATTACTAAGAATGGATTTTTACTTTGAGCCTTGACAATGGAGGCTGGTGGTACTGGAGGATGGAGGAATTTCCATCCTCTCAAGTTAGCTTCTCACTTTGAGATGGTGTTTTGTATGAGAAGCATTTTTGTTTTCTTTCTTGCTTTCCTTGTTGATGTTGATGGATTTCAAGAATACATATATTGTGAAGTTTGATTTTTGGAGACAAGTAAAGGATTTGACGTTGCACTCAATTTGGATTATTGTCCAATGATTTTATGAGATTGTGATAAAAAATTATACCCTTCCAAGGGTCATCATACAACTTTATGAAGCTCTATTGTAGCTCAATATGGACTATTGTTGAATAATTGGAGAATCGATGATTCGAGAGTTTAAGAAAGTGGCAGTCCAAGAACTCGTGAATTCAGATTGAAGCTACACCCTTTTGAGGGTCATGAGATAGCTTGATGGAGTTCCACATGATTCAGGATTTATTTTTTCAAGGAAGATCTTCTCAAGAATTTATATTTGTTTTGTAATCAACAAGATTTGTTATGTAAACCTTAAGGGAGGTCCCTTGGCAAGGTGAAAATTGATTTTTTAAGGGTACATTCACACGAACAATGTAATAAGGGGGGAATTTTAGAATAGAACTATATATTACATTGTTGTGGTTATACAATTCTCCTTACAATTACTAGTTATTGTATAATTTCAGTTGAAGTAACTATATTCATTCCAGTATGAAAATGATTCACTTGCATTCAATAAATTATCAATTATTTACCCTCTTCAAGTATGTCATATAGTATACCTCCAACTCCAAAAGTAAATTTTCACCTATTTACATATGAGGTGCCATATTCCTCCCAAAGCTTGATCCCTAGACCATTCTTTTAAAATCCTCAAACCTCTAGGTGAACTATGCACCTCTACACTTGATTCTAGTTCCTCATTTCCTCTTACCTCTTAATTCTCACTATTTTTCACATATTTCCTCTATCAAGCCTAAAAAATTCTCTTGCACCTCTAAACTTGGTTCTAAGGTCCCTTCTAGACATGATAGCTCACTAAATAACTTAAATAACACTCCAAGAATCCTGGGGCTTGCTCCCACCTACCACCAATGCATCATAGGTTATTATTAGTGACTTGATGTGATGAGGAAACCTTCTAGATCAGATTTATCTACCTAAAAATCACTATTAATCTTTATATACCCATATGGATTCACACATTTCAGTAGTTAAAATTTGAGGAAATGGCGGTCCTATGTTTGTAATGTAGTGGATGAAGCTTAGTCAACATTCCAACAAAATTTGTAGGCCTTTTCTCAACACACACTCTAGAAACAATGCCAACATTAATTATGAATATAATTGAAGATTGAGGAAGAACATTCTCCCACATTTTTAATGTATCCTAATATATTTTCACCATAATTTATAATGTGAACTAGAGAAAATGATGCTCGAAGGGTATGGGTGTTCTTTGTATTATGTTATCTATTGGAGTGTTTCAATTTTTTATTTTGATCCTTAAATATTTTCCTCTATTCTTTGCTCTAGGGTTTATATTTTTTATGTCTTTGGCTAAAATCCTAATCCTTGTAGATTTTTCGTGTGTTTGGTCGCCTCAAGATTTTATTTCCATGGTGACTATTCACTTGAGTTGTATCACTTAATTGTGAATGTCAAGCTCTTGAGCCCCATTTTTTTTCTACACCATATATGTAAGCCTTAAATTCTTTCTCCCCAATTGGTTTTCCTTGTGTCATAATTTTTTTCATCACATGATCAAGTCATATCACTCCTTTTATTTGGAAGATCATGTTTCAATAGTGAGTTAGTGTTGTGATGCCACACATATATTCAAGTTTGAGTCATATTCCTAGCTCCCTTAACATTGTGTCATGATTTTTGTGAGGTTTTGTCTTATATAACTAGTCTATAGTTAATTAGTTATGCATTCTAGATGGATGGAGTAAAATCTCCTATTAATTATTTCAAGCTATGCAATGCAAATTTATCATGTGCATCCAAATTTAGGCTATGCAATGTGTGATAAAAGTTAAAGGTGATAAGTTAACAAAAGAAATCAATTATTTGTTAATATATGTGGAAAAAATGATAATCTCATGGTTCATATGTAAATCATCTTTCTAGGTGTGTTGTATGTAGTAGATTGTTCCTAGGTAGCATAACATGAGCCTTAATTTAATACTTAGCAAATTATTTTTTAAACAAAAATTTGTGATGTTTAATAGTTGTTAATCCAATCCTATAGAGAAACTCAATGAATAGAATTTAATGCATTAATATTTATGGCATCAATCCTAAGTTGGTAAGTTACATTTAATGTGAAGGTGGAAAAAATAAAGCCATTACATTCACATCTCAAAGGAAATTTAAAGCCAATTTCAAATAAAAAGTAAAGGGTTAAAGACTAAAATGAGAAAGGAAATAATATTGACTTCATAGGTACTCATTCTTAATCTATGAATTCCTCCACCATTTGACTATAACTAATAATGGGTAAGTTATCCAAAATTTTATATAATTATTTGTAGCCTAGGTTTTTTGTGATTCCATTGGTAAAGAAACTATAATTCATAAGCCGCTATCGAGTTCATGTTAATACTAGATACAAATATTTAATCGGCCAATTGAAAAGGAATTTTCCAAATAGGTTGAAAATTACTCTTGGGGTTAAAATTATTTGATTGGTTGGTGTTTCATGATCATATACTCATGGTTTCACTATCCATATTATTAGTCCTAATAGTTCCAATTAATTTTAGGCCTTCTTCATTTTGTTGTACATTTTTATGATCTCTCACATGTAGTATCTATTGCATGTATGTCGCGGGTGTTGTCATGATGTCAATAGTGTGGATTTCGTTGGTTGTCATTTATGTTCCAAGTATTTTCATTGATATCAAACTATATGGAGGTTTCTAATGATGTTATCTTTGTTGTTAGCAAGGTGGCAGTGTGTGGTTGGTTGCATATGTTGCAATCAAGATGATTATGTATAAAGTATGAAGTGTGATGTCATGATTTTCTTTCAATTATTCATGTATGTGTATATGATTATGTGGATGATGTATTCACTATCTAATTACTATAGTTTGTATAGAAGAATCTCTTCCAGTCACTGGCTCAAGAAAGTGATCAAAAAAAGGCTTTGGAGAATGCTCTACATTCCTCTACATCTTAAGTTATCATCTTGCAATTGTGCACTAGAAAGAATGGAGTATGAAGCATGTATTTTCCAATTTCCAGATTATTTATGTTACTATAGAAGTTTCCTGAGTAAGCAGAGTGGTGACTATTTTGTTGTAGTTATGGATAGTTCTAAAAAATGCTTCACATTTCTCTCTAGTTGTTGTTGAGGTATTGTAGTTTGGAGGAGTGTTTATGTTATTCATCTATTGTAGACTCTCTTGTTTTAGTCTCTCTGATGTGTCACATGTTGTGTTTTCAAAGTTATATCTCAATATTATTTTGTTTGGGCCTGCAATAGATACTAGTCCAATGCATGTTTGCTTGCGCTAACATAATATTGCATAAAGTTGTGAAAGAAGGGCATGAGAATAATTTTGAATATAATTTGATGCTTTTAATTTGATGCACATGTTGCTAAATTTATTTTATGGCACTATCGCTTGTGGTCTGGAAATTAATATTTTAAGGGTTGCTCATGTTTGTTGAGCCGAATTAAGATTCTAAGTTTCTTGTGCCAAGTTTTGGTGGCATGTGCTAGCATAGGGATGCATGCAAATTTGAAATAGGTCTTGCTTATCTCCTTCCTTGGACCACATTTGATTTCCCTTTCCTGTGGATTTTTTGAAGCCCACTTAAATATGGTCATTGCACATTTCATGTTCATGCATTTCAAGATGGATGACAAGGAGAAAAAATTGGTTGCTTGCAAATGGTATAAATGTATTATTAAGTGTGTGATCAAAGTTTACAAGTGTTCAATGTTCAATTAATTCAATTTTCCAAAAATAGTACACTGAAAGCAGAGTAATGTGTGTAAACTTTCAGAAATATGTTTAATACATGTTGAAGGTAGTGAGACAAAAGTAAAAGAAGTTGAGTGGTGTGTGAAAAGTAGTGAGCTAACCAAATCATGTGAGTAAGTTCTGGAGGTAGTGAGCCAAATTCCAAATGGAATCCTGAATTTCGGTCAAGGTAGTGAGCCAAAGGAAAGAAGAAGTGTAGAAGTGTTGAAGGCAGGGAGTCAAAGGTAGCAAAAGTATTACGGTTGTGATTTTTCATCTGATTCTTCAAAAAGTTGTATTCAAAGGTTGTAGCCTCATTTGGTGTGTAGGGATTCGTGAACTTCCTTTGGTTAAAGACCATAAAACTTCTATTGTAAAATTTGTTTCATTTGTGAGGCTAGATTTGGATAGTAGCTTCAAGTAGCTTTTCTGACTATGGTTTTTCCCTTGTTGGGTTTCCACATAAATTTTAGTGTTATGTGTTTATGTTTTTTACCTATGTATGTGTCATCTATTTAAGACAACTACATATTTTTATTGATAGGTTGGATAAGTTGATTTTAATTGGTTTTGAGGGGGGTGATCCCACAATAGTGGTTTACAATTTTTGGGCAAACTGGACACTAAAATTATTATTTCTAACTAAATTTTCACATATGGGCACCTATAGCGGCTAAACCATGAGGAATTTGAAGATGATGCAAACTAGAGTCTCATCACATTTTGTCTATAGATTCTAAAAATATTTTTTTCAATTTTTTTGGTATACGATTTCACTTCTTTTTCCATCTCCCACAAAAACTGGTTTTTTTCAGAAATCAACATTTTTAAAAAGTGACGCTCACCGTATACAACATAACTTTTTTTGTATGAAGGATAAAATTCTAAATTTTTCAAATTTAGATTTTTAACTATGATATCTAGCACTTTCATTTGGTTTCATAGTTTTTTATTGAATATTTTTTCCTTAATAGAGTTTCAAAGTCAAACCAATTGCAATTCAGACATAGGTGGACTGTATACAACATAACTTTTTTTGTATGTATCGAAATTCAATTTTATTTTTTTTAATGGATCAAGGACACCAATACCCAGCATGAACATATTTTTAATTATTTTTTTTTGATAATTTTCTATTTTTCCACATGTGCAAAACAAAGAGCTTGATTTTCGGAGAAAAACCTATGTTTAATAAAACTAAAAAAACACATACATAATAAAACCAAAACATATTAAAATTATATTCATGGGATAGATAATTTTGAGGAATACCATAATAACTTGAAATAAATTTTAAATTAATTCATTTGATCCCCCAAAAGGTAAATCAAAAGTGATTTTTTATCAGCATTTTGATAGGTGTAAAGGAGATTCATTTATAGGTATGGTTTAAAACTAGCGAGGTTTTATCCAAGGGGGTTTGATCTAAGGTGGTTTGATCAAACCCTCTTCAATTGGAATACTTAAAATGGAACTTTTAAAGGCTTAAATCATTATATTTTCTAAAAATATGTGATTTCAGCATAAATCAGTTCCTCTCAGAAATTGTAAACCAGCTTTGTGGGATCACCCAGGGATATATTGATTCATATCCCCTCTAAGTATATTTTTGTTCTAAAAATTGGTATCAGAGTTGAGTTCCTTGGTGTAGGCTAACTGTTGAAGGTAGATCTTGGTTTAAAACACATTGCTCAAAAGGAGTCCTCTTCTAAGGCATCATAGTTTAATGGAAACAACTATGCCTTATAGATTATACAGATGGATGCCTATCTTACATCTCTTAGGTATGATGTTTGGAGATCTGCTAAAGGTGATTATGTTGAGCCTTCTCATCCTATCATTGATCCAATTTCCAAAAGGGCACATGAGAAAAATGCTAAAGAAAATAATGTTATCCTAAGTGGGTTAGCTAATTCTAAATTTGTCAAGGTGGTTTAATGCAAGACTACAAATGAAATCTAGGATAAGCTCAAGAATCTCTATGAAGGAAATGATAGTTTCAAACAAGGAAAACTAAAATATTACTGGACTTTATTTGAGAATCTAAAGATGAAAGAAGAAGAGAATATAGCCATCTATCTACTCTGAGTAGATGAAGTTGTGAATGGAATCAGAAGTCATGGAGAAGACATATCTAGCTCTTTTGTGGTCAAGAAATTTCTAAGAACCCTCCTTCAAAGGTTTGACCCAAAAGTATCTGCAATTGAAGAAGCCAAGGATCTAAAAAAGCTTAAAATAGAATAATTATATGGATCTCTCATAGCCTATGAAATGAGGAATGAAATTTAGAGTACACACAAAAAGGAAGCTAAATTCACAGGTGAAGAAATAAGAAGTTTTTGGATCACCTAGTGATTCAAATGAAGAATTTATAGCAAACTTTGTGAGAAAGCTAAAGAAAGGATTAGGCAAGTACAAAGGTAAATTACCTTTTAAATGCTTTAATTATAGTAAAATTGGTCACTATGCTTCTAAATGTTTATTTTAAAAGAGAATGAAAGTAGTAGCAAAGAATTCACGAGAAACAATTTTGAGAGGAATCTTCTCTCCATAGAAGAATACTACTCCTTAGATGAAGGACACCATTGTGCATCAGAAGAAGAGGTAGATGAATCCCTATTCATGACCTTTGTAACCCCTAGAAGTTCAAGCAAATATATGGTTGAAGACGAAGGTGAAGTTGATTTTGAAGGAGAACTTGTTTCTACTCTAGAAGATCTTGATTGTGCAAGAAAAGAGAACGAAAGGAAAAAGATATAAAGGGTTAAAGACTACAATGAGAAAGGAAATAATATTTACTTAATAGGAACTCATTCTTAGTCTATGAATTCTTCCACAATTTGACCGTAAACAATAATGGGTAAGTTATCCTAGAATTTATATAATTCTTTGTAGCCTGGGTTTTGTGTGATTCCATTGGTAAAGAAACTATAATTCATAAGTCACTATTGAGTTCATATTAACACTAGATCCAAATATTTAATTGGCCAATTGAAGAGAAATTTTCCAAATAGGTTGAAAATTACTCTTGAGGTTAAAATTATTTGATTAGTTGGTGTTTCATGATCATCTACTCATGGTTTCACTATCCATATTATTAGTTCTAATAGTTCCAATTAATTTTAGCCCTTCATTTTTTTGTACATTTTTATGATCTTTCACATGCAATATCTTAGATTCTTGTTAGGAGGTTGGAGTCTATTTCAAGTTCCAACTTTCTTTATAAACATCTTTCAATAGGTCATAACTTTCTATGTATGGTTTCAAGTGCCTTTTGATGTAGAAATTCTTGTCTAAGTCATCATGAAATCCTAGTCTAACAAGTGTCAACCATATGTGATGCTTCTCATTATAATATCTTTTATATAAGGATTGGTTCATTCTCTTGTAAAGATGTTGGAATAGAGAGGGAAAAGCTATGTAATACATGTAAATTGTATTTGAATAAATACAAAAGGATATTGTTCTCCATAAATTATCTTTTCTAAATATTATCTTTTATTGAGTAATATGAATGAATGTTCTTAGTGTAGACACGTAAAATCAACATCATGCATCATGCATCCCACTCTAATTAACATTCAATTCTACTATTAATCAATTAAAGCAATTTATTGATTAATTCTATAAGGTTCATCATGCTTAATTAAATAAATCAAATTATTTCATTAAGTCCTTAGGTTCTTCTTATTTGATTCAATAAATCAAACTGATTTAAATCAAATATCAAACTCATAAAATCCTCCAAGTTAATTAATTTAAATTAATTAACCTCTAATCATAATCAATCATTCTCTAGCTTTTGACTCAACTGGAGTCAAATCTAAACTCTCAACTAACCCACCCACTTGCACAATAAATCACTTTATTTGATTTATTAAAAAGACCTATTTTCCCTCATTAACTCTCATGTTTGACTTTTTGGACAAACACAATTCCCTCCAAAAACCCTCAACCACATGCATTTATGGCCATTTTCAAATTTGAATGGGCATATTGGCCAAAACTTGCACAAGCTTGGGCCAATCCCATTATGACAAGTGTCTATCTCCTATTGGATGGGATTTAGTCCCACATTGTCTAATCTTGGCTTCTCCTCTCTCAATTTCTCCTATAAATGCAAGGCATTTTCTCTCATTTCTATCATCCACATTTGAAAGCATCTCCACTATAGGCAATTTGAGCTCAAGAGCATCTCATTGTCTATCATCTCACTAAGCTTATCAAGGATTGGGAAAGGGCTCTTTCACATATTCAAGGAGCACCAATCCACCATAGAATAGATGCATTTCATGTCTTCTTTACATGTTTGATTTGGTTTTATCATTTGTTTTGAAGAATGTCATGTTATTATATGAGGATATTGGAATTGTGCTAACCATTTGCAGATTTTGATATCCACAAAGCATTAAATTCTCTTACACATCTCTTGCACAAGTCAAACTTGGCATTTATTGCACCTTTCATCCCCCCTAAACATGTCATTTCATCCAAAATTCAAATTTGAAATTGGCACATTGGTCAAGACTTGCACATTCCTCACCCTCTCACACCTTGACAAGTGGCATCTTGTCATTGGCCCATGAATGATCCCACATTCATCAATTTGGCCTCTCCTCTCTTCAAGTTCAACTATAAGTTGAAGGCTTCTCTCCTTCAAATAGACAACACATCTTGAGGTAAGGTTACTCTCTTCATTTGAGAATCAATCTTGCTCTTCATCATCTACATTTAGAGCATCCTTATTATAGGCAACTTGAGTTCACCAAGCATCTCATTTTCTATCATCTCACTAAGCTTATCAAGGATTGGGAAAGGGCTCCTTCACATATTCAAAGAGCACCAATCCAATATGGGATAGATGTGCTTCATGTTATTTGTGCTTTAAATTATTTCATTTGGCATTTATAGTTGTTTCAATGTCTTACTTTAGCATGTCTAGTATGGAGTGTTATTTCATAAGGATATGTATTTTTCTATATATTGTTTTTGTCATTCTCTTGTATCAATGTTGAGATTTAATGAATGTTCCTAGTTTATGGTTATCTCATTTGGAGTGGTGTATGCCTCTAAAATGAGTAACTTTAAGGGTTTTTATTTTCTTCACACACATTTGTTGTGTTGAATTATTATTATTAGTTAGCCATTATTCAAGAAATAATATAAATATTTCAAAAATACTAATGGGGAATACAAATTATACAAGAGATTACTAAATAGGATATGAATTATCTAAACCAAATTTGTATGTTTCATCATCATACGGTAATTAGAGTGTTTAGAAACCAATAAGGACATTGTTGATAAGAAGTATTAATGATAGATAACAATTAAATTTGTGTTTCCTTAAATAGTCCAATGATCAATATGCAAGTAATTCCTCCCAACATACTTGATTATAGAACGACAAATCCATTGAAGAATAAATTATCTCTATAATTTTATTAGATTCATACTAAAACATTGAAGGTATAAGGACTAGATTAATTACTCCCCATAATCTTATAAATTCTTGCCTATCTTTTATGAATCTCCATATTCACTTTGTATTGTAATAGAAATTTGTAAGCTCATTCAAATCCAATGTGCTTAATAGGGTTACCCACCTAGGTTTTGTTGAGCATAAATTGTAGGATAGAATTAATGTTTCTCTCATTTTTTGGCTAACGACTCAATAGTATCAAGCACAAGAATTCATAACTCCTTAAATTTATTGAAGGTCGATTAGGGAACACATAGATTGGTGACTCCATTGAGTCTGGTGTTATTCTCATTGTTATAGTAAAAAATATTTCATCCTATTTTGTGTGGTATTATTTAACCTCTCATGTGTTTTAAGTGACAATTGTGTTCTTAGATAACCAAAAATATTGAATTATTTTAAATGATTGATGGGAGAAGGTTATTATTCTAGGAAGATCCAAACAAAAAGTTTGTAGGAGATTTGAAGAAAAAATTAACTATGTGGAAAGTGAAGAATATATGTTGGTAGATCCAATTCTTGAACTTAATCAAGTATAAAATAATGTAGTGCATTCACCTATAAAAGAAAATCAACCTAGCAATATGAGTGATAAATCTATCTCTCGAATTTCTATACAAAATGATGAGGAATTATGGTATAAATGATATCCAAAATGAAAAGGGATAAAAGATAATTCAAAGCCTAAATCAATGAGGCTTTTTTGTCATATGAAAATCAATATAAATTTAATAGATAAGGATAGTTACCTTATTTGATGATCATGTGATTCACCTACTAGGAAGTAAGAACATCCTTATTGGTATGAGGATGATATTATTCATGATGATGAGCAAGAATATGAGGAATATGAGAACATTCAAAATGAACAACCAAAGGCTAATTATAGTGACATAGATCAAGATATGCTTCAAAGAGATAAATGATTTAAAATTTAAATTGGATAGAATAGAATGTGACAAAGGCTAGAGATGGCATTAGAAGGATTGAAAATCTAATTAACAATGGCATTCTTCCTAATAAAAGAGGGAAATATTTCTACTAGTATGTTGTATTCCCTCAAGAAAGTTAAAAATAAAATAATTTGATTTATAAACTTTTACTCAAAATTATTTGTTATTTACAATTAATATAGATGTAAGATAACTACAATTTTTATACCTTCTTGTTTGGCTTTTTGGTTTTTATTTGTTTGAACCAAAAACTAAATAGAAAGAAAAAATAACATTTTAGGGATGTCAATAAAATCCTCGAAAATTTTTGATGCTATAAAATTAATGGTTTTGTACAAATAAATGTGTTGATACCAAGATAGGGGCATTGGTTTAGTCACCTAGGAATGCTTGTTAATATCCTTAGAATGACCTAAAACTTTTAGGGTCATGCATCATGAACTCCTAACCACTTCTTAAAATTAGTATAGTAGTCCAAAGTGTCTAGATATTTTAGCAAATCATCAACAAATTAATTTATTCTAGTAGAAACTTTCAAGATAGTTAGGTCAAAGAAGAAGTTATCTTGATCAACCCCCTTATAAATAATAATAATAATAATTCACATGATAATGACCATAATATATTAAAAATAAAATGAAATTAATTTACAACTTGAAATAGAAAACCAAAACCCTAATGTACTTACCAATATGAAATGTGAAGAAAAGATAAGGTTTAGTGAGAGAAGAAACTGAGAAGCGTGATAGAAACAAAAGGCAACACATATAATAGACTTAGAAGCTGATGAAATGGTAAGGAGAAAATAAGTGATTCAAGGAGAATAGTGTGGATAATCTCAAAGAAATTGAGATGATGAAAGAAGAAGGGTTGTGTGAGGAAGAAATAGAGGAATAGAACACACCAAAGCTATTCAATTGATTCAAATAATGCATGAATGCTCTTCAAATCTCTATGATGATCCGTCAATTCTTATTAAATAAATGTATTTTTTCTTCATTCTTACGACCATACTTGGTCCTTAAAAAACATCCATGGAGAGTAAACACTATTTACTAAAATCAAGCAAACTAACAATATAGAAAACAAAAGCACATCTAGGGAAAGAAACACAATTCAATCATAAATCTAAGACAAGACTATAGAATACACCCTATAATTCCAAACATCTCCTGTAGTCTAGATATGACAATAATAAGTATATTGCTCAACAAAGAATTTTCCATTATTAATTATGTCCTTAAATATAAGAATGGTCAAATTCTTAATCAATAGTGTATTTGTTGGAATTAAGCCACACCCATACTAACAATGGACTAGACAAAGAGGAGCAAGTAGCTCAGTTGGTAGAGCACTCCAGCATCAAATGAAAAATCCTAGGTTTGAGTCCTAACTAGTCCAAATGACCAATAGCTCAACAAGTGGTATCAGAGCCAGGCTAGGAGCCCCAAACACCAGCACGGTGGCTTAAGAGGGGTGTTGGAATTAAGCCACACCTAGACCAATGAAAGACTAGCCAAAAAGGGATCAGTAGCTCAATTGATAGACCACTCCAATAGAAAATGGAAGGTCATAGACCAGAGTCCTAACTGATCCAAATGAACAGTAGCTCAAAGTATTCTCCCCTAGCATTGATTCGATTTGCTACTATGTAGTTTTTTAAGCTATGCTTATGACTCTATTTAACTCGGCTATGTGGAATTCATTATAGAATTGTACATATTTGTTGACTTGAAACATCAAACACCCCACAGAACTATTTTAGCTCTAAAAACTACAGTAAAGCAATCTATTCAATTGCCTCACCCAAACATTCATTCTCCAGAACTTACAAAGAAGATACAAGAGAATTCCACGGCCTCTTTACACTTTATAGAGAACGTTATACCCAATCACTTTATTTACTACTTTGATCCAGTACAATATGTTTTGCATAAATCGTTGCTTTCATGATAATATTCTACTTCCTTCAGCATTTCTTCACAATTGAAGGAATAAACAACTTGGTACAGCATTGAATAGAATCGATGACGGTTCCCAACTTACTAAACCATTATTGTAAAAAATTTCCCCAATACTAATTATATACTTATACTAACCTCCTGAAGGAATGCAGATCTAGCCCAGTATTACAAAATAATAAGTTTTTGGTGCAGAATGCAAGGGATTATAATTCTTAGTTCACCACTGTTCCTACTTGATTATGAGTGGAGTAGCCATAGCTGTGTCCGTATCCACAGATACCAAACATACACTTCTCATGATGGCATCGGTTGAAGCAACTTCCACAGTTATTTTGGTCATGCATAAGATCTACGCACTTTCCTTTACAGCAACTTAAGCCAAAACCGCATGCATGCCCACATTTTCCATAGTTGTATGGATCAGAATCAACATCAACATAGTATTTTTTGGCATAGCATTCCCACTTTCCGGGCTCATTCCTATGAGCATGAGCACAGCTTCCTGGGTCATTACCACACCAAGGCTTTTTCTTTGCAACGTGGCTTGTATAAGTTGCCCTAAGAAATTTGGAGTGATTTGCCAGAGAGCTCACTTCTCTGCACTCACATCCTACATTGCTTAGAATTATGAGCACAGTGTTGGGATTTCTCCCAACTCCCGCGGCTGTTCTCGTCTCCTACCGCCTTACCGCGCCTTTTGTTGGCATTGCTCGCAGTAGTGCAGTGTTACCGCGATACCGCGGCCTCTTTCTTTGTCCCTCGCGGTAGTGCGGTCACTACCGCCATACCGCGGGTCTTTGTTTTGCTCACCACGGAAGCGCGGTTACCGCGGCCACTGCGTCCTCTCCCGAGCCTCCTGCGGTTGGGCGATAACCCACCGCGGTACCGCTGGCCAGTCTTGCCTTCACCGCAGTAGTGCGGTAGATTATCTTTTATGTCGGCAGATGTTCGTGGGGTCTGTGCTGGCAGAAGTTATTTTAATGGGACGTGTTTTTATTATGATCGGACTATAACTTTATGGCATTTTATTAAATGTCATTTTTTTTATATATCTTCGAGCTGCCGTTTATATTTATGAGGTTGATGTGAAGTTGTAGATATAAGTTGTGAAGGCGAATGAAGATGGCTCTATAGTAGCCAAGTTAAAAGAAAAAGAAAAATGAAAGGTTGAATTGAAGAAAAAAGCAAATTTGCAGCAGCAGCTGCTCTGTAAAGAAAAAAGGTTTTTGGATATAATAAAATCTATAATGTGTTCTGTGTGAATTTTATTTTTTTTGTCTAAGTTTTTTTTGTTCTTAGTCTCTACTCCTTCAAAGAAGCACGTAGAAAGTTAGGAACGCCACTGATAACTAGAATTTGGTTTCCATTGTGGCTCACCAGGATACACACTAGAGGATCACTGGTATAGATTGACCAACACAAGCGAAAGTAGACTTTATAAAGCCCAAGTGAATTCACCTTTCAATTTAGCACGTTGTGATCTCGTGCAAAGCAGTTTTGACGCTTCTGATGGCTTATAGAAACATGGGTTTTGCCACGGGAACTCATAACCAGTAACTAATGTTAAAATACAATGAATACGTCAAATTAGAGCTGCGATGAATTTGGGCCACAGCTTTGTGTACTGCTCCGTGGAGTATGTGGAGATGGCAAGATATTGTTCGGTGAATCCTCGATCTTATTATCAAGGAAATTAGGACAAGGAAAGGAGAAGTGCTACGCAAGGAAGAAATAGAGGAATAGAAGAAACCAAAGCTATTTCATGGATTCAAATGTTGCATGAATGGACTTCAAAGCTCTATGGTGATCCTCCAATGCTTATTAAAAAAATCGTTTATCTTCATTCTCACGATCATACTTGGTCCTACAAAAGCATCCGTGGAGAGTAGTCACTATTTATTAACAAAAGAAAACTAATTTAGCCGATAGGCTATATATAGTGTTAGCTTTCAACCGGAATTCCGTCTCACGCCGCAAAACCACTTTACTGTTCGGAAAACTTCGTCAAGCCGCAAAACCGCTTTACTGTTCGGCAAACTTCATCAAAAAATTAGTCGAGAAATTGCATTCAAAATCTGTGGAGTGCCACAAATGCGTCACTTGCCATGGTGTCGGTGATGAAGCCCTCGGTATATAGATCCATTTTTTGTTTATTCTGAACAGATTGAAGCAGCCGCTGTAAGGAGACTGGTTGTGGTTCATCTCATCTTTAAAAAAATTATGTTGTTGCCTCCTGCTTCATCTCCATCTGCTCAACAGGTCCAATGCCCATTACTCGCCCTTTCTTTATCTCGGGTGGGTATTATTCCGTTATAATCCACCCCACAACCCATGGTTGCTGGATCGAATCAATCTGCATGGCGGTACCTTTCGAGCCCCCAAGTCCAGTGCTTTATTACAGGGTCTCAGAACAACCGAACACTTGGAGAGGTAGGTGAATAGTTTGATTTGAATCGGATTGGCTGATTCGCTTCTAAATTTTTTCTGCAAACTCTATCCATTTTTCCTCATCGGCATCGTTGACAGCATGGCACAATAAATAATCATTCTGCATGAGCACGATATTTTGCCATGCAGCAGGTTTTAGAAAAATTATATATTGACGTTCCAAAAATCAGAAGGATCAAGATCTTGACCAAAGAACCACTTGATATTCCAATTTTAGTGTTGGCATTCAAGAGGGCACATTAGAAAGAGATGCACAACAAACGCAGCATGAAAAATATGCAGAAAGGAGAAACCTAGAGAAGACTCCAAATCACATTAATCTTTTCTCAATGTGTGTTAGAAAGTTCATGGTCAAAACTTAAATATGTGGAAATGCAGGATTACTGCCTAACGAATATAAAGATTGTTGGTTTTTATTGTCCTTGATGTCTCGGCTCTTAAGGTATACTTGATGGTGGCTTTTGTTTTTGTCTTTGTGGTTCCTTCTTTCCACTCGGCCATAGACCGACACAAGATACTTTGTTTTTGGTTCAAAGGTGACACGTGTTGTCTTTATGACTGTTGCTTTCTTTGAAAAGTCAACGTAACAGTTTCTTGGTATTTACCGGACTTCACTTATGATTTAATTTTTGTTCATGCGGATTTCAATCATTATGGTTTTTGACTAAGGGGCTCAATGGTAAAGGAAATAGGGCAACGTGAGTTTTTGCTTGTTGCTTCATCTTCTTGCAAACAGCGGAACCCTAGTTGCGCCACCATTGGAAAACTTACAGTCTACTACTGTGTGTTGAGACTTGGCTTAAGCTAAAAGAATGTTGATGAATATGGTTTGGAGAATGAAAGGTTTTTATTGTGAACTTCTTGCGAGTTGAAAGGTGGAAAAATCTTGTTGTTACCGT
Organism: Sequoiadendron giganteum; assembly: GCA_007115665.2. Taxonomy (NCBI): domain Eukaryota; kingdom Viridiplantae; phylum Streptophyta; class Pinopsida; order Cupressales; family Cupressaceae; genus Sequoiadendron; species Sequoiadendron giganteum. The sequence continues at coordinate 1,543,733 of CM021102.1, forward strand.
TATGGAATTTCTTCGCAGACAGGTGGTATATTTTTTGACCACCATGACAGGTATTTTGTTATTCAGTTTTGCAAGTTTTTGATCTGGTACATTCTTCTTTGTTAGTTTGCCTAAACGGTTGAAAATTGTTTCACTTCAGTGTGGGTTAACTTGAGTTTAACTCTCAAGGGTTCTTTTATGTGTTGATATCGTTTTCTCTGTATTTGATGTGGTATTCTTTAAAAGAGAAAACAGGAAAAACACTGCTTACCTAGTATGGGTACACGAATTATTTTGAAGGGTTTTATTTTCCTGTTACAAACCCTGGTTAATTGATACGGGTTTTTTGATATAACTATTTTTTTGTTATCTCAAAAAATGATAGCAAGACATATTTAAAGAAACGAGCTGTAAAAGAAGATATACTCTTAAAAACGAAAAAGGAGAATGGTGTTCTGTTGAAAGATTGAGAAAAAAAATGAAAATACACATATTTTGACTCTGGTTTCTAAAACAGAGATACAGTTTGATTTAAGTTGTGTGAAGAACAAATTGAGGTTATACACTGTATTTGTTATCATTGCATGATTTGTTTTGTGCAGTGGAGAGTTTAAGATTGCACATATAGTGCAGTTATAAGGTCCTTACTTTACAAAAGAAAACTACATGTAAGAGATATTGAAAAAGGTTTTGATACCCCTATTGAAGTTGGTGCTTCAAATTGTATCAAGGACTGAGTTGGTGCTCAGAATATTGTTGTAATCCTATTTTGAGATAAAGCCTGCAAGGCAATTTGGAGTGGTTTTTCTACCCCTGGAGGGTTTTCCACTCGGCATCTTTGTGCCTCTTTGTAATGTCTTTTTCTCAATTTTCTCTTCTATGTTATTTTATTTACTGAAAAAATTTTAGGTAATCAATGCACTGATATGCATGCTTGCTCAATCCATTGTTTTCTAGTTCAACTATTCTTTATGGTGGATTTATAAATCTATTTACTCCTGAAAATAGAAAGTAATTTTGTTTTGTCTATTTGTTCACCTATCTGGTATGAACAATAATGTTATGATAATCTTATGATATTTTCCATTTAAGTTTATCATGTTTTTTATGGTCAAGATCATTATGTTTTTCAGACAGCATCATTTGTCATAGGTTACTTCATAAGGTGATGTTATGGTTTGTCCTGTAAGAAAGTTTTTACAACCCTAATTCACCTCCCCCCCCCCCCTCTCAGTGTTGTTCTACTTCCAACAAAGATTTGATTAATATTGTAGAAAATTAGCCCACTGAAGGAAGGAGAAATAGATGATCTAGAAAAAGATTGGGATATCAAAAGTAAAAAAGAAAAGGTCGCATTACTCTTGAAACTGTTAGTGATAGATGACATGCTGCCAGAAATTTGAGAGACAAAAGTTGCATCAGATGTTTGGAGTGTGTTGAAAGAAAAATATTAGACTTTGAATAGAGGGAGGACCTTATGTTTGAAAAATGAAAACCTGTTATACTTTCTAAAAGTGGAAGATGGAGGTTTTCTTCAGCAACATTTGCTGAACATGAAATTTAATCAGGAATCAATCACTCATAGTTGACAGGAGGTAGAAGAAGAGGATTTGATTGTGATAACTCGTAGTTCATCCCACCTCCTTAATTTGCATATTTTGTTGAATTTTATCAATCCGACTTTTGGAGATGGCAACATCACTTTTGATTATAAAGGTAGTTGTTCTAAAAAGCACATTTGAAATATTTGTGTACATAAAAGCATAGACCTATAATAAAATCAACATGACAATGTCTAAAGGGCGGAACCTAGATAGGTCTGATACAAGAAGACCATAGACATGTGATTTCCCCATGAAGAATTTATGTAAGTTTTATTTTGATGAATGGTCATCTCTTCATGAGAAATGAGTGTGTAATGTCTCCAAGGTAGGTCCACCTCAAGTTTGTACTTGTGTTGATGCCTAGCTAATGCAAGGATTTGAACATCAAGCTCATAATAATCATAGACTATTACAGACACATCACAGGATTTTTCAGATATTGAGCATGAATGCAAGGGAAAAATGGTAGTCATCACCAATGTAAAAACTCATGAAATGAAATCAATTGCGAAGCTAATGCATAAAAGGGTAAGAAAAATGCAGGGCAGTCATCAGGAAGACCAATTGTTGCTTAATAGTTTGCGGTGCTATTAGGAGTTTTATTCAATAGTATATAGGTGATTAGTATCATAAGGTAAAATAAGAGGACATCATACTATAAAAACACAAAGTTAATTATATTTTTCTATAAACATAATAGGACAGTCTAGAGACATAGTCACAAGTAGAGGATTTTCATGAGATATGACAGAAAAGACACAATATCTCTATAGGACAATCATAGTCATAGACTTCGTGAGAAGGAAATGGTGAGAATAATATATTATAACAATGTGTATAAAGTGATATGAATATGTGACAGTACTAATGAATCATTCACAAGCTAGACATCATGAATTTCATGGCTATATTTCAATGACAAACTCTACACAAGCCTGAAGCATGATAATCCGAAGTCACAAAGATTTAGGGACAACTTATAATGGACACACTAATCTTCATAGTAGATAGAGTGAGTAATGGAGAAGTGTTATTAATGCAATGATTTCTTAAATGATGCTAAAAAGAAATAGTTCAATAATTAAGAGCAGCTGCAATCAAACTGTTTAGTGGCTCTTGTTTGTAAGAGAAATATGCCTAGAATCTCAATGTCCTATCAAATGAGAAACCATAGATGTAGACAACATTTCTTGTTCTAATACAGAGACCATCACAAATTTTCCAATAAGAAAAGTAATAGTTTATGGAATTAGATATATTTATATTTTCTTAAATAAAAATTAAACTATGTCATTCAAATAAAAATCAAACTATGTTATTCCATAGGAGCATCTTTTTCAATGTGTCCAAAACTTCAATACTATTTCAGTAGTTGAAGACTTCAAATGTTGTGGTAAATTGTATTTATGATAGCGAATCCACTGCAAACCCAGTTGAAAGTGAAGTTGTATAGTTTGTTTGATTAGTCGTTTAGGTTTGTAGTCATTCTTTTTTATGGAGATGGAGTTGCCAGTTGTTAGTGATAGGATTTGATGTCTTCCTCTCCAATTTCTCTCCTTGTATTTATTTTGGTGTCATGTCCTTTGCACTCTTTGTCTGTAGACATTTTTGTCATCACATATGATGCAAGTCCTTTATTTTGCAGACATTATGCAAGTCCTTTATTCTGTAGACATTTCTAAAGCCCCCATGTAATATAGATTGAAATAAAGAAGCTCGCATTAACTTTTGCATTAACTTTTAGACTTCATGACAGGAAACCTTAAGCAGGTGGGTACCAGACTGGTGCACTACATTGTTGTGGAAGAACATCTACTCACATCCAAGGCAAGCAATTTTCCATTTTTTTTGCTTTCTTTCTCAATGGCACAACAGGTCTTCAACACTGTCAATTTTGACAAGGGAAAGGTGGAATTATATGTTTATGCCAAGAGTGCCCTGTTTGTCAAAATTTTATAATTTCCTTCCATGGCATGCCTTCTCTACAACCCTCAACTCCTTGATCTCATTCAAATAAAAAAATAATAAGTGTTTCTTGTTAAATTTTCAAGCCTCCTTGTCCTTGAGTACCATTTCCCTATCACCTTTGATTCCTTGAGATCTTTCAATTCCTTAGTACAATTTTTTGAAGTATTAAACTTCCCTCCCATTTGGTACTTGTTTATTGGTGTGCCTGATTTTTTATCCTTTTTCCATCCTAAGAATTGATCCCCATATTTCCCTTCATTTTTCTCCTTGTTTTGGATTTCCTCATGAGCACAAAAACTTGATGCAACTCTCCTAATCTCATAATTCAAACTTGTAGGAGAACCCCAAACCTTGGTGCCAAGTTTAAACTGCCAAGTCTACCTTGAACTCTAATTATTGTGCTTATCTTTCACCTACTCTCTTTCCTCTCCAATCCCCCATTTTTATTTATGTTCCACTCTCAAATCTTGACATTTTAGTATTTCCTACTCTACCTCAAACTTCCAAACGAACTTTTTACCTCTTATTTATGTTTGAGGTTCTAGGTCCATCCCAAATATTGATCCCTAACCCATTATTCTCAAAGCCCCAAACCTCTAGGTGAACTTTGCACCTCTAAACTTGGTTCCAATTCCCCATTTCCTCTTACCTTTTTATTCTCATTATTTTTTCACATATTTCCTCTGTCGATCCTACAAACTTCTCTTGCACCTCTAGTCTTGGTTCTAAGGTCCCTTCCAAAATTGATAGCTTAGTGACTAGATGTGATGAGGAAACCTTCTAGATCATATTTCTCCACCTAAAAATCAGTATTCATCTTTATGGGCATGGATTCACACATTTCTAGTAGTTGAAAAAGGAGGTAATGTCAACTTGTTTTTAATGCAATAGATGAAGATTAGTCATTTTTCCAACAAAATTTGTAGGCCTTTTCTTATCACGCACTCTAGAAATAATGGAAACATTAATGATGAAGATAATTGAAAATCAAGGAAGAATATTCTCCTACATTTTTCAATATATCCTAACATATTTTCACCATAATTTATAGTGTGAGCTAGAGAAAATGATGCCCGAAGGGTGTGGGTGTTCTCTGTATTATGCTATGTATTGGAGTGTTCCAATTTTTTAATTTGATCCTCATAATTTTTTCCTCTATTATTTTTTAGGGTTTATATTTCTATGCCTTTGGCTAAAATCCTACTCCTTGTAGTTCATGTTTTTAGTTACCTCAAGATTCTATTTCCATAGTGATTGTTCACTTGGGTTGTATCACTTAATTGTGAGTCTCAATCCCTTGAGCCATATTGTTTTACTGGCCCCATATTTAAGCCTTAATGTCTTTGGTCCCCAACTAGTTGTCCATGTCTCATGGTTTTTTTGCATCACACATGCTCTTTGTATCACTCCTTTTATTTGGAAGATCATGTTGAAATAGTGAGTTAGTGTTTTGATGCCATGTGTCTTCAAGTTTGAGTCATATTCCTAGCTCCCTTAACATTATGTCATAATTTTTTTGAAGTGTTGTCTTAGATAAATGGTCTACAATTAATGAGTTATACATTCTAGATGGATGGAGTAAAATCTCCTATCACTTTTTCCAAGTGGTAGCTTCCCATTACATCACAACTCCCCTTGATATTATGCAATATTTAGTATGGGCCCCACTTTTTGTTATACAATGTATGAAGGTCATTAAGGGAAAGCTTTACTAGTCAAATGTTACATGCTAGAACATATGTATCAATTTCTAATTTCATCACAAGAGCTACTCACATCATAAATTTTAATAGGTTATTTGTTGAAATTGTGAAGTCGTGACCTTTTGACATGTGTCCTTGGTAGGTGAATGAATGTGCTAAATCATTTGGTGTTGGGGTGATGTGATATTTCATGCTTGGTCTAGATAATTCTTATGTGTAATTTCTACAAATAAGGCATTGAATTCCTTAATTCTTTAATAGTTGGCAATCCCTTATTGCATCACATAATACTTTTCAATCTTATGTCCCTTTCCTGTAACCAAACATTGGTGTTAGCAAGAATTGGCTGGAATCTTTCCTTGATGGAAGTCATTTCCTTTTTTGATCATTAGATGGGAGGAAGAGGGGTTTCAGAAACATTATTTCTCTCATAATCAGGACCTAGGATGTTATCTTCATCCTCCATATCTTCTGGGATGTCCACCAAATCCATATTTTTAATCTTCTCTAAGGTAAGACGACAATAGTCCAACTTCCTTATGTCCTCCTTTTTCCTACAATCTACCTGTATATCCTCCACTCTATGTACATGGGTATAGCTCTTCTTGAGCTTTTCTTTCATTCCTCTATAGTCAAAGTCATGTCTTTTTTTGTATGTCTTCATGGTGACCCACTGTATCTTTGATTTCATGGCTTTAGCTTTGGGAGATGTAGTGATAGAGTACCTTCCTATTGTGAGAGGAAACTTAAATCCTGGCTTATGTGATTTTGCTTGTCTGTTATGAACTTCCATGATTTGTCTACACAAATCCATGAGAACTATCTTATCACTCAGATACCTTGGAATCATATACAGATATCTGACGAAACACCCAAATTAGATGTACGTGAAGGTGGGAAATTTCAAGAAGATACAACCAAATTTATTGACCGATGCCCATGCTTTATTTGACACTCTCCCCTTTTCAAGTTCTTTGTCAAACATGCAGAGGTATGGAGTGAATAAGGCATCATTGACCCTCTTGAAATTTTGAACACTTTTCTTTAGGGTCAATTGGGAGTGATATTGATAAACTAGAATATGCCTCCTATCACCCTCTGATGTCAACCCTAGAAAGTTTCACATTAATGCAATAACATAGACTACAAGTGTATGAAGTCATATAAAATTTCAATGAGGTGGGTACCTTTATAAGTTGATCATGGATTGCATCACTTATCTGTTGACCCTAGAATATCTATTGTTTCCTCCTCCATATAACATGAATATACAAGTACATCTACTCTTGAAAATTGGAAGAGGTAGGCAATCCCTTAACCCTGTTGAGAAGTGTAATCAAGTCATTTACTTCTTCGATGAAATCACTACAAGGAAAGATCTTAGGCCATCGTCAAATATTTGGCCTTGGATTATTTAGCCACCTTGTATTGATTTCCTTCTTGCACCTATCTTGGTTCTCATCGTAATGATCTTGTGCATTCTCAATGGTAAGATCAGCATACGCATCAATGCTTGGACATTGGAAGATTTTTTTAAAGAACTCTGCATCCAGTCTTATAATTGCATTCACATCACAATCCCTAACACTTTTTTCCTCCTTGTGATAATGAGTTATTATGGCTAGAATGAACTCAAGATTGTGTGTCACTCTTGGAAATGTAGCTACAAATTGGATATTGCTTTTCACAATGCATACCATGCCTACATCCAAAGGTTGTTTATTTTTCCTTTCTAGAAATTCAGACATATCAACATGTCCTATTTTTGTATCTTTGATCTCATCAATGTTTCAAGCAACAGAGTTTGTTGCAAAAACCCCTTGATATTTGAACTTCATGGCTTTCTTTCTTGGTAAAAAATCAGACATTTGTGGAGCAGTTGTATGGCAAGTAAATCGGTCGTGCCCTTTCAAGAATTCAAGCACAAATGCCTGAAATAGTACGCAAGAGCAACTATAGAAATAAATTTCATGTTTCTCGATGTTAGAGAAAATTTGCAAGATTTTGTGTTGGAGTGCTAAAAAATTGAGACTTTGCATGTGTTTTGGAACTTGGATGAAAAAGCGCAGAATTTTTGCACTCCTGCATGGTGTAGAACAAAAATAATATAAGGGTGGAGAAAAACATTGCCCCTACATGGGGGTAAAATTTTTGAGTGTAAATGTGGGAAAAAAATATTCTATTGTACATGTATACTTAGTAAAAGATGCAGGTCAAGTTTTAAAACTTGATCTGCACTTAGGGTAGTGCTAGTTGTCGAGGATGTAGGTCGGGTTTTAAAATCCAGCGTAAATATTTGTGGTCTAAATGTTTGATGTCGGATGGGGTTTAAACCCTGACCTACATATGGGAAGCAAATGGTAAGTTGATTTTAGTTAGGGTTTAAACCCCGAACTACATCTTTGAAGGTCCGAAGTATGCAATGCTACGAGAAAACCCTAACACTACATGCTAAGTGTTGTGGTGGATGTATGTCAGTTGAGGATAAAACACCGACTTGTATGTTGTGTCGCTAAAAAGTGTAGTCTTTGGCACTTTTTCACTTATTTTGGCCTTTTCCCTTGGATTTTGGCTTGTTTTACCTTGATTCAGTCTTGAAAGCTTGCAATTCAAAAATAGCATAACGGTGTTTTACTAAGGTGTTGTGAAGTGTTGTAACACATTTCCTCACTTTTCTACGACCCTTTCAATCTCAATTTACCTAAATAATACCCTTTTAGCCCTTCCCAATCCTTGTGCCAAGATGTTGTAAAGTGTTGTAAGGAATTTTCACATCTTCCTAGTCTTATCACCATTAATTTAACCCTTTTCCTATGCTAATTTGTCCCCTTTATGTACTTTTAGTCCCGGCTAAAGTTTGTTTCGGGAGGCAAAGCTAATAAACATTGTTAACATCATTAAATTCCCAACCATCACTTGAAATTGTCCAAGTGGACTAGGTCGCCACTTTTGGCGACCTAGTCCTTTTCACAAAAAATTCAAAATTAAAACAAAAAATAATGGGAATATTTCCCCCAAAACCCTAAGGACGGCCTATCATGTGTCATTTTTGAGAAAATTAGGGTTTAGCATGTATAAGTAAGGGTTTTCATCCTCATTTTGACCTCCCCTTAGACCATTTTTTTCACCTTCACCCAATCTTCACAAGTACTCTTGCACTCAAGCTTCCCAAGCAAGCAATTAAGCACAAGGCACTTCAAGCAACCTCCATTAGAGCTTATTCATGCATGTTGCAGACATTTTCAACAAAGGATTTGGTAAGTGTTTACATTGGTTTCATCATTCAATCATCCATTCCTTTCATTGTATTTCATTTGGATTTGATTATCATCAAAGGGGTTTGACTAAGGCAAACCCCTAATCTATAACCCTAACCCTTGTCTCCTCTTTGCAGGTTTTTATATGCAAGTTTGTCAAGAAGAAAGGTGCTAGAAAGGTGTTCTCAACTCATCAAGATCACTCAAGTTAATAAATCCCTAGGTGAAACTTGGAGGCCTCTTCTAACCCGTTTTTGACATAATCTAAACTAGACACCTGTGGGGATCCTGAGTGCAGACCAAAGGCTCCAATCTCCACTTTTAGATCCTCAAAAACCCAGAAGAGGACTAGGTTTCCCATAATGGAGACCTAGTCCCTCTGAGCTTGTTTTTTTGAGGATTTTCACATTTCTAGGTACCCATTTGGTAGAAACCCAGTCTGGCAAAATTTCCCGATAGGAGGACTAGGTCACCCAACTTGGCGAAAGTGTCCTTATGAAGATTTTTGACATATTCCAGAACATTTCAGGGCCTCTTAGCTGTAACGTTCCATTTCTAGGTGCACAAGCTTTGATCCCTCCAGTTTGCTTTTTGTTTTGCATACATTTAGGGCATATAGTTTAGGTTAGTTTGCATTAGTTTACATTTCCTTTGTTTACATTTCTTAACTAGTATTAGTTTCATCTAGCCACACTCAACAGATACATATATCACAAACCCTACATCAATCCATCCTCCCTTTGAGTGCAATCACCAAAAGCATATCACTAGGTGAAAGAGTGTCATTCCTAAACCAAGACACAATAGAACAACAAGCAATTAGTGCCAACTTTTGCGCCAGATTTTAGTGTATTTGAGTGCATGAATTGAACAATTTGGTTGGCGCTCAACTCGGCACAAACAGGCATGGTCAGCTCGGCATCGGATTTGGTGCGGACTTCTATGTCATATTTAGCTTTGGATTTAGCATTGGATTTAGCGTCGAGAAATCATAGCACCTCCCTTAGTGCCTAGAATAGCATCGAGAAGTAACGTCAGAAATTGCACTGAAATGGGCACCCAATTTGGCTTCCGATTTTACTTCCATGTCTACTCCCATTTTTGTTTCTAGTTTTCCTTCCAATTTTACATCCAGTTTTGCCTACAGGTTTGCTTCCAATTTTTCTTCCAAGTTTTCTTCCAATTTTTCTTCCCTGAGGTTTGCATCGGGTTTTGCTTCCAGTTTTTCTTTCAGTTGTCCTTCCAGTTTTTCTTCCGGTTTTGCTTCCAATTTTGCTTTTGGGTTTGCTTCCAAGTTTTCTTCCGGTTTTTCTTTCAGTTTTGCTTCTAGTTTTGCTTATGGTTTTGCTTCCAAGTTTTCTTCCGATTTTGCTTCCAGTTTTTCTTTCAATTTTGCTTCCATGTTTGCTTTCGGTTTTTCTTCCAAGTTTGCTTCCAGGTTGCTTCCGGTTTTGCTTCCAGTTTTTCTTCCGGTTTTGCTTCCAATTTTGCTTCCTGATTTGCTTCTAGGTTTCCTTTCGATTTTTCTTCCAATTTTTCTTTCAAGATTGCTTCTAGTTTGCTTCTAGTTTGGCTTCCATTGTTGCTTCATTTTTTGCTTCTAAAAATGCTTCTTGTTTTGCTTCCATTTATTAATTTAATATGTTTTATTTCAATTTGATTAGTTAAATATATCATGCCTCTTAAATAACTCATATGATTATAGAGTAAGTAATTTAATTATTTAACTCATATGATTAAATAACAATATAATTATTGTAACATTATCATCATCTAAAATTAAAACAAGTGAGTCAAATATCTATAATTTAATTGAATTTGACAACATCCGTCCTGGGCAATAAATTAAAATCATCATACTTAATAAATATCAATCCAAAATTCATCGACCACTTTTAATATATATAAATTGACAAGTCAATACTGATAAGATCATCATCATATATAGCTAAAACAAGTGAAATTCAAATATTCCAGTACATCAAAAAAATGTCAAAATGATACATGTCCAACAGTCGACATAAGTGAAAATGATATAAATAAAATTGATAAATTATGTAACTCAAATTGATACAAGTCAAGATGATACATGTCCAAACGATATAGTGAAAATGATACATGTCAATATGATACAACTCAACAATATAGTACTATAGGCCATGAAAATGATGCATATGATAGTAACCATGAAAAGAGTCATCATAATGATATATCAGCAATGATCCATGATGTAGTTTATATGATCATGAATGCCACTGGTTGCTATCACCAACTGTCTCATTATCATCATCATCATCATCATCATCACCATCGTGGTCATCATCATCATCATCCTCATCATCATCATCATTACCGTCATCATCATCATTGTCATCGGCCTCAATGTCTTCCATATATGCCTCATCATCATCCTCTACCATGTGATCTGTATCAGTAGAACCAATATTTTGTGGATCTATATCATGTTGAGGATCATCTTGATGTTTTGGAAGACCCGTGTTCTGCAAAAAAAAACTCATAAAAAATTTATTATTTATTTCATGCAATAATTTATTTTTCCACTATATATCTAATATTACAACATATGAGATGAAACCATAATCATATTACATCATATCAAAGTGCACAAACCATAATAAAATTTCAAAAAAGTTACAGCTAATACTGGTGAGTCAGGAGAAACTTCAGAATTCAAAAACAAAGCCAATTAGGCTGGCAGATGTGTGGATCAGGCCAGCATTTGGTGGAAGAGGAAGAAAGATGACTAGAACTCTGGAGTCCCACCATAATGGATTTCAGTTGGGTGATCCCACAATAGTGGTTTATAATTTTTGGCCAAACTGGACACTGAAATTATTATTTTTAACTAAATCTTCACATTCGAACACCTATAGCGGCTAAACCGTGAGGAATTTGAAGATGATGCAAACTAGAGTCTCATCACATTTTGTCTGTAAATTCTAAAACTATTTTTTTCAAAAAAAATGGAATCAGATTGCCCTTCTTTTTCTATCTCCCACGAAAACTGGTATTTTTCAGAAAACAACATTTGTAAAAAGTGACGCACACCGTATAATGCATAACTTTTTATCCATGAAGGATAAAATTCTATCTCTTTCAAATTTAGATTTTTAACTCTGATATCTAGTGGTTCCACTTGGTTAGATATTTTTTTATTAAATATTTTTTCTTTAATCAAGTTTCGAAGTCAAACGAATTATAATTCAGACATAGCGCGACCGTATAACGTGTAACTTTTTTTGTATATATCAAAATTCAATTTTATTTTTTTTGTTGGATCAAAGACTTCAATATCTGGTGCATTCATATTTTTCAAACAAAAAAAATTGATAATCTGCTATTTTTACACATGTGCAGAACAGAGACCTTCATTTTTCAATGAAAATCCTATGTTTAATAAAACTAAAAAAAACAAATACATAATAAAACTAAAACATATTAAAATTATATTTTTTGGATAGCTCATTCTGAGGACTACCATAATAATTTCAAATAAATTTTAAATAAATTCATTTGATCCCCCAAAAGGTAAATCAAAAGTGATTTTTTATCAGCATTTTGATAGGTGTAAAGGAGACTCATTTATAGGTATGGTTTAAAACTAGCGAGGTTCTATCCAAGGGGGTTTGATCTAAGGTGGTTTGATCAAACCCTCTTCAATTGGAATCCTTAAAATAGAATTTTTAAGGCTTAAATCATTATATTTTCTAAAAATATGTGATTTTAGCAAAAATTAGTTCCTCTCAGAAATTGTAAACCATTTTTGTGGGATCACTCAGTATTCAACCATGAGAGCAGAAGAGAGAGTTGATATCATGTATCAAAACATTAAGCATGCATTCTTCTAGCCAGCAGAGAAGGAGATGATTACTTTACTTCATTTTCATTTTCATAACCATATCACGGCGTGGGAACCAAGAATACCAAGGATGTCCAGTTTTATGTGGAGGTAATGGATGTGGTCCAAACTTTAGGAGGGGCAAGAAGGTCAATGTATGATCCTGATGAAATTGAGGAAGAACAGCGAGAGAGGGAAAGGAAAAATAAAATCAATACAGAGTTTCAAGGATTTTTCAAGCGAGTAAGAGAGCTACGGGAGTAGCCTCATCTAAAATATTTTGAACTAGAGTTTGATATACCATTTAGAGAGCTTGGTTTTCATGGAGTTCCTTTCAAATCCTCTTCTTTTATTGTTCCTACGGTAAACTGTTTGGTAGAGTTGGTGGAATTACCTTTCTTAGTAATCACTATTAGTGAGATTAAGATTGTTAACCTTGGGAGAGTAGGACTTGGGCAAAAGGAATTTGATATAATGGCTATTATTTTCAAAGACTTCAAGAGGGATGTACTTCTCATTGACGCCATTCCTCAATCTTCACTTGATGGCTTCAAGGAATGGTTGAACTCCATGGATATAAAGTATTATGAAAGTAGAATGAACTTGAAATGGCGGCCAATTTTGAAGAGTATTACTGATGATCTAGATAAATTTATTGAAGATGGTGGTTGGGAATTTTTGAATATGGAAGCTAGTGATTCTAATTCTGATAATTCAGAAGAGTTAGATCAAGGATATGAACCCTCCGATATAGAAGTGGAATCAAAATCATATTTCATGTAGCCACCATCAAGAGTGTTATAATCTAACAAGATGGAGGGAATTCTTATATAAGGATAATTTTCAATGTTGTAGGTACCAGCTTTAATTCCAACTACAATGGCAACATTGAAATTCCCTAGCAGTATTTATGTTAAGGAAATTTCCTTTAGATGCAAGGATTCAAATCACATCAACCATGTGGCATAAATGATTAAATCGCAGAGATGATTTGTAGCAATGAAAGAGTCTGAAAAGGTAGAGAGCTACACTGGTGATTTAGGAGAAACTTAAGCTTTCAAAAACAAAGCCGATTAGGCTAGAAGAAATGTGGTTCAGGCTAGCATTTGGTGGAAGAGGACGAAAGATGATTGGAACTTTGGAGGCCCACCATAATGGATTTTGATATTCAACCATGAGAGCAGAAGAGAGATTTGATATCAAATATCAAAACATTAAGCATGCATTCTTCTAGCCAACGGAAAAGGAGATGATTACTTTGCTTCATTTTCATTTGCATAACCATATCATGGTGTGGGAACCAAGAAGACCAAGGATGTCCAGTTTTAGGTGGAGGTAATGGATTTGGTCCAAACTTTAGGAGGGGCAAGAAGGTCAATGTATGATCCTAATGAAATTGAGGAAGAACAACAAGAGAGGGACAGGAAAAATAAAATCAATATAGAGTTTCAAGGATTTGTCAAGCGATTAAGAGAGCTATGGGAGAAACTTCATCTAAAATATTTTGAACTAGAGTTTGATATACCATATAGAGAGCTTGGTTTTCATGGAGTTCCTTTCAAAGCCTCTTCTTTTATTGTTCCTATGGTAAACTCTTTGGTAGAGTTGGCGGAATTACCTTTCTTAGTAATCACTATTAGTGAGATTGAGATTGTTAACCTTGAGAGAGTAGGAATTGGGCAAAAGGAATTTGATATAATGGCTATTATTTTCAAAGAATTCAAGCGGGATGTACTCCACATTGACGCCATTCCTCAATCTTCACTTGATGGCATCAAGGAATGGCTGAAATCCATGGATATAAAGTATTATGAAAGCAAAATGAACTTGAACTAGCGACCAATTTTGAAGAGTATTACTGATGATCCAGATAAATTTATTGAAGATGGTGGTTGGGAATTTTTGAATATTGAAGCTAGTGATTCTAATTCTAATAATTCAGAAGAGTCAAATCAAGGATATGAACCCTCTGATGTAGAAGAGGAATCAGAATCGGATTTCATTTAGACACCATCAAGAGTGTTACAAGCCAACAAGATGGAGGGAATTCTTATATAAGGATAATTTTCAATGTTGCAGGTACCGGCTTTAATGCCAACTACAATGGCAACATTGAAATTCCCTAGTAGTATTTATGTTCAAGAAATTTCCTATAGATGCAAGGATTCAAAGCACATCAACCATGTGGTATAAATGATTAAATCCCAGAGACGATTTGTAGCAATGAAAGATTCTGAAAAGGAAAAGAGAGCTACATTGGTGACTCGGGAGAAACTTCAACTTTCAAAAACAAAGCCAATTAGGCTGGCAGACGTGTGGATTAGGTCAGTATTTGGTGGAAGAGGTTGAAAGATGATTGGAGCTTTGGAGGCCCACCATAATGGATTTCGATAATCAACCATGAGAGAAGAGAGATCCGATATCATGTATCAAAAAATTAAGCATGCATTCTTCCAGCCAGCGGAGAAGGAGATGATTACTTTGCTTCATTTTCATTTGCATAACCATATCATGGTGTGGGAACCAAGAAGACCAAGGATGTCCAGTTTTATGTGGAGGTAACATGGATGTGGTCCAAACTTTAGGAGGGGAGATCTTGATTTCTGCCAAGAGGCATAAATTCAAATGAATTAAGTTCACCTACATGTCTACCAAAGTTTACTTCCAATTTTTATGACTATTTTTTTGACTATCAAAGTTTACTTACAAATTTGAAATTTCTTTTTGGTCATTTTGATGAGGATATATTCAGCCAATGTAAGCACCTTTTGTTTGTATCACAATCATATGTGCATTGCAATAATTTTGATTATCTATGGTCTACAGCTATGTCGTCTCACTTACTGGATCTTCTATTTCAATGTTTTCTATGGCCTTCTCTATTTGAGGTAGCACCTGACAATCCTACCTCCTTTCCTTAGCTGAGAAGTGGATTTAAATTTGGAAATACTGCACTTTAAAACTAGCTATGGTTTAAGGAGAGTTATTCTAGATTTTTTGTTGACACCCTCAATCTTCAACAAGGACTTAGATGCATGGACTGAAATGCAAGCTTTCAAACTTAGATTTGAATGTGCATAATTTGATTGATTATGGTTTTCACAGGCAGTTATCTTTACATGACTATTATGGATTTTCAATACATGTGATAGTAACTACATCCTTATCAAGTTTGGCTACCCTTATTCATAATGCCTTGGTCTTTGGACTCGATATAAAGTTGTGCATTGTTATTCCATATTTGTAACATGTAGGACATTTAAGGGGTACAACATATAGAAATTCAGTACTGTCATCCAAGGAAAACTTGCAGATGGTGTATCAAGAACAACAAAAAATGATTCTATTAGGGTTAATGCTTTCTTCCCCCACGCTGCCAATATTTTCCCCAAAACATGTTTTTTTATTATTTCAACGCATCTCAAAATTCAATGTATTGATTAAGATTTATTACGCATTTCAATTGTTTACACAAATGATGCATATATGTTAACTTGATCAGTGTTGTTACTTCAGTAGTTTGACTTGTATGACAACCAGCCATTAGGCCATTGTGTACAGGAGCACGTTTGTGTTTTTAGTTAGCTTTTTTGGATAGCTCTACTGGGTGTTGAGGACATTCCATTTATCTTTTGAATGTTAAGAAGTCGGAGTTTCAAGGATTTGTCAAGTGAGTAAGAGAGCTATGGGAGTAGCCTCACCT
Organism: Sequoiadendron giganteum; assembly: GCA_007115665.2. Lineage (NCBI taxonomy): Eukaryota > Viridiplantae > Streptophyta > Pinopsida > Cupressales > Cupressaceae > Sequoiadendron > Sequoiadendron giganteum. The sequence continues at coordinate 1,559,806 of CM021102.1, forward strand.
AAAATATTTTGAACTAGAGTTTGATATACCAGTTAGAGAGCTTGGTTTCCATGGAGTTCCTTTCAAAGCCTTTGCTTTTATTGTTCCTATGGTAAACTGTTTGGTAGATTTGGTGGGATTACCTTTCTTAGTAATTGTAGCTATTAGTGAGATTGAGAATTGTTAACCTTGAGAGAGTAGGACTTGGGAAAAAGGCATTTGATATAATGGCTATTGTTTTCAAATACTTCAAGTGGGATGTACTCCGCATGTACGCCATTCCTCAATCTTCGCTTGATGGCATCAAGGAATGGTTGAACTCCATGGATATAAAGTATTATGAAAGTAGAATGAACTTGAACTAGTGGGCAATTTTGAAGACTATTGTTGATGATCTAGATAAATTTATTAAAGATGGTGGTTGGGAATTTTTGAATATGGAAGCTAGTGATTCTGATTCTAATAATTCAGAAGAGTCAGATCAAGGATACGAACCCTCTGATGTAGAAGAGGAATCAGAATCAAATGAGGAAGGTTCAGAAGATGAATCTCTTGTGGAGTCAGAGGAGGAGGAAGAAGAAGAAGATTCTGAAGAGGAGGAAGGTAAAACATGGGATGAATTAGAAGCCAAAGCTAGAAATGCAGATAAGGAAAAAGGAGGCGAGTCTGACAATAAAGAGGAAAGGCGGCAACAAAAGGTAAAAGCTACAGGGGAGTCTCGGGCACCTGATATTAGAGATTCAAGAGGAATCCCTGCCAAAAGGCATAAATTCAAATGAATCGAGTTCATCTACATCCTTCTACTATTTATTCATGCACATAAATGGTCATATTGTAATCATAAGATTTGAGCTCTATTTACTCATCCTACGCATCAATAAACAACTCAACACAAGAGATGCAAATTGACATATTAACACAACAATATCCAACTAAGTTATTGAAACTCAATTATTGATACCTCGTTCTCCATCCAGATTACAAAATCGTTCCACTTTTTGTTCTGTAACATATTATTTTCAAAATGCTTTGGATGGCGGCCATATTTCTCCTCCTATCAAAAAATGGCACATGGACTAGTTAAACTAATTAATATGCAATCATTTACTTTTTCCAAGGAAATAAAAAAAATATGCCATTTAACATATTAAATATACTTACAAATGTACATATCAAGGCCTATAAACCTTTTTGGCCACTACGTGGTACAAAGTTTCTCAAGCCTAGCCTTGGAGGACTTGTCCTGAAACATATACTAATTCAATTTAACTATGCACAAATAAAATTTAAATATCATTTAATAAATTTGATATAATCTTATGAGAAAATTCAAATACTTGTGTACTCTCCTCACTGGACTTCCTCCATGCATCGGACTTTTGTGGTGGTACATGAGTCTTCCTTTTGTTCCTGGCAGTGTTGAGGTGACTCTTGTAAGTCTTCTACCAATGGCGTGTGGTAGTGCGGTGACCACCGCTGTCCCGCGGCTCCTTCATCAACTCGGTGCGGTAGAGCAGTTTTTACCATGGTCCTGCAAGTTGCTTCTTCCTTCTCGACGGTAGTGTGGTGAAAGCTTCTATGGCAGAATTTTTGTTCACAAAGGAGGCCATGGAGAGAGAACGTGGATGGTGTAGAAATACTAAATCATTGAGAGGAAAGTGTGTGGACATTGTAAGAGACAATAATGTTAATGACCAAGACTTCTAAGTTTTCAAAATTATTTGTAATCCATGTTTAAAAAATGATGATTCTTATGGCCTAAACTTTGAAATGCTTCAGTAATATTATGTTGTACTTGGACAATTGAAAACCTATTTTATTCTCTTAGAAAGATTTTTTATTTTCCATTATAATTCTAGACCAAACAACATTTGTGGGGATGGCCTTTTACACCAATCTTAATTTGTATGAAGCTCACGAACCTGTTATCAAGCAGTAAATTCCTTTTGTAGACAGGAAATGTAAAGGCTTCATTTAAGAAAAGATAAGTAGTATCTTTCTAAGAGTAATCCACATGCAAAAAGTAAAAAGCACATAAAAAACAATTCTACAATAGAAAATCATATTCAATCAGTTATGTTTTATTTCTCTTGCACACTTATCTGAAAGACATAGGGTATTCACCATACATTTCCCTTGACAAAGCAAACATGTTCTTTCATTTATTTTTACTATATATCTCAGGAGTGAAATTGTTGTTACATAATGATGCACTGAGAAAATAATATATACAAAAAATGCAAAGAAAATGTTTGAAATTTAACATGCAACCTTCTGTGTTTTTTTTTATCGATGATAGTATTTGATTTTATTAATAATAATGCAGAATTTACATCAACTTCAAAAAATTAAGTCCATCCAGTAGCCTTCTAAAATATGTTTGTTTAACCAACACAGTTCCCAACAAACCAGAAAAAAACTATTGAATCCGCCTATAAACAACCCTATCTAGTAATATACTATTACCCATACCCCATATTGTTTACATTTTTAAATCAAAAATAGGGCTTAACCCCAGAAAATGTACAACAAAAACTAAGATATAAACTGTATTTTAACCAAAATTGAGCTTTAGTTTATGCGGAAGTGCCCGATGTACTACCCAGTTGCATTGGGCATATTTACTTGATTGGCTTCATCTTCTTCCTTGGGTACAAACCTTTCTTCTCTTGCAACTCCTCTCTGGCAGCATCTTTGAGTCCCTCAATGACCGTCTCAACCTCCATTATTTCTACACAAAGTTTTAGTGATTTCCATCCTAGGTTTGCTCCTCCTCTCCACATAGCTTTGGTGATTCATTTTGGCCACCTAATGAAGGGATGGTTTATCTCTACTACTTTAGGGTCCACATCTTCCATGCCTTCACTCACATCAAATCCTTCTCTTGGTATAGCCCATTCTAGGATACTTTCCATATTCACTAAGAAATCCTTGTGTACCAATGCCTTCATTACTTTCATCACTTCCTCCATCGACTCTCCTAAGTCCAACCCCCATGCCATGATCAATGAGTAAATATCCATATTAGTACGATATCTATGCTTCAAATCTTCAAATCCATTACCCAGGATGTTTTGCACAGATTGCGCCACCTTCACATCCTTGGAGAGGAACAACCCTCTCAGCCTCTTCATAGTTGCTTTGCCAACGAAAGGGTCCAATTTTCTCCTCGAATGTAGAGTGAAATTGCCCTCCATTTCTTCTCTGGTATGCTAGCTTCCAAACTGCCTCACACCGTAGACCTGTTACATTCCTTGCCACCACAAATCAAGAAGCATCAGATGAAATGCCTTGTGTGTCTTTAAAACATATCCTATTGTCAGCCCTCACCATTAATGTTGAATGTACGTCCAGCATCAGCAACAATACCTTCATCAATGCTTCAAGTCCTTCGGGAATTTAAAACACAATCCTCTACTTTCTAGCGTTAACTCTTTCCTGCATTAATTACAACGAACAAATTTCCTCCATAGGAATTCCACTAAAATCTTCTATTCTTATTTCCTCCACCTCTGCAAAAGATAGAGCCCATTTCAATAGGGTATTTGCTTCTGTGTTCCCAGTTCTCCTAACATGGCTAACCTTAAAGTCCTCAAAAAAAGTTAATTCTTCAATAATTTTCCTAATCACACCCTGCAAATGCCAAGCATCAATTCCTCCTTTTATTATTGCTTGGATTACTTGGATGAATTCTTGGCAGAAAAAAATAGGATTACTTGGATGCTTCTTACATTCAATTTGTATCAACATATGTTCGTGAAGACATAAAAGTTAATAGCTCAATCAGGTAGAGCTTTTGTGATTTTCAAATGAAGAGTAAGGTACATTTTTATTTCTGCTACATTACATTCATGTGCATAAACATAAAAAAAATCAGAAGATTACATTACTAGATTGCACTTATGTAGATGCATATAATATAGGAAAGATTGCACAATCCTTTCAAAAATGTAGTCTTTATTAATAATGTAAATGTATGTTGTTCCACACAAGTCATGGAACTGACTATTTGAATACATATAATCGAAAAAATATACATTTATAGATACAAAAGAGAAAAATGCACATAAAGAGAAAGGGGACCCATCATTGCCTCAAAGAGGAATCTTGATTGCTTTGTTCTATTTCATATTCAATCTTCCCGCTTGTCTAAGCCTCCAAGTTGATGTAATTCTTGTTGCTCCTAGGTTCCTTGCATTTGAGTGAGAAGAGTATTGTTAGGGCAATGAAAGATCACCAGTCAAAATATATGCATACATCTATAAACGTATAATTTGATCATCATGTGCATTCAAATAACTTGCATACCATAGATGTCCAGGAAAATAAGAAATTTATCAAACATATCTATCATATGCTTGGTTTTTTCTAGCATGTTTTCTCATTGTGCAGGTATAGATAAAATTAGGTTGCTATTTTGTTTATCTGGTTACAGCATGTGGGGTGAAATGTGGCTCCCACAAGGGATGAGCCTAGCCTACTACCCTATTGTTTCATTTGAGAAGGATAATCACAAGTAAACCATCCATGAAGCATTAAATATCAATCTTTGTAGGGATAGTGGAGTATGTTGGTAAGGGGTAATCTCCTTATTGATAAAGATTTATCCTTATTAATAAGAACATTCCACTATCAACATAGCCATGATTCTGATAAAACTGATCATCAAGGATTCCAAGATAGTTTCCATTAACAATCTGGTTAAAAGTATGCAGCCCCAAGCATCATAACAGTCACAAGAATTGAACATGAGGGGCATTCATGTAGTTTAAAATATTACACAATAGTCATCACTTGCAAAGATAGAGACAACATGTTTCCACATAACAAATTAAATTGAATGCATGAAAGGTACAATGATGAAGTCCATAATAGTAAATGTTGCTTAAGAGGGATTGAAGGACAACATTTTGTATCAAGGAGAACAAGTTAACCTCAAACTCTATTGTACCTGAGTATGACAACACCTAAGCTTCTGGTGTTTCTAGATGGAACCTATAGCAGAAAAGAGTAGTCTCCATCTGAAGGAACCATTTTCGGAGCTCTTCCCTAAAATGAGGGTTGAAAACATTAAAAGAAAAGAAATACCATAATTCTAAAGTAACAATTATATCAATACAAATGTTAGAAATTATAATTAAAAAGGCAAATCCTTACAATTGCACCTCAAATTGGACCAAACAGTAACAACAAATGTGCCTTGATAAATCTTGCAGATTTAAACAACTTGAAAAGACCACTTTGGAGATATCAAAGCAATAAATAATCATGAAAATCGACATAGCAATTGAACACTGAAAATGGATTATGAGTTATAATGTATCTGCTCCATTATATTGCTCAAAATATAAACATACATAACATGAGTTCTTTTGATATGAATAAGTGGATGAGATGGTCTAGTATCTATTCTAATGGATTGAAATGATGATGATATGATGATCAAAATCAGACCTTGGTTTCCCTATTTGTATAGGAAGAAACAAGCTTCAGGTTCATTCACAAAAGTTACATCGTTTCTTAACTAAAGCATAATTAACATAACATAGAAACTTAAAAAGATAGGTATGTTCCAATTGTTTCCAAACATTAAATAATGCTTGTGTTTGTTGCTAGGTAGAAGATTTTGATGAAACACATACTAATACCCAAGATCCAACTAGGTTATTAAGATTTGGATGAGATGATCCAAACCATACCAGGGCGAAAAGAGAAAGATTGAAGGGAACACCCAGAAGTGTTTCACACTGGCTCAAGGTAGAATCCAACCTGGTTATGACACTGATAGCAATCCAAATTTTCCTGAACCGTCCATACCTGAACGTTGCATCACAATCTATTCTTCCTGCACATAAAAATGTCACATGTTAACCCCTTATAAGTAAAACTCAAAATACCATGAAACAATGAGTCCCCTATATTAGTAAGTAAGTAGGCAGTCTATAGGGCATAGTTTGATTTTATACAAGGATGCTCATGAAAGGAATCTTCAAGTGACACTGAGTGAGTTGTTTGAGATTGCAATTGATGGTGCAATATCTAGTCTTAAAGGCAGTTGCAAAGTAGTAAATGTGCAAGAAAATCAAATTATACACAATAAACAATTCACAATGTTATCTTGCATAATGCCTTATATTTGAAGACAAAAATCTCATTGTATCTTGATGAAAGTAGTGACCTTAATGGTCAATCACTGGCAACCATGATTTTAAAACATGGTATTGTGCTTAAGGAGGCAACATTTTAAGCAAGGCGGTGAGTGGTGGTTTGGAACAATGTCAGGTATGAAGGACTTGCTTTATATGCATACTATGTAGTCTAGCTTAAGAGAAAATTCTTAGAAGAGATTGAAGGTGGATTAGGGAGCTCAAGGGTTACCATGATAAAGATTAAAGCAAGGACTGAGATCTATTTAAAAGCCACTATCATGAAGATATTAAAGATGTCAAATACAAAACCCTAGCAGCTGGAGTAATGAGCACAGTGTGAAAGATGACAGTGTGCTAGGGCAGATTTAGGAGATCTCCACATTATCTAATAATAGGAAAATACATCATTTATTTATTTATTTAAATTAAAAGAAATTATTCTAAACCCTTTAGAGGACACATTGATACTTCAAAAGAGTCTAATTTATTTTTTTAAATTAAAAGAAGTCATTTTAAACCCTATATAGGATACATTGATACTTCAAAAGCATCTAAAGGAATTTGAGATTATGCAAACACATGTCAATTAAATACCTGGATTACAAACAGTAGCGCAAAAATTGTAACCCTTGTTGATCAGAGCTGGAATTGATAAACAACAATGAATCCTATGCCTCCTATCACACACATCTCCTTACCATTCTCTATCATTCTTTATTGAAACACTTCTCCATTTTGGTAGGCTACGCCTAAAAATAAGGTTTCAACAAAGGTTTTATTGTATGTTTATTAAAATGAAAACTCCATTATGGTAGGCTATGCTTGAAAATAAGATTTTGACAAAAAATTTAGAGTATGTTTATTAGAGTTTTAGAGTATTTTGGTGGGCTATATTCTTGATTCCTTAAATGATTTATTCAAATGGATTGTGACTAACGTGATTTGCTACATTTAGTGTTGTAAATTGTAATGATTCCACGATTACCATACTATCGGTGTTTCTTATTATACCCACTACGGTATGGCATTGTTTTTCCCTTCCCTTCTATTGTTTACCGCACTATCGCCTTGCCCAAGGCTTCTTGCTATGGGGTTACGATGTATACCACTCTACCGCATATGTTTCTCACCTTCCTGTAAATATAGCGGTGTATGCTTTTGATCATTACTTGAAGAGTTTTGATGAGACAATCTTATTTTTCTTACCGATATCTCAATGTCTCATTAACATTATATCGTATGTTCCTCTGATGTTGGTTGTTAGTGTCGATGAGACAAGTTAATATATCTTGCTGATATGCCACTATCTCATCAATATTTTCCTTCAGTGGTATTTCTTTATATATCGGTGTAACTCTGCCATGTTGGGGAGACTCGTGATTATCGTTGTGGTATGGCGATGTTTTTCCCTTCCCTTCAGCTGTTTACCACACTATCACCTTGCTCAAGGATTCTTGTTGTGGGGTTTTGGTGTATACCGCTCTACCGCATATATTGCTCACCTTCCTAGCAGTATAGCAGTGTATGCTTTTGATCATTACTTGAAGAGTGTCGATGAGACAATCTTATTTGTCTTATTGATATCTCAATGTCTCATTGAAATCACTTTGTTATATCCAAGAGTTGTGTTTCGCCAAGCACTTGTAGATATAACTTGTTGATGTGACGTAAGTGATTCTCTCCTCGATATGCTTGCATCTTGTTGACATTTCATGTTTTTACATCATCGATGAGACATATAAATAAGTCTCTTCGACATAGGGGTGTCTAAATCAGCACTAAACATGAAGCTAAACTCAAAGCTAAAGTCAGGAGCTAAAAGTGGTGCTAAAATCGAAGCTGGACTCGGAGCCAAAGGTGTCGCTAGTAGTGGTGCCACACTCGAAGCCAATATCGGCGCTATAGGTGGCACTAATTTCGATGTCAATTAGCGCCTAAATTAGCACCGACTTATCCTGATCGGCGCAAATAAATGCCAAAAATAGCGCCATCCTGATAAATAGCACCGACGTTTTCAAAAAATTGGTAAAAAATACATTAAAACAGTGGGTGGAAGCAAAAAATGGAGCAAATCATAGGGATTTGTTGTAGTGAGAGCTCCTAGGTGAAAAACCCTAGGGGCCTAGTAAAGGGAATCCTCTTTCCCTTGTTATTATATGTTTTTGGTGGTTCATTTTGGTGAACCCGACTATCCAACACTTGTTAACTTTCTGATTTTTCATTCCATATTAGGAAAAATCTTGCATTGCATTAGGCATTTGTATTGTTTGCATCTTAGGGTTTGTAAAAAGTGCAATACTGAAAAGCTCATGTTATTTTGCATTTTTACATATATACTTTCATTGAAGATCTCTAAAAAACTGCATTTGTACCTTAGGAATACATCATATAGCCTGAAACACATCAAAAACCACTGAAAACACTCAAAAAAGTTGAAAAAAAATCCCTATTGGGACTAGTTCACCATTTTGGGTGACCTAGTCCCAGTTCGGATTTTTAACTACCTATTACAGAGTCAAAAACCTTATTTTTGTGCTTCCTAGACCTCCTAGTACCATATACTATAAGTCTGGCAAGTTCTGAGAACATAGGTTTTATGCTTTTAACTCAAAATCATCAATTTAGGGTGGTCATTTTTGATATACCTTCCATATTAGATCTGCACAATGATTACATTTTTTTAAATGTGCATAACATTCATTAAAGTACTTCTTACTTTTTCTCATACAATGTATACATTCATAAAACTATGCATAATTTTGTTAAAATTACTTTTCCTTATTTCATATACCTTGTTTACACTCTTAAAACTTGGCATATATTCGACACACATGTTCTGTATTTTTGCATATACATGTTCATATTGCTGAAACACTGCATGAAATGGTTACAAATTCTTTTTATTTTTGTTCAAACAATGTTAGTGTCTTATATATCTATAAATGCTAAGCAACCTTCCCTACCCCCTCCCCATGAGAGTGTTTTAGTGATAGAGAATACAACCTTGGACATTTCGAACAATCATATTAGTTCTTCCCCTAATCTCTCTCCTCTTGGTGATGTAAAGATTTTGGTGTTAGAAGAACCAATTAATGAGAGTTCTAAGAATCTTAGTTGTCTCTCTCCTCTTACCTCTCTTAACAACCAAGACAACGTTATCATAAGGAATCATGACAATAACATTTTTCCTTCTCCTAGTATCTCTCCTAGGTTTTAGGATGATACTTTGTCGATAGAAGATACAATCAATGAAATTCATGAGTATCTTAGTTGTCCTCCTTCTCCTAGGGAACCCCTTATTAAATAAGACAATCCCACCATTGATCATTACCTTCCTTGTGATGAAGTTCTTTTAGAATAATTAACCTTTGAATGTGAAGAACATTTGATTTGTAGCTCTCCCGAAAACTCTCCTCCTAAGGAGACTATCATGGTACAAGAACGCGTGAACCTTGACACCTATCCTTCAAAGACTAAACCTTCCCTAGGAGAAGATAATAAAGTGCCCTTAGAATCCCCTTCACTAACAAATCATACCAATAAAGACAAGATTCTTGATGTTATGACGACACAAGTGGGATCTCCTTTAATTAATGAGTCTCCTAAGTCTCCTCCCACTAGTGAATCACATAAAAAACTTAGAGTTGTCTTGAAATCCATGCTGCAATCTACTCATTACAAATTTTTACAGTCACTAAGTTGTAACTTAGTGACTCAAACACCTAGGGGATCACACACCACTCCTAAGCCATTCCCCTTTTCTCACCTTAGAGTCCCTCGTGTTGAGGACCTGAAAAGGGCTCCTGTTGATATATCTGTATGGGAACTTATTCAACTTTCACCTATAGTCATATTTTTATTTCAAGAAATGGCACAAATATAGATGGATGAGATTGAATCTTACATAAAATCGAACAATCTCAAACCCCCCTCTTGTCCCATGCAAGTAGCCCAATCCGACATCACATTCTCTAAACATGAATTGCCCTCACTTGAGATTCAAAACAAGAATGATCCCTTGATGATCAAGGTGATCATTAATGAAACTCTAGTCAGGAACACTCTCATAGACAATGGAGCGGACATTAATCTTTGTAGCATGCCCCTCCTAAACACACTTGGCATGGACAAAAATCTCATTCAACTTAATGATGTTCATATTCATGGCTTCGATAATGTTAATAGGCAACCACTAGGGATGATCACATTACCTATCAAGGTCAGACCCGTCATGTTGCCTACTCCCATCCATATCATGCAAGGACCCCTTCTATACAATCTTATCCTAGGGAAACCTTGGATTCATGCTATGAAAGGAGTCCCATCTACCCTTCACCGTACAATGAAATTTGAGTACAATAACAAGATATACATGGTTGATAGAGATGCACGAAGCTATGAATCAACTAATCACAACATTCCCACCTCCCATAATCCTTTCATTCCTAGATCAAAACTTATGCACGTTGAGGCTACTCCTTCACCTCCAACAAAATTCTTTCGTGATCATTAAGGGTCGTTAGATTCTACACCTCCTTTCAATAAAAATTCCAAAATCTCACCCTCTTGGTCCAAAGAGTCATATTCAAACATCTCATTTTTTGATACAAGTTCTAGTAACGATTGGGGTCTTACACCTCCCTTTAAAGGAGGGTGTGAAACCTCGCAACCTACACCAAAACTACCCTATCTCTTCTATGCTCAACTTGGTTCCACATCAACCACATTACCCCATGGTGGTGATGGGGGCTATATAACTCCTATCCCTCATGAAGGAGCAACACCTAACACTAAGAAGGATTTGTGTTCTTATACAACAACCAATCCTTCTCCAAGCAACCCAACCTCTTCATCTAAATTGGAAGACTGTTATGGTATCAGCCACCATCTCCTTCCTGCAAATGGATGCAATGAAAACATAATGCCACCTGACATACCATACTCTTTCAAGAAATATTTAGGGCTACCTCCCTTCTCTCCATTTTCTTCAAACAATAAACTTCAACCATCTCATGGAGCTTGGAGCTCTCCCTTTTGCGGGGCACCTAATTCTTCTCCCCAACACATACCTTCATCCTATTTGGCTCACATGTGCCTTGCACTAAGTGGGGGCAATAGTTTTGTTAGCCTTATCCTTGTATGTCACTTGTCGTTACATCTTTTAACTAGACATTAACATCTCATGAACATAAAAAGAGCAAGCTTGAGATGTAGACGACATGTCTTAAGGTTAGCGTGCATGTAACATACTATCCTTTCCACGACGCAGCCTCACTTGGAAACATATCATTTGGCATATGGATTTCCAAGTAGGCTCTCATGTCCCTTTCCTTTCTTTTTTTCCTTTTGTCTTTCTCTACTTTAAAGCAATTGCTCACAAAACGGTGTGTAGAAATTCCTTTAAAGTGGGAGCATACACTAGCACTATTTCTTTTTACATTTTCCTTTGTCCTTGCTTCCTAGTGCATCCTTGCCACTTCATTTGACGAGTCTCTCACTTTTTGGATGACATGAGGTGTAATTTCTTTCATGAAAGTGACCTATCCTAGCATATTACATTCCTCTTAGCGGCCTGATGTGACGCACGGCATTCCCTAAGTTGTGAATTCCCTATTCTTTGATTGGTCCTCTCTTGGAGACATTACACACAATGTTCCCTAAGTCAAAGACCTCGCATGAACTACAAAAGACTCCTCTGAACATCCCTTTTTCATTTTACCTTTTTGCATTTTTCATTTTGCACCTTGCATAACACAACTTGTATGCCTGTGGTGCCATCTTGCCTATGTTCATGAGTTCTAAGCATCCAAGGCTTTGCTTGTATCATAAACCACAAACCTTTGTGGTTCCTTATCAAAGTTATCAGTAGGTATAACTTTGGTATGGTTGATCAGGAATCCCAACTAGCGGCATGACTTTCCCCATAGTCACCTTTGTGTTTGAGTGCATACCAACTGAGTGTATGTGTCTCTCACCTTTTTCGAATTCTCACCCAGCAGAAAACCAAAAGTCTCGTCGGACCAGAGTGAGTACACCCCTTTTCTTTCAAACAAATAGCCTAGATCTAATCCACAACTAGTTGGAAAAATGGTTGAAGCTTGATCCGACTTTCTCTCTTCACTCTTTCACATCACCCCTTGTGTGATCTTTTGTGCTTATGTTTGGTTTACCATTGGATCTTGATCCTAGGGGCTTGATCATCCCTCTTGATCATAGTCATCTCACCTTGCTAGCATGACTACATTGGATCCCGCTCAACACGCATGATTTGGCTACTTTAGTGTGAGTTTGAAGCAAGTTCATAATCTCACTAAAGTGGAGGCTAAATGTGTCACCAAAAAGTGGCCTTTGGCACTTTTTCACTTATTTTGGCCTTTTCCCTTGGATTTTGGCTTGTTTTACCTTGATTCAATCTTGAAAGCTTGCAATTCAACAATAGCATAACGATGTTTTACTAAGGTGTTGTGAAGTGTTGTAACACATTTCCTCACTTTTCGGAGACCCTTTCAACTCAATTTACCTAAATAATACCCTTTTATCCCTTCCAAAGCCTTGTGCCAAGATGTTGTAAAGTGTTGTAAGGCATTTTCACATCTTCCTAGGCTTATCACCCTTAATTTAACCCTTCTAATTTATCCCCTTTATGTACTTTTAGTCTTGACTTAAGTGTGTTTCGAGAGGCAAAGCTAGTAAAAATTGTTAATAATCATTAAATTCCCAACCACCACTGAAATTGTCCAAGTGGACTAGGTCACCACTTTACACAACCTAGTCCCTTTTGACAAAAAATTCAAAATTAAAACAAAAACTAATGGGAATATTGCCCCCAAAACCCTAAGGTCGGCCTATCATGTGTCATTTTCGAGAAAATTAGGGTTTAGCATGTATAAGTAAGGGTTTTCATCCTCATTTTGACCTCCCTTTAGACCATTTTTTTCACCTTCACCCAATCTTCACAAGTACTCTTGCACTCAAGCTTCCCAAGCAAGCAATTAAGCACAAGGCACTTCAAGCAACCTCCATTAGAGTTGATTCATGCATGTTGCAGACATTTTCAACAAAGGATTTGGTAAGTGTTTACATTTGTTTCATCATTCAATCATCCATTCTTTTCATTGTATTTCATTTGGATTTGATTATAATCAAAGGGATTTGACTAAGGAAAACCTCTAATCTATAACCCTAACACTTGTCTCCTCTTTGCATGTGATTTGCAAGTTTTTATATGCAGGTTTGTCAAGAAGACAGGTGCTAGAAAGGTTTTTTCAACTCATCAAGATCACTCAAGTTAACGAAGCCCTAGTTGAAACTTGGAGGCCTCTTTCAACCCGTTTTCGACAGAATTTGAACCAGACACCTATAGGGATCTAGAATGTAGACCAAAGGCTCCAATCTCCACTTTCAGATCCTTAAAAACCCAAAAGAGGACTAGGTCACCCATAATGGTGACCTAGTCCCTCTGAGCTTGTTTTTCGGGGATATTCATATTTTTGGGTACCAATTTTGTAGAAACCCAGTCTAGCAAAATTTCCTGATAGGAGGACTAGGTCATCCAGCTTGGTGGAAGTGTCCCTATGAATATTTTTGACAGATTCCAAAACATTTGGGGCCTCTCAGTTGCAACGTTCCATTTCCAGGTGCACAAGCTCTTATCCCTCCAAATTTCTTTTTGTTTTGCATACATTTAGGGCATATAGTATAGGTTAGTTTGCATTAGTTTACATTTTCTTTGTTTACATTTCTTAATTAGTATTAGGGTATGTGCAGGATCATGATGGGCCAAAAAGTGGTGATATCTAAGTGATATGATGGCCCATGTGGTTGACAACTTTTTTTTTACCCAAAATTGATGAAACGAAAAGGGTTTTTAAAGGAGATTCTCAGCTTTCCACCAATATAAATTATGCTTTACTTTGAATTTAATAAATAACTATTATTTATTTTCTATTTGAATTAAATGACTAAAGTCTTGATTGATAGGTTGATTGAGAAAATCTATAGCTTTCAAACGGTATCACATTTTTTGAATCCAAAACATGTGTCACATTCTATGCTTCACATGTACTATAGGATTAAAAAAAAAGAATTGAATTTCATGAAGTTTTGACCAAATTAAGGTGGTCAGACATACGAGTTTTTATATTTTTTAAAAGTTGTAATAAAAAACTCATAATTAATTATTTACTTGGAAAAAAATTATTAAAAAATATGCATCACATCGGGACATGAGTCCCCTACTTATATCTAAAATCTTATAAAAAAATATTATCATTTTATTGTGGTTAGGGTGGTCAAACAGACACCTACTTCTTATTTTTTCCCTGAAATTGAACTACTATTGCATTGAAATTTCAAATTTTCACTAAATAGATATTTTAAAAAAAACAAAACCTAGTATTTTAGAAACTACATTTAATTTTCTATAGATTTTATTCTTACATATTTTTGAAATAATATAGATAACTTATTCAAATTTTTACATCAAGTTGCCTAACTCTGATTTTTTGAATTTTATTGCCACTTAAGGGCCTATTTTTTCCATGATGATCCTACACATACCTATTAGTTTCATCCAACCACACTCAACACACACACATATCACAAACCCTACATCAATCCATCCTCCCTTTGAATGCAATCACCAAAAATCATATCACTACCTGTGAAAGAGTGCCATTCCTAAACCAAGAGCTCCTATGTGAAAAACCCTAGGGGGCCTAGTAAAGGGAATCCTCTTTCCCTTGTTAGTATATTTCTTTGGTGGTTCACATGTATTAAAAATAATTTTCATGGTGAGAGTAAGCGTATATAAAGCTTCATGATTTGGGGATGTAAGTCGAGCTTCAAAACCCAACATCCATCTTTGAGATACACATTTCCATTTGCATGGATTAAAACATGGGAGGACCCATGATGAAGATTGGGATGAGAATCTTGATAAGAATCTATGAATAGAAGATCTGCAAATGGCGGAGGTGACAAACAAAATGGAAATGTGGGTCGAGGTAAAAAACCCAGGCAACACAGTGTGTCAAGAAACAACATAAGAAACTAATATTTGGGGGCAAAAACTTGACTAAAACAAGTTATATTGAAAATAAAAACCAACAAAAATGACACCCCATAAACTTCAAAGATAAATTACAGTGATGAAAACAAAGAAATACTACCATAAAACCCTAAACCTATTCACATGAAAGCATGAGAAAAATGAAAAATGCAACGTACCGGGAACTCGTAAACAATGGAGAAACCCTAGAGAGCAACAACGAAGAATCCGTTCAAATCCCTCAGAAAAGTGAGAAAAAACACAAGGAGCACCAAGAGGACGTGGATACATAGATAGAGGATAGGAATGGAAAATAATAAAATTAAAACTAATTAAAAACCTATTAAAAGCCCTCAATAAAAATGCACTAGTACTGCAATTAATGTCATACATGCGTAGACAGGAGTGTGGTTGCGCTAAAAAATAGTGTGACTGCATCTCAAAGTGCAGACGACCAAAATCATGCAAGGGCATTGAATTTCAACGCGTCTACATGTGTAAGAAAAAATGACTAACTCCAAAAATAGAGCTTTTTGCAATTTTAACCTTTCACAAATTTTCAAAAGGCCAAAAGTTTAATCGCTCGAAATGACTTTTTGAGAGATTGATCACACATGAGGGTAAGTAGGATTTGCCTTGTTTTGCATTCTTAGAGAGTGTGGGTTAAGAAAAAGACAAGTTTCATAGGGGTTATCCCACGAATTAAGCACGCTAAATTCGAGGATAACAGACTAACCATACGTTGTCTATAGCCTTGGTACTATCAATAGAATTTGGGTGAATACTCCCTTAGATTCACTATATCTGCATAGTGTTGGCGTAATCAGTTGGTGTCGCATCATGGTATGTATTTTTAATTCAGTGTACAAATTGGTTTGTTAAATTATAAATTGAATTATTAATTTTTTTTGTTAACTTTCAGGTTTTTGATGAAGGCGCTAAGCACCTAGTCAGGGACTTCCCCCTATGGTCACTTGTCATGAAGGGGGCTTGAAGCCCCAAGAATCAATGGGTGGCACGCCAGAGGCCACCATCACCATGCCACCATCCTTCCATCATGGGTGATGACATTTTTTTAAACCTTCAACACCTTATCTACAGTGAGTGGTCCTAAGTTCCAACCCTCCAAGGGCCTATTTTTCCCTGTATAGCCCAAACAAGACATTTTATCAAATTATCATAACTTGCAATCCAGGAGGCCATTTTCTGAAAAATGAGATATCACTAGAAATTAAGTTATGTGAATCTTACAATGGTGTAGGTTATTTTTCAAATTTTTTTGTTTGGTAATAGTAATTTTTGATTGAAGTCAAATCTTGTTTTTGGCTCTCGAGCTCATAATTTTTTGCCATAATATCCAATTTTCATGATTCTTGTAGTGTTGGAAAGGTATTGAGGATATCTATCCATTCATCCACTTTTCTTTTCTTTTTGTCCCAAGTATATTTTTGTTTCAATTGTTGCTTGGTTGGTATCTTAGAGAGTACTTAGATATTTGGTAGTTGGGAGGCTGTTTTTTATCATTATACTTTATTTCAACCACGTTTCATGTATTTATCTCTGATTTTATCATTTGAGAAGTGTATCATTGTTGTAATAATGGGTTATACAACTCATCCTTCTATATTCATTTTGATTAAGGACAATTATGAGTCTTGGAAAAAAGGCATCCTAGCACATTGCATGTGGCTCAATAGTTTGTCTTTTTTATGGACTCATACCTAAGCTAGAGATAACATGAGATAAATCAGTTTGGGGTAATAAGAATGATCATATCATAAGATTGATTGGTAGTAGTTTTAATGAAATCATCTTCAAAGAGACCTATAATCAGAAAACAAGAATATTGTGCCCACACATAGTTTGGGCCAAGATTTGAGAAATTTTTGGAGATCCACATAATCCTCCATTCTCAGATGATCCTACATCTAATTGCCTCATTCCACTTGATGATGTTGAAAATTTACCCTTTGATGATGAAACCTTAGAGGAGTTTGAATATGATGTAGAACTTGAGCATCTTGATGATCCAAAGACTTCTTTTGCAACTCCTACTTCTCAAATTGAGAAAATGCATTCATCTTCTATTAGTGATTCATTGAGAACTTCTAATGATTCATTACAACATGTATCTAATAGTCTTCCTAATTGGGATTCCTATTTAGCAGATATTGCATCTTTGTTTGTGGATTCCTACATTTTATATTTGGAGGACCAATTTGAGGGTTTATCTCTCCTATTTGATTACAATCATGACAAAATTATTGTTATTCATCTTAGTCTTTGGATTTAATGCAATATCAATTTCCATTTGCTCCTAGTTTGTCACCTTTTATTGTGATTGGGTATGTACTTGATTCTATTATGACATCGTCATCATCTACCAAGAACTTGACAACATATGAGCAGATTTCAGATACACAATCTTCATACATATGGATTCTTCTTCCTACTAATTCTTATCCGAAATGGGAAGGATTCTTGAATTTTTACTTGGTCTATCTTCTTCCCAAGGGGAGAAACATTGTTTGTAGGCATTGGATCATGTTTTGTACTCAAGCATTCACCACTTTTGCAGGAGATTACACATTGTGGGGAGGATATCTTGTCTCTCTCGTTCCCTCTTATGGGGGGCTCATTGATTATATATTTATGATGGATGCATTCCTGAGGGGTATCATTGAGTTCTCCATACATCATCCTTGTTTATCTTCTCTCTTTTGGAGAGGAGTTTTTTCCCACTAAGTTTTCTTATTTTCTTCATTTGTGAGAGATTCATTGCATTGTACATGATTACCTAGCATGGCCTCATATCTAGGACCCATCCTTTCATCTTTATATAATTTGCATAATAATTTATTCTCCCTAAGTTGTACTTAAGGGGGTGTTGGTGTAAATTTCAGTTTTACCTATCTAGTTCACTAATAGGTCATATTTACATGTTAAGTTTACTTAGGTCCTAGGTTCATTTCTATAAGTCTAGTTGTCTAGATAATATCTTATCATATCTTATCTATTTGACTTTTATTTAATGTTGGTTACCTAAGCCATTTAATATTGTTGAGGTAGTTGTCACATTGTACAAGATTAAGACACATGTCAAGATCTTGTCTAATTATATCTCACAACTTTCCTTTATAAGCAAGGAATCATATGTACAATTACGTATTTGATCTTGTAATATTGCATCCATAATCATAGCAAGCTATTCTTTCCATTTTCTCTCTTGCATAAGATATTTGGTCTAGTATTTGCTCCTACATTTGTTGGGAGTTCATCATTAACTCCTAGAAATCTACACTAACACTAAAAGATCTATGGGTGTATAATAACATGTATATTTTTTAAGACTCGAACACCAAATCAACTATATATTTGATTTTCCATAAACCCATAAAGTAATCATTGTTAAGGAACACATAAAAAAAAAAATAGAAATGAAAGTGAAAAAAATCACATATCAACACTTCCAAACTTGATCCATTTTGTACTTAAAAAATACTCTCTATCACCTATAAATCCAAAATTAGACACCATAGGAAAAAAATATGAACATTGAATCAAAGCTCAAGAAAAACTAGATTCTAATTGGTATTTTCTATCATAAAAAATAAAATCTATAAAAGTAAATTGATACCAATGTGAAATTCTCAAAAAGATATTTTCATCAAAGTTTATAAGAAGTTGAAACTTTGACATCCTCAAGAAAGTTATTTTTCATAAAACAAAATTTCTCTTTTTAAAAACATTTGACTACACTATTTTTTGGGCTAAATGATTGGCATATATAGCTAAGAAGTGGTGGTTGTGGTCAGTGGTAGAATCATATTCTAGATATACTGCTAGTGATTATGTTTCATCACTAATCACAATGAAATGAGAATGAGCATCACTAGGATGGGATGGAGGAATGAACTCTACACTAGGTCAAAGAGATGCAAAAGGGCCAATTGGTGATTAAATGGGATTGGAGTTATCTTTGTGAAAAGGTGAGTAGGGTAATTCTCAATCTTGCACTTAGGTAGGGGACAAGGTACATCTATATCTAAATGGTTGTAAGGAAAAGACTTGATAATTTGGAAAAGTGAAACCCTAGGACTTAACCTTAGGATTTCAAGGAATTTTCCAAGCATGGATCATTTAAATTCAAGATCAGCTAGGATGTGAGATTGAATTACAACCTAAAAGGTAAGACAATCAATCCTAGGATTTGAATTAAGGGTTTTTGGAATGGATTTTATATGAAATGCAATGATGCAACTACCTAATAATGAAAATGCACTACTCAGATGTAAAAACAATAAATCTAGAAAGTCACAAACATATTTGATGTTTAGAAATAGACTGAGCAGCCTAATGTGCACCTATCATATAAATTTAGAGTTGAATTTACAGGACTAAGTCACCTAGGGTGCCTATGTATAAGTGAATAAATTTGAAATTTTTCTTCACAGTCCTTGGGAGTCTGATCAAAGGCTTCTTCCTTCTAGATCTCATTATTGGATCTTCATCAGATACTGAGATAATTGAGTTTTTGTATCTTGTCAAGTTGTAGGGTTTAAATTAAATAATGGATAACTTCAATCTTCCTCCAATATTCTTCAGATTTGTTGTAGACACTGAAAAATTTCCTAAGTCTATGAGCGTCATTTTCTTGGTCTTCGTCTTCTGATAATTAAATAATTTTAAATTATTTAATTATTCCTGGCCGCATTCCTCTATTAATTAAATAATTTATAATTATTTAATTAATTCATTTCTTAAACCTTTATTCTATCCTAATCAATTAAATAAATTAATTGCATCGCTAATATCCCCCCTTTCTTCAATAATTAAATAAATTACTATTTATTTAATTATTTGTTTTTCATCTTCCATCTAAGGTTAAATAATAATTATTTATTTATTTAACTATTCACTCCCTCTTTTAATTCTTCCATTGTTAAATAATTGTCAAAATTATTTAGTCGTCTTCCATGTGTCTCTTGTATTAAATAATTAAATCAATTTAATTATTTAATCCCCTTTTTTATATTTCCTCTCATTTAATTAAAATAATTATGTAAATTATTTAAATAATTAAATGCCCATTTCCTTTTTTCTCAAATAAATAATTCAAATGAATTATTCATCCTCCACTTAGCCAAATATTATTTTCTCGTGAATTAATTGATTTTCAATTTTAATTCATCCATTTTCCTCCACCTGCTCATTAATCTTTGTCATAGTCATCTCTGTCATAGCCATCTCTGTCATAGCCATCAACATCATAGCAATCAATAGCCCACCTCTTTTTGGTGCATCAATCCTCCACCATTGATCTTGGCATCTTTCTAGAAGCATGATCTTGGTCGTTTGTTTCGTAACCTCCCTCTCATGAATACTCGTTCGTCGATCTTGGAATCTTTCTAGATGATCGATCACGTTATTCCATTTGAATGGTTGTCCATAAAAGAAACCATTCTCCTCCATTTTTTCTTTAACAATCATTTTATCTTCAACTTTCTACTTACTATTTGCAGGTTATTGCACAACTTCAACAAAAAATCTGAGGGAAAAGTTTGCAAAAGGAGAAATAGGAGAGACAAGAGAAGCAATAAATTGCAATGGGGAGTGCTTTACTTTGAATGATTTCATTTTCATTCTTCTCTGTTTGTATTCTCTTGTTTTGGGTGAGGTTTTTAGCTTAGAGGTGTTTGGTTGTCACTTTATCTGGGCTAGGGTGGTTTCCCTCATCTTAAATTTGTAACCTACACATTCAAGGAGAGAGGAAAGGTTGTGCCATGTAGGGGCTTGCCTCAGTCAAACCCCATTTGGGTTTTTCCACCTCCATAATGGAAAATTTGATGAGAGAGATTATCCTTTCGAGGGATAGAGGCTAAATGATAAATGGATGATGAATCAACAATAGACAGTAACTCAACACTCAAATCTGGTTTCCTTAAAGGATTGAAGTCATACACATCTCCTCAAGGCTTGATTGTGAATTGGCTTGGACTTGCTTTGAATAACTACAAGTGTTAGTCCTCACAAAAAAAATGATAGCATAAACACGAACAAACTCACATAAAACTTGACATGATGCTTTGATATTAAAATGTTGCAAAATATTTGTTCTTGAATGATCTTGACTTGATAATAATTGCTTGATAATGCTCTTGCCTCAAATATTTTTTATTTAGTTTCCACATGATGACATGACTAGGTATTTATATGCAATTAATCTAATTTCCCAAAAATTAAATCTTGATAGCTAACATTTGACATTTGAAATTCAAATAATAAAATGCCAACTCTGACATATTAAAAATTGGTAGGGGGAAAAAGTCACCCAAGGCACCATTGTCCCAGCCCTATTTTACAAAGTGTAAAGTGGGAGAAAAATATTAAATGTGTGTCTTGGTTTTGTACATGGGTTTTCTTCATAAATGTTCAAATGGGACACATAATGCATAATTTAGGAAATTATTGTACAATTAGGTCCATGCACATAGGAGGGAGAAAAACCTAGTGTGAAATTGTCAAGGATGATAATCTACGATGCTACATTTAGCCCCCACTTTAGTGAGAGTATGAACTTACACTCAGACTCACACTAAAGTAGAAATATGTCGAGAGGGGTTTGATTATCCAAATATTGAAGAGATAAGATGATAGTGAAGGGGGAGTGCACAAGCCCCCAAGATTCAAGATCCCCATGGAAAACCAACATAAGAATAAAGGAACACACATGTATGAAATGCAACATCACAACACAAAACATACATGACAAGAACACAAAATGAAAATACAAAAAGGAGGAATTCATGACTCACGTGCTAACAAAGTCCAATATTTTCTAGGTGAAACATGAACCAAAGGCACCACAAGCTAGTGAATTTTGATATTCACTAGGTGAGCCTTTCAAAGACAGTAGCAAAATGAGAAACACACAAGGACTGGTGAGGACCGATTTTCATTAGGTGTGTACCCATGTCAACCATACCAAGAGTTATAGTCCCAATAACTTTGATAAGCTATTATAAAAATTATAAAAATGCTTAAGCCAACACATCACTAAATCTAGTGTGTGTGAGCAAAGTGAAGAACATAATGGAATGTATGCCCCCACCTTAAAGTAAATTCCAAACACCACCCTGTGAGCAATTGTTTTAAGGTACAAAAATGATAAATGTAATACAATGAGGTCATGAGAGCTTATTTAGAAAGCCCTATGCCAATGATATGTTTCCAAACAAAGCTAGATCATAATGAGGGTTTTCCCTCAATGTAATGCCACAAACAACACAAGAGATGATCACATAAGGGATCCACGGATCCAAGGTCAGTATACATATTTGCTATAGTATAAGTGATCTTAGAATTGACATCATTCATCCAAATACTGATGGAACTATGAACACAATGAAATAATGATGCATAGATAAAACAAATAATATTTTGGGTCAACATGGAAGAGACCTAAATGTCTCAATACCTTGCATCATCCCCAAAAGGAAAAAAAAGAAAAAATAATGTTTACAACATAAAGAAGAATGGAGATACAAATAAATGAATGTTACGACATGTTTGTTTCTTTTGTATCCTTGTGCTAACAAAGCAACAAGGTTCTTCCAAAGAAAAATCACAAACATAAAGGCACATCAAGCAACACAACATGGAAGATCACATCATGTGCAAGAAAACACAAATAACGCATAAAGTAAACAAATGCTACTGCATATGCAAGCCAATCTAAATAAAATTGTCTGCATCTCAATCTTGCTTATCATATATGGGAGGTATTCAACTAACCAAAGGGACTACAACAAGTACCGTGGTAGGAGCATTGCCAGGTTCAACACTTGGTGAATCACTCTCATTAGGAGGTTCCTCATGGTTGCACTCATCTAAATCCAAACTTTGAGAACAACAAAGATAGTTAATTATGCACTTGTTCTTCAGTCTTAGCATATTCATCCTCATCATCCAAATTTATTACAATGGGTGATTTAATGACAATGTTAGTTCTATGTTCTTATTTCATTCTTTATTTTGGTTGGGACATGTAAGGTTCAATTTTATGTTTTGGTGAAGGTTGTAATTCATCTTGATTTGTTTGAATAGGTGTTTGATCATTAGGTAATGCTTTATTTTTTTCACTCCACTGACGAGCAATAGCACAATATTTGTGCCTATTCTCTTTAGCATTTTTGTTTCTTCTTATGTGGTTTTCAATTTGCAAAGGAGTAAGAGTGGGTTTCTCGACCATTGGACTCTTTTCTTCCCTTAGAGGAGGATCTAAAGGGACCACTAGGGGTTGGGAAACCATTTTATTCTTAGGTCTATAAATTTTTTTCTCTTTTGGTGGCACAAAGTTAATCATATGATTATCTCTTGGTTTTTTGTATGATATTGGTGGAGGAACTCCAACATAAATGGTTGGTGTATTTGGGAGGATATTTGCCTCAGACATGGGTTCACCCACAACTTGTGGGGCAAGAGGAACAACCATAGCCCTATCATTCTTAGGTGGGATATTGCTAAGGGATAATTATGTTATGCACTTTTCCTTAAATTTTTGATATGACCTAAAAACGAAATCCTCGCAAGGCTTAACAAGCTCCATAGGTTGAGGAAAAAAATATTCCAATGAAAATTTTCCATGGGAAGCCAAAGGATTAAACCCACTATGATGAACTATATATATTTTATTTTCAAGTGGTAACTTTATGCAAGTTTTTGAATTACCAATGGGATGGTATTCGTGGAGCATAGCCATGTATTGTTGCAAGGTATGCACCCATGGTATCCTTGTGTTGTGCAACACAATGCTTGGGTTCGTGACATGGATTAACTACCTCTTATGGATTCATTAACTCTAGTGGTTGTATCGGGCATTAACAAGTTGATCTTTTGGTGCAACAATTGGTATCAGAGCTTGGGCCATGGGTTTGAACCCCTCACTCACGCTAGGGGGGTTGTTGTAAGGTTTGTTCCCTTGGTCTCCTTGAGTTGTGCAGCACATCTCTTGGGTTCGTGACATGGCTTAACCAACTCCCTTGGATTCATTAACTTTGGCAGTTGTATCAAGCATTAACAGGTTGATCTTTTGGTGCTACAACAACTATTTGTGCAACATGTATAACCTATATTCACACAAAAATAGATGTATCAAGATGATGTTGAAGGATACATCTATCTATTTCAATCCAACTTTAAGTGGAAGAGTTATCAAACCTATCATAGGGCGAGTGAAACCATCATGAGTTTTAACCATTCTTTCAATTGTTCATAAGAATCTTGATAAAGTTCATGCAAAAACAAGAATTCCTTAGTGATCACATTCTTTAGACACATGGGATCAATGAGTATCCCTGGTGTAGGTTTTTCATTAGTACGTCTAGCGATATAGAGAGGACCATCTAGTGCATGTATGGATGCATCAATATGTGTGAAAGAAATTTTAGGTAATAAAGTGGTTCGGACCTTATGGGACAAAAAATATATTAGAGTCACCATATTATATAGACCATCCTCATCATCATTCTTATCATCACAAGCTTTCATAAAGTTGGATGTATGATTTGGCATTAGATTTATGACAATTTGTAAATTTTGATTGGGTGGGGCAACAAACTTGTTTCCTTTATCATTAGCATTGGGAAACTAGATGTGATTAGAACCAATGAAGTCTTACACTTGATGTTTAAGATGTATACATCATTTTGTATAGTTTCCAAATGTACAATTTGATATTGAAAATATTATTTTGGATTGAAATTTGGAGATAAAGGTTTTTTTGTATCCACGAGTCTAATTGGAGGTAATTGGATTAAGTTCTTACAGAAGAGTTGTAACATGATCAAATGATAGGAGTCAGGTAATTGGGTAAATTATCTATCTCTTGGCATAAATTGATAAGGATTTGACTTACAGTTGCAACTTGTGGTTCAATGTTATTAGTTGTTTGAGGTGTGTTTGTCTTGGTAAAGTTCTTGCATTTGCTTCTTGAATGGTTAACTATTATTTTGAGGCATAGATTTAGATTGATCAATAGGAGTCAATGAAGGTGTACCTTCTTTTTGACTATTCGATATCCGATAATCACAAAGATCCATACACAAATGTGTGAAGGATGGATACTTCATTAGCAATATCTTATCCCTGATTCCAGATTTTAAATTTCCTACAAACACCCTTTGAACATCAACATCAAGAAGAGTGTAGTTGATTTGTGAGTAAATCAACAAATATCGCCCTATAAAGTTTGTTACCTTTTCATTTTTTCCTTGTTTTCAATGCACTAAATAAGTTAATGTAATTTTAGGACCAATGTTTACTTGAAAATGTTGGATATATGCATCAAAAAGTTCATTGAATGAGTGTATGGACTTATTCAGCAACAAGCAAAACCATTCCAAGGTCATGTATTTCAATGATCTAGGAAAGATTTTAGCTAGGATCTTATCTTAAAAAATGAAGCCACTACACAATTCCATATAATTCAATACATGACTATTAGGATCTCCCTTACCATTGTACTTCTCAAATCAGGGTATTTTTGTGTTTTGGGGCATGGGTGTTTTCAAAATTTCAATTGACAATGGACTCCTCTTAAGATATTGTGGTGGTTTTCCATTTTGATTTTGATTCAATGTAGAAATTTATTGTTTAAGGGATGTCACATTTTGCAAAATTCAGTTTATGATTGAATCATTTTTTGACATATTTTGAGATTTTAGTGAATATGGCGGGATTGTGTAAATGTTTGGTGGACTACTATGTTGCATGTTTATGAGAGGTAATGAGTATTGAGGTGTTACATGTGATGTCGCAAAACTATAAGGATTATCACTAGGAAGCACTAAACTTGGATTTATGCCATTAGTATTTTGTATAATTGAAGCTACAATTGGCAATGTAAATGTAGGAATAGAAGGTATAATTGTGGGGAGGGAAAAAAAAATCCTCCTTGGTTTTGAGTGTACCCTAATTCTTGAGTGCAACTAGCTATCATAGGGATATCAGCATCTACTATATGAGCTAGACTATGCAAAACCTCTATTCCTTGAGCATCATTAATCAACTGTCTAAGGTTTTCCATTATAGGCATTGTTTGTCCTACTAAGGATTTAGTGCTCAATTAGTCTTATAATCCCTATAAGTCTTTATCCAATTGTTTTAATTTCTCATTGGGCACATGGGCAACAATAGTCTTAATGTCCATAAAGGTTCTTGTTTGGGAAGTTGTCATGGGTATTTTTGGATTAGGAATGGAGTCCAAAATGGGTTGGGTATTGACAATACCTTGCATGACACGGTTGGAGGACTCGAGATCCATAACAGATGTAACAACAACACAAGATGCCATAAGTTTGCAACTACATCTCAATAAAGTATTAGAAATAGAACACTAAGTCATAAAGCTCATATGAGTTTCAAAACACTAGGTGTGCCCACTATGAACACTAATTTGCGAAATAGTCACAATAAAACACATAGGATCAAAAATCAGAAACCAAAAATGTATAAAAAACATAGAGACAAAGATCTGATAAAAATTTGAGCCAAAATAACTAGACAAGGGCAACCAGGGAACCTTTATCTAGCAATTTTTTCTACTAATTTCAAAGGTTGAATGGCTATAATACTACTTAAGGTTTTTTTTCTATGACTATGCAGGTGTGACTGTGAATATTTTCTAGAATTTGTCCAATTTATGATTATGCAATGCAAAATTCAAGTGTGGAATCAATTGTCAAAATTTTCAAGTAATAAAATACAATTCCAAATGTAATTTCTAGATCTAAAATGCAGCAATTGATTGATCCTAATGTGCAAAATCTGAAAAATGATGATTTTTATATCTTTTTGACACAAACAATACAATTTTCCACCTTTTGAACTATATGTAAAGTACCTAAATCGATGCAATGAACACTTTCAAATCTCAAATGACCTAATGCAGATTTGTAAATACAATTAAGATGTAGATATGACCTATGATGACTGAAATTAACCCTATAGCAACCTATGATGCAATATGATATGAAATGTTTTGAATTTTTATGGTTTTTTAGTGCAATAATGAATGCCTAAATGAACAATGCAATGCTAATCTTAGATCTAAGATGATATGATTCAGATTTCAGAAGGTTCATAATATTAATGCATCAAGTTTACAAAAATAATAAGTTGGAAAAGTGAAACCCTAAGACTTCGCCTTAGGATTTCAAGGACTTTTCCAAGCATGTATCATTTAAATTCAAGATCAGCTAGGATGTGAGATTGACTTGCAACCTAAAAGGTGAGCCAATCAATCCTAGGATTTGAATTGAGTGGTTTTGGGATGTATTTTGTATAAAATGCAATGATGCAACTACCTAACAATGAAAATATACTACTCAAATGTAAAAACAAAAATCTAGAAAGTCACAGATAAATTTTATGTTCAAAAATAGACTGTGCAAATTAATATGCACCTGTCAAATAAATTTGGAGTTGAATTTGCAGGAATAAGTCACCTAGGGTGCCTATGTGTAAGTGAATGAATCTGAAATATGTCTTCATAGGCCTCAAGAGTCTGATTAGAGGCTTCTTCCTTCTAGATCTCACTATGGAATCTTTGTCGGATGCTGAGATAATTGAGTTTTTGTATCTTGTCAAGTTGTAGGATTTGAATGTAACAATGGATAAATGATATTCAATCTTGTTCCAATCTTCTTCAGATCTATAACCTACACATTCAAAGGGAGAGGAAGGGTTGTTCCATATAGGGGCTTGCCTCAGTCAAACCTCGTGTTGGTGTTTGCACCTCCGTAATGGAAAATTTGAAGAAAGAGAGCTTATCCTTTTGAGGGATAGAAGCTAAATGAAAAATGAATGATGAATCAAAAATGAATTGTAACTCACCACTCAAATCTGATTTCCTTAAAGTATTGAATTCATACACATCTCCTCAATGATTGATTGAAAATTGTCTTGGACTTGCTTTTAAGACCTACAAGTGTTAGTCCTCATAAAAAAATTGATAGCATAAGCATGAACAAACTCACATAAAACTCGACATGATGCTTTGATATTGAAATGCTACAAAATATTTGCTCTTAAATGCTCTTGACTTGATAATAATTGCTTGATAATTCTCCGGCTTCAAATATTTTTTACTTAGTTTCCAAATGTTGAAATGATTGGGTATTTATATGCAATTAATCTAATTTCCCAAAAATAAAATCACGATAGTTGACATTTAACATTTGAAATTAAAATAATAAAATACCAACTCTAATATATTAAAAATTGGAACCAAAATAGGGGGACTAATTTGCCCAGGGCACCATTGTCCTAACCCTATTTTGCAAAGTGTAAAGTGTTGAGAGTAAAATATTAAATGTTTGTCTTGGTTTTGTACATGAGTTTTCTTGATAAATGTTCAAATGGGCCACCGAATGCATAATTTAGGAAATTATGTGTACAATTAGGTCCATGCACATAGGAGGGAGAAAAATCTAGTGTGAAATTATTAAGGGTGGCAATTTATGATGCTACAAGTCCAAAGAAGACCTGATGGTATGTGTGCATGAAAAACACAAGAAAGAAAAGGATAGTGCTAGAAATGAGATTCACAAGAGGTAGATCTAATGGAATGGAAAAGGGTATACAATAAAGGATTTAAGAGATGAAGGGATAGTCAAGGGACATATCCAAGATTACTTGAATACACAAAGGTCTCAAGATAGGGTGCTTCCTAGGTGGAGTTGTAGGATTAAGAGGGTTTAGTGGAGGTGAATTAGGATGCACAAATATGGATGGTGTTAGGGTGGTTGTATTGTGGATATCATGATTGGTGGCACAATGATGAAACTTGTGTAGTCTAGCTAATTGAATATATTGTGTTCATGCACTAAGCCTATTGATAGGAGGGATGGGATCATCTGATTAGGGTTTATTTCCACATTCTATACTAGGTATAGGTTGATAAAAAGAGTAACCATTAGATCCTATATGGCCCCACTAGGTGTAGAAGAAGTGAAAGGGTCAAATGACATGGATTGCTTTCCTCTTCATTCCATAGGGTAAAAGGGGTGAAAAAATCAACCATTGAAGGTTGAATAATTATAGGAGGTGTAGATGCAACTAAGGAGATATAAGACAAGTAATTTAACTCACTTTTTTCTTTTGAAAAGTCTAAATAAAATGTCAATTTGAGTCTAGAAGGGAACAAAAGGGGCAGGCCAATTTACTAATCAAGAGATAAGTTATCTTGAATGGAAAGTGGCTAGTATTCACTGTGTTCTATAGTATGTACCTCACTACTATAGGAAAACTTAAAAACATTATTCACAATAAATGGAAAAACTTGCATCATTGAGAGCCATGGATGGCATGAAAGTGATCTGATAAGGGAATGACTATGAAGGTGGTTTCTAGGCTCTTGATTCTAACCTATATGGAAATGGTGATGGTACCCATACATGGAATAGAAAGACCATCACAGTTGCATAAAGAAATTTTATCTTGATACAATAAGTTGACATATAATAATTCCTCACTCATGACATTCACCATGCTCACTGGGTCAATCAAGGCACCCTTAATGGTTTTATGGTTTACCAAGATAGGAATGTAGAGGGATCCATCATATATGTTAGTAGGTGTATTAGTGGAAGTGGATGAGATGATAGGATTGGGAACTAATCTATCCTAAGGTGAAAGGTACACCGCACCTTCCATGTGAGTGAATGGATAAGACGAGTGACAATTCATTTCTATATGTGAGAAAGAAAATGAGGTGGATGAAGTGGGATTAGCATCATAATTAATTTATTTGGTATATTTTTTTAGAGATAAGTTAGTATAAATAGAGGTATTGATTAGGTACAATAACAAACTTATTTCCCATTTTATTCACACCAACTACCTATATTTGATTGGAATTTATCATGTATTGCTCAATATTCTTTAGATGCAAACATTTTTATATATCATGTCTAGGTACTTTGTGGAATTGACAAAAGTCCTTTAGGTCATAGGAAGGGTAAATCACTTTATTTCAAGATAATGCATCTATAGTAGCTAGATCATATTGTTTGAGAGAAGTTATTGTAAGATAGAATCTAATTATTTGTTAAGAAGAGTGAAGTGATATTTTTTGTGATAACATTGTTAATGACATCATCATAAAAGATGGAAATGTTTTAATAGTATTATTTATAAAAATGGATGCTAGATTATTGAAGAAGCTAATGTTATTAACAAAAATATATATTATATTCATGATGTAGAAGGCCTTGATGGTGCAATAGGAGTTGTTGAGGAAACCTCGAACTAATTAACAAATTTCTAATATTCATGCAAGTTTGTAAAAAGATGTGTAAATGAAGGATACCTCATTAATGTAATCTTATCCCTAATGAGATGATGAAGGTTTCCTATAAACACATTTTATATGGTAGAATTATGAGTGGATAAGGATTCAATGAGAAGAGAAACTAATAATGAAAGATGAAATTAGTCACTATTTCTTTTCTTATAGTTTTTGATAACATAGAGCCTAATCCACATATAATAAATTTTGAGTGTTTTCCTAGTTCAACCCTATCTTCGTCTCATTTTTAAATGACATCAATTTCCTTGAATTTCCAAAGGAAACCTTATTTTTAAACCATTTTTCACTAATTATTGGTACTCATGAATGTTCTTTTTCATCATTTCTCTCTTTTTGAGCCTTATAATATCATATATTATTTCTATGAAAACATTATTATTTTCTTTCTTTTTTGTCGATAAATTTTGAGAGTAGGAAGCTCAACAAATATGAAATTTGTGCTTCTTTTCCATACACCATGGTTATGGAGAGACTTTGAGCATCATATTAGATGTAATTATTCTTGCTCAAAGATATTTTCTTAGATAAATGTACATCCCTTTTGATACTCTAAGATAACATGATCTTTTTGATAATTATTATTAGATTCTTATTAGTCAATTTAGTGAATCCATTATCTTGTGGGTAATAGTTTGATGATGTCTTAGGTAAATCCCATGCCCATGGGTGAAATTTGTGATCTTTTTACCAAAAAATTACTTCATATCATTTATAATGATAGTATTAAGAACCTTACATTTGGTGATAATTCCTTATAGTAAATCAATTCTCACTTGTGTTGTCGCTTCCTTGAGTGTTATAGCTTTTGTTCATCTAGTGAAATAGTCCATGGGAATTATATTTCACCTTTGCATTACATTAGAAGGGTGGTTAGTCATCATCCATCTATGTCCTACACATGCAAGGTTATTCCTCCAACTGAAATCCAACCCCCATAATAAAGAAAGTTCATCAATGGTGACTGGTTTAGAGAGAGGAGCATTCCTTGTCTTCCAACATAGAGTTGAGATTCCCTACATTATTTACCCACATTAATACATATGCAAGAATAATTGGCCAATAGTATCATGCTCTCATAGTATTGGTAACTATTATTTGAGCTAAATAATTCCCTTTTGATAATCCTTGATGAATCTCTTGTAACAATCTTCTAACTTTTGGTAGATCAATGTGCCTTATTATCACCATATCATAGTTTTCCTAAAAGATAAAATGATGTACCTCTACCAAAAAAAATTATGTTCATTATTTGATATAAAACTTATTTACCCTAATTCACCCCAATTTGAATGTTCACTCTTCAATTATGCCATTTTGCATTCTAGTTGTCCTTGGGATTTCAAAATATCATAAAATGTGGTGAACATGAGAACAAGAAAACATGAAGAAATTAGTGAAACCTTACTAGAAGCGCGACAAGCGCGAAATACTAAAACCCCAGTGTTCTTTTTCTGCATACATGTGAGTCTGAGCATTTTTTAAACCATTTTTCTTGAATTTCCATGCTTGGTTGGAGATTTTTTTCCCCAATGGTGTTGGATAGTACACCGGGTTGTGGTTGTGCGGTTGCACCTGTGTTGATGTGGGTTTCTCTTGTTTGATGAATGTAAGCATGATGGAAATCTAAGCAATAAATCATGCAGAAGCTTACTATATACGCATGGCCTATAAAAAATCCCTTGTTCCTTTCTTCACTATTCGATTGTGGTGTAGGAAGATAGGAGATTAAAAATAGAAGCCCACTTGTTTAGAGGAGGTTGTTCTAAGGATGGAGATGTTTTTTATGATAATGATGAAAATGGTGAGGGTTTTAATAGTGATAATGGAGATCTAAATGTAGACATAGAGTTGAACCAGGCAGGTGAAAATGGGGGGAGAGAGGAATACAAATGGAAGAACAAGTTGACTCAAAGCCAAGTAAAACTTTAGAATTTCTCCTCCCTGATGATGTTATGGACTATATTGTTGAATATCAACACAAATCAGACATTTTATTTTTTAAGAGGATTCCCTTCTAAAGAATTTTTTTGTAAATGGGAAAACAGGGGATGGGGAATTGAAGCTTTGAAGGAATTAGGGAAAGGTTATGTTTCTTGCAAGTTTAAACATGTTGAACATGTTCAAGCAGTGTTACAATATGGAACTTGGGTTATTTGTGGTCAAGTCTATTATTTACAGGCATGGACTTTAGACTTCCACCTTGAGGGGAATTATAGATAAAGATACCCTCCTATCATATTGCTTAACACTTCATATAAAATTATTGCTAAAGCTATTGCTACTAGAATTAAACTGGTGGAAAAATTGATTGTTAGACCATAACAAACTAGGTTCCTTGGTGGGAGTTTTATTCTTGATAACATTGTTCTTTCTTGGGAAACTATTGAATGGGCTCAACAATCAAGACACAATGTTTTATTGGTGAAGATTGATTTTGATAAAGCTTATGATAGTTCAATGTGTTGGAGATTTATTTAAAATGCTTCAATGCCTAGGCTTTGGACCTAAAATATGTAATCAGGTCCAAATGCTTTTCACTAATGCTAATGCATAGTTGGTTATAAACAAAGAGTTATCAGGCACCTTTCCCTTGTAATGTTCAATTAGACAAGGTTGTTTATTGCCAACTTTTCTTTAGATCTATATTTCTTATGGCCTTGGGTATCTTTTGTAAAGTATAATCAAATGAACTTGATAAGGGGTATTTATTTACCCAATGACAGTGTAGTTCTTAATTCACACTTTGTTGATGATAGTTTACTTTTCCTGCACAACTCAAAAGAGGATAAAGAGAATGTGATGGGAGCTCTTAAATTATATTGTGTTGTGTCTTGTTCTAAGTTAGCTATCATAAAACTAAATTCCTTATGGTGAAAACTAACCCTGTACCTTATTGGATACTGAAAGAGTGGAAGAAAATTAAACACAGGCAAATCTTTCACTACTTGGGTATTATGTTTGGGTTGGAAGTTTCACTTTCTGATATATGGAACTGGTACATAAATAAGCTAAAGAATAAACTATATAATTGTGGGAATACATTTTTATCTTTTGTAAGAAAGTTACAAGTTATGAATCAAATATTTTTGGCTTCACATGTGTACTATTCCTCTTGTTGGATGCCTTTGAAGAGAGGTTATGAGGATTTAAACAAAATTATCTGATACTTTTTATGGTCTAATTAGAAAAGTGATGCTAGATTTAAATCTACATCTTGGATGCACTGTATTCAACATAAGACTAAAAGGGGTTTGTGGTGTAGGAGCACCTAGCAAAAACACCTAGAAAACACCTAGGAAACGCTAGGCATAGGCAATTTTGCTTTTGAAGTTATAAGGTCATGTTGACCATTGCTATAGAGATAGAGATTTAATAAAATGCCTTGGTCAGGAGCTATCAGGAGTGGCAAAGCTTAGAAGTTTAGACACTCATGTTTGTTAGTTCCTAGGAAATTGGCAAGGGTGGCAAAATGGATTGGCAAAGGTGGCAAAATTGAACATTTTGCGCTTTTGCCACCTTGTAACCACAATGTACGACCAAGGAGGGTGTAACCACTTTGGGAAACCTACTTAATGGTTGCCTCGACCTGTGTGAAAGGTTGGAAGGCTTTAGAAGTTTTTGTAATTTGGAAATTTTATGAATGCCAATGAGGACAGTGTGAAAATTGATTAAATTTATGTGTTTTTGTTCTTGGTAGGGTGTTAAAGGCATAACCAGGCATTGATATATGTGTGGAATGTAATGTAGGAATCTTCAAAACACTGTTTAGTTCTGTGTTAGTTGTTTTCATCATTTTCAAGCTTGTGGTTGTAGTTGGTTGGATATTTTCCCATTGCTGATCTGACTAGCAACCTGTTAAAGTTGGGGTCTTAGTTCCTTTTCCCACTATACCTAGTGTATGGCCTTTTGGGGATTGCAGCTAGACTCCATGTGTGTAAATATGGTAGACTTAGGGGTAGGCAGGAGGCATGGACACACTGTGAAAGACTTTTCCTAGGCGAGCTTGACTATGCCCGGTTAGGAGAGGTTTGAAGTGTAAAACACTTATCTTGCAGGGGTGACCTCTCCTTGCTAGACCACATGGTAGAAAGGTGGATGGAAGCCTTGCAGAGGCTTGGTAACAAGGAGGAGGTTCCAACAGTCCATTTGGATAGAGAACAAAATAACAGTTCACTGGGTGGTCAGGAAATGACTCTATAAGCCCCAAATTTGCTAATGTGAAGGATGGGCCTGTGTACGGTCAAGTAAGGGTTGAGACCTTGAAAATATTGAAGTGTTAGGTATCAAGACCAAGAATCCAGATAAAATATTTAGGGTTCATTGGAGAAATTGGGAGATTTACTTCATTCTCTCGGAGGAAAGGCCTAATTTGGGAAGCCTAAAATTAGGGAACTAAAACCCTAGGTGAGGGTTTGGAGGTAGCGAATGACAAATGGAGTATGGGGAACTGTCAAGAACCCTAGGAAGATGATTAGAAACCCTTGGAATCATATCAACACCCCCTGCAAAGATGAATTGATTCATTTGAGAGAATTAGTCTTTAGGGAAGATTGAAGGCTAAGAGCAGATTGGAAGGTAGTGCACCAAGTTTGACTTGGTAAGCTGTTTTGTCATGATAGTAGGGTTGGCCAGAAGAACCAAGGGCACCTAGTTAAGATGAAGGTCCTATAGGTTCAGTTGGTGTAGAAAGACACCAAGGATATCTTGCAAGCAAGGATCCAGAGCATGGAACAATGAGTGTTCCATCCAACTCTTACTCTATCAGATCGGTATCAGAGCAAGTTAAAGATTTGGGAGTGAATTTTGTATGTTAGACTTGGAATCCAGTGGTTCCACAACCATGGTGACCAACATTGAATTGGCAAAGAAGGTTGAAGATTAGGAGGAGGATAATAGGAGGTTGAGAGAAAGACTAGCTCAACTGGAGCAAGCATTGAACAATGTGCAAATCAAGGCCAAAGAGGTTAGTGATAGATTGGAGGGCAGGGAACCAAAGATTGAAGAGGTTGCAGAGGAATACAAGACCCCTGAACCTGACCCTATTCTGCAAGAGGAGCCTTTCTTGAAGGAATTGAAAGCTTTGAGTGGGAAAGCACTTGAAGGTATACCACTATTTAGTGGAAAATTGGAAGTTGATTTGGTCATAGATTGGATAGAAGGCATAGAGAACCATTTTGAATGTGATGGAGTCACTGAAGCACAGAAGGTGAAGGTGGCCAAGTCTAGATTGAGAGGATCTTCCTTGACATGGTGGAAATTCATTCAGACAGAGAGGGAAAAGGAAGGCAAGAGGCCTATTTCAACTTGGAAAGGTATGGTGGCCAAAGTGAGAGAAGCTTACATACTAGATGACTATGAGATTCAGTTACACAAGAAGAGGAAAAGTTTGAGGCAAAGAGACCAGGATGTGAACACCTACACTGAGGAGTTTCAAAAACTTTGTATGAGGTCCAATGTCTCAAAAGATGAAAGTCTCAAAGTAGCTAGGTACCTGAACGGTTTAAAGTGGAACATCCAAGAAGAGATGACTCTTCTAAGTCCAAAGACAGTGCATCAATGCTATCAGTTAGCTATCAAGATTGAGGAAAGAAGCAAGAGGAAACATGATCATGCTTCTAAGAGTAGAGGCAAAGGCAGAGATCAAAGAGATCAAAGAGGACATTGAGGTGGCTACCAAGGTAGAGGCAATGAGCAAAGAAACCATGGTGAATCCAAACTTACTGAGCATGGAAGTGAAGCACCTTCTAGAGGAGGTTATGGAAGAGGTAGAGGATATCAAGGAGGGTCAAATAGAGGAAGAGGAGCAGGCAGGAGCAATTCATACTTTGCTACCATGAAATGTTATCATTGTGGTCAAGTAGGCCATCCAGCTTATAGGTGCCCGGAGAAAGCATCATCTTCAAATGCTGAGAAGAGGGTGGCATATGCACAAGAGGACACCATGAGCACTAAATCACCTGAGATTAGTCATATTGAATTTGAAATGGGAGAGAACCTAATGTTTAGGAGAGTTTTGATCAGACAACCAGTCAAGGAAGAACCAAAACAAAGAAGGGCTCTATTTAGAGTGAGATGACAGATACTTGGGAAAGTATGCAAGGTCATTGTAGATTTAGGTTCAACAGATAATATTATCTCAGAAGAGACAGTAAAGAAGCTCAAATTGGAGAAGGTACCCCACACTAATCCCTAGAAGGTGACATGGTTGAACAAAGGGCAAAGTGTTCTTGTCAATGAGCAAGTAACGGTGGAATTTTCTATTGGAAGGTACAAAGATAAGCTAGTTTGTGATGTATTACCCATGGATGCATGTCATATACTACTGGGCAGACCATGGCAATATGATAGGAGTGCCATGTATGATGGAAAGGAGAATACAATTTCATTTAAGAAGGATGGGAAGACCTTTAAGTTGCAGTCACTGTCAGAAGAAGATGAAGGACAGTCAAAGACACCGAGTGTTCTACTAAGTAGTGGGAAGGAGCTCCTTAACACCCTACATGAAGGAGGAGAAGGATATGTAGTCTTGTTGTAGTCCAAAGAGGAAGATAAGATTGAAAAACCAGTCATACCCGAAGCAGTCCAGAATTTTCTTGAAAAGTATAAAGACATAATAAGTGATGGTACACCTGCAACTTTACCTCCTAAAAGAGCTATTAGTCATCAAATTGACTTCATACCTGGAGCATCATTGCCTAACAAAGCAGCATATAAGCTTACACCAGATCAAAATTTGGAAGTAGCTAGACAAGTGCAAGAGCTAATGGATCAAGGATTGATTAGAAAGAGCATCAGCCCATGTGCAGTACCAGTGGTCTTAGCAACTAAGAAAGGAGGCAAGTGGAGGTTATGCAATAACTCCAGAGCAATAAATAGGATCACAATCAGATATAGATTCCCCATTCCTAGAATTGAAGACTTAATGGATTGTCTTGGAGGAGCTCAGTACTTCACCAAGTTGGATCTCAAGAGTGGATACCATCAGATCAGAATCAAGGATGGAGATGAGTGGAAAACAACATTCAAGACAACAGATGGGTTGTATGAGTGGAGAGTTATGCCATTTGGCCTCTCTAATGCCCCTAGCACATTCATGAGACTCATGAATGAAGTGCTCAAAGACTTCATAGGGATATTTGTGGTTGTATACCTTGATGACATCCTCATCTTTAGCAAGACAACAGAGGAGCATCTCAAACATTGGAGTTGGTACTTAGAAGATTGCAAGAGGAGAAGTTAGCCATCAACCTGGAGAAGTGTGAGTTTTTCAAACAAGAACTTGTATATTTGGGTTTTCTAGTGTCTCAAGGATCATTGAAAATGGATCCAAGTAAGGTGGAAGCTATCCTAAACTGGCCTACACCAACAACAGGGACTGAGGTAAGAAGTTTCCATGGATTGGCTCAATTTTATAGGAAATTCATAAGAAACTTGAGTGGCATATGTGCACCAGTCCTGGAGACAATCAAGGGTGGTTTGAAAACTAATTTTGTATGGACTCAAGAGGCTAAGAAAGGATTTGAGAAACTGAAACAAGAAGTGGCAACTCAACCTATTCTCTTATTGCCAAGCTTTGACAAATTGTTTACTGTGGAGTGTGATGCTAGTGGAGTTGCAGTAGGAGGAGTGCTTAGTCAAGAAGGCAGGCCCATAGCTTTCTTCAGTGAGAAGCTCAATGAAGCCAAGAAGAAGTATTCTACCTATGATCTAGAACTGTATGCTTTGGTTCAGTCACTTAGGAAGTGGAGGCATTACCTTCTACCCAAGGAGTTTGTGGTTTTTACAGACAATTAGGCACTGAGTTATATCAACACCCAAGAGAAGTTGAGCAATAGACACTTGAAGTGGATGGAGTACATCAAAGCTTTTACTTTCACCATCAAGCACAAGAAGGGCCAAATGAATAAGGTAGCAGATGCATTGAGTAGAAGATTGCTGACAGTCCAAGAAATACAGATCAAGAGCATTGGCATAGAGTGTTTCAAAGATCTATATGGGGAGGATGAAGATTTCTCAGAGGCCTACAAGGTATGTTCTAACTTTGAGAATCATTTTCATAGACAATACTCAGAGTATACTTTGCAAAGTGGATTGTTGTTTAAAGGGAATCAGTTATGTGTTCCAAAAGGGTCAATGAGAGAAAACCTCATTCAGGAAAAGCATAATGGTAGTCTTAGTGGACATTTTGGCATCAATAAAACATTAGAACTAGTGCAAAGGTTCTACTATTGGCCTAAGTTGGCAAGAGATGTTAGGAGATATGTAGAGCAATGTGTTGTGTGTATGAAAGCTAAGGGAGGAGCTAGAAATGTTGGTCTATATCAACCCTTACCCATTCCTAACAGACCATGGGAGTGTGTGAGCATGGATTTTGTGGTAGGACTTCCTAAGACCAAGACTGGTTTTGATAGTGTGTATGTAGTGGTGGATAGATTCAACAAAATGAGTCACTTTATTCCTTGCAAAACCACTCATGATGCTAGCTACATTGCTCACCTTTTCTTCAAGGAGATTGTAAGGATTCATGGCTTACCTTTAAGCATTGTTTCAGACAGGGATGTTAAATTCATGAGTCACTTTTGGAAGACTCTATGGAGTAGATTGGGTACCAACCTGTCATTTGGATCAGCTTACCATCCTCAGACCGATGGTCAAACAAAGGTGGTTAACAGGGTTTTGGGAAATCTTCTTAGGTTCCTAACCAAGGAATATGGACAGACATGGGATATGGTCATCTCACAAGCTGAGTATGCCTATAATGATAGTGTCAACCGGACCACAGGGAAGAGTCCTTTTGAGGTTGTGTATGGGATGCACCCAAGAGGCATATGTGAGCTCAGAGATCTAGGAGCTATGGAGAATAGAAGTGGACATGCTGAAGACTTCACTCAAACCATGAAAGAGATTCAGGAGCAAGTAAAGAGGACAGTCACCGAGGCTATCCAAAAATTGAAAGACAAGGTAGACATGTCAAGGAAAGAGTTACAATTTGCAGTAGGAGACTTTGTCATGGTTCACCTTAACAAATCAAGGTTGCAAAATGGAGTGTCAACCAAGTTTCAAATGAAAAGAGTAGGACCATGCAAGATATTAGCCAAGTATGGAAAGAATGCATACAAGGTGGAGTTACCTTCTGATTTGGGAATTTCACCAGTTTTCAATGTTGCAGATTTGATCAGGTACAAGGGATCAGTCCAAGATATGGATCAGAATAGTAGGGAGATCTTCAAAGATGTAAGCAACATACCCTTACCTATTCAAGACAAACTTCAGGTAGAAAAGATCTTGGAGTCAAGAGTGCAAAAGTCTACAAGGAATAAGGTGTACATGGAGCATCTTATCAAGTGGAAGAACAAGCATAAATCTAAGGCTACATGGGTACAAGAAGATCAGTTCAAGAAGTATGGCATTGATATGTCACTACTCTCTCCTTCCATTCCTTAGTGTTTGGGCAGGGAGGGGGAGAATGGTGCAGGAGCACCTAGGAAAAACATGATGAGGGTGAAACCCGAGACACAAGAAAATCACACAGAAAAACCAGAGATTCTTATTATTTTCAAAATATGAAATTCTTACATGCAGAGGATCTCAAATCCTCGAGTTCTGCAATACATGCAAATTACAGAAAGAAACTACAGAAATTCCCCTATTCGCAGCGTGCGATCTTCTTTCCCCAAAACTGCCCACAAAAGTCAGAAACTACCCCATAAATAGCCCAATTCTTCGTTTGGAGCCAAAAACAACATTCTAATTATGCACAAACTTCCGGAAGCCCTAACTCAAGATCTAACCGTCGGATCTTCAATGATAATACCTTTTCGAAAAGGTCTTGCGAAAATGAAGTGCCAAAAAGTGGGGCCTAAAGGCAAACCGTTTTCGTTTTCCGCCAATTTTCAGGCCCATCCGGAGCCTTTAAGTCCCTCAAAATTAGCTCCGAAGATTTTGTAGGGCAAAAAGCAGAAACTGAAACTTGAATAACTTTTGAACCGGGAATGATCTTTGCTTGATTCTTTCACCAAAGTGTTTATTATTCTGTTCTGAAGCTTCCCTTAAATTTATGTCTCCTCACACCTTCAAAATCATACCTGCTAAAAATAGCAGTCGAGCAAAAAAAGCAGAAAAACAGTTCTGAAAGTTGGGAATTCTTCTTCCACGAAAAGGGTATCCAGAAATGCAAAAACATATACAAAAATCTAAATGAAAGTAAATATATTTTTGGGTGATATAGGATTGCCCTTACACCACTGGATGCTCCTGCATCAGACACCCAGGGTAATTTGAAAAGTGACCCCGTCACTTCTCAGATGGTTGAGGAAAACCCAAATGGTCAACCTTTGCCTTAGACAACCAGGATGAATCTTCCATAGGCCTTCCTCTCCACTTCACCAAATATTCTTCATACTGCCTATTTCTGGTACTCCTTCCCACACGGCTATCCAAGATTTCTTTGATCTCCTCCTTTTTTGAAGTAGGTGCTGGAATACCACACTGTTCCATTGCTGGTACTTCCTCTGTGCCACTCTCATGATATTCTGTCAAATCTGCAATGTTGAACACAGGGGAAATGTTGAATCCATCTGGCAACTCTACCTCATATGCGTTCCCTGAATCATGCCTCTTCAAAATTTTACAGGGACCGAACTTCTTCATCTTCAGTTTGTTATAGGTTCCTACTGGAAACCTTTCTTTCCTCAAGTGGACCATCACTTCATCACCAATCTGAAACTCCTTAGCCTTATACTACATATTCATCTTGTTAATGTGTTCTTTTACCTTCTCATGCATATTCTTGATGTGTTCTGCAAAGTCTTCAGCTTCAGCACTTATCTTCTTCTCTTGGTCCATCTTCCTCAATTCTGGAGCAGTCTTAGGACTACTTCCATACACAATTTGGAATGGTGATCTACCAGTGCTTCTATTGACAAAATTGTTGTAAGCAAATTCTACCTAGGGTAAGATCAAATCCCATCCCTTGGGCTTATCTCCTACCAAGCATCTCAGTAGATTACCCAGACTTCTATTCACAACCTCAGTCTGCCCATCAGTCTGGGGATGATGTGTCGAACTAAACTTCAGCTCTGTTTTCAACTTCTTCCACAAGGTCCTCCAAAAGTATCCAACAAACTTGGTGTCACGGTCTGAGACTATACTCTTTGGCAGACCATGTAGCCTCACCACCTCTCTGAAGAACAAGTCAGCAATGTGTACTGCATCATGGGTCTTCTGGCATGGGATGAAATGTGTCATCTTCGAAAACCTGTCAACTACCACAAATACTGAATCATTCCCTCTCTATGTCCTTGGCAAACCAAGAACAAAGTCCATACTTATATCCTCCCACGGCCTCTCTGGTACAGGTAAGGGCTGATACAACCCTATATTCTGACTCACTCCTTTAGCCATTTGACATACCCTGCAACTCTGCACAAACTTCTTCACATCTTGTGATAATTGAGGCCAATAATAATGCTCACTGATAATGGAAATGGTCTTACCTCGACCAAAATGTCCTACCATTCCTCCACTGTGCTTCTCCTTTATCAGATTCTCCCTCATGGAACTCCTCGGAATACACAATTGACTTCCCTTAAACAACATGCCTTCTTGAATTATGAAATCCAGACACTTTGTCCTGTCAACTGTAACAGGTTCCTTGCAAGCTTTCCAAGCCTCCGCAAAATCAGGATCATTCGAGTACAATGTCTTGAGTTCACTGAACCCAACCACCTCAATCTGCATTTCTATCAACAATGTATGCCTCCTACTTAAGGCATCTACAACCCTATTTGACTTCCCACTCCTATGCTTTAAAACAAATGTATAACTCTGCAAAAATTCTACCCATTTCATATGCCTCTGATTTAATTTTCCCTGACTACTCAGGTACTGCAATGCTTGATGATCAGTATACATAACAAATTCCTTCGGCAACAAATAATGCCTCCATTTCTTTAATGCTTGAACTATTGCATAAAATTCT
Source organism: Sequoiadendron giganteum (assembly GCA_007115665.2). Classification (NCBI taxonomy): domain Eukaryota; kingdom Viridiplantae; phylum Streptophyta; class Pinopsida; order Cupressales; family Cupressaceae; genus Sequoiadendron; species Sequoiadendron giganteum. The sequence goes on from CM021102.1 coordinate 1,602,333, forward strand.
TGATCATATACAAAGTACTTTCTCTTTGTATCATTTAACTTTTCACTGAAATAGGCAATGGGCTTACCTTCTTGGCTTAACACTGCTCCAATAGCACAACCACTGGCATCACAATCCACCTGAAACACCTTATTGAAATCTGGGAGAGCCAAAACAGGTTGTTCTGTCACCTTCTGCTTCAATAGATCAAAACTCTTTGCTGCTCTAGTGCTCCACTTGAACTCTTTTCTATCCCCTCTCATTGTTTCAGTTAGGGGTGCACAAATACTACTGAAGTTTCTAATAAAATTTCTGTAAAAACTGGCCAAACCATGGAAAGATCTCACCTCAGTAGCAGTTCTTGGGGTAGGCCATTCCAGAATAGCCTTCACCTTCTCTAGGTCCATCTTGAGACCTTCTGTCGAGACAACAAACCCCAAGTACACTAACTCCTTCTTCACAAAACTACACTTCTTCAAATTAATCAGCAATTTCTCTTCTCTTAACTTCTCAAAGACTCTACCAATATGCATTATATGCTCATCCAGTGACTTACTAAATATCAAAATATCATCTAAATACACAATAAAAAAGCTTCCTAGGAACTCTTTCAGTACCTCGTTCATGAGCCGCATGAATGTGCTCGATGCATTGGTTAGCCCAAAAGGCATGACTAACCACTCGTACAGGCCCTCTTTGGTCTTGAAGGCGGTCTTCCATTCATCTCCCTCTCGAATCCGAATCTGGTGATATCCACTCTTCAGATCAATCTTTGTGAAGTACTGAGCTCCACTCAAATAGTCCATCAGGTCATCCATCCTTGGCAGGGGAAATCTATACTTGATTGTTATCTTGTTTATGGCCCGAGAGTCTGTACACATCCTCCACTCCCCATCCTTCTTTGGTGCTAGTACTGCAGGTACTGCACATGGACTCAGACTCTCTCGAATCAAACCCTTTCTCAACAACTCCTCAACTTGTCTGTTCAACTCCTCATTTTCTGCAGGAGTCATTCTATGAGTTGCCTTATTTGGAAAATTGGCTCCTGGGATCAAGTCAATCTGATGACTGATCTTCCTCATTGGTGGTAAACCCTCAGGTACATTATCAGAAACAATATCCTGAAACTCATTCAATAACCCAGAAACTTCTACTGGAACCTTCTCACTACCCTCCTTATCCATTTTAGGAATCAATGCATAACACACAGGCTCATGCTTCATGCCTTCTAAAAATTTCCTTCCATCAACATAACAAATTCTAGCACTACTGCATACCTTTTCTTCAGCCTTCTTCAGGGGTTTCAACTTATGGTGGACTCCATCCTTCATCAGGGAATAAGTGTTTGCATGGCCATCATGTACAGCTCGCCTGTCAAACTGCCACGGCCTCCCCAACAACATGTGACATGCATCCATGGGGATGATATCACACAGTACCTCATCACGATAGCTTCTGATCTTGAACTTCACCAGGCACTGCTCATTGACTAGAACTTTGTGGTCTTTCTGCAACCAGGCAATCTGATATGGATGTGGATGGCTTTCCCTCTTCAGCTTCAACTTTGTAACCATTTCTTCTGACACTAGATTATCAGTGCTCCCACCATCAATAATGACATCACAACATTTGTCTTCACACTTGCACCTTGTGTGAAATAGATTCTTCCTCTGTTCTGGCTCCTTCTCTTCAGTCACTAGGGCTCTTCTAACCACTAGGGCTTCTCCCCTTTCAGCATCATCTGAATGCTCAGATTGAGCCTCCTCATCTACATGTGCAACCCTTGCACAACCTTCTGGCCTTTTGTCTATCCTTCCTTGGTATTGTGGACATTCATAGGCTCGATGTCCTTCTTCACCACATCGGAAACAAGTTCCTCTGAAACCACCCCTTCCGAGTCCTTGCCCAAATCTTCCTCGTCCTCTACCTCTTTGATCACCACCATTTTGATCACGTGGGCGATAGAAGTTATCATTCCTCTGGCTTCGACTGGTACCCACATCTTCATTTTTCTTCTCATCCTCATTTCGGCTTCCAAAAGATCTTTCGCTACCCCTTCCGCTTTGACCTCCTCGTCCTTTTTGCTTACTGTCAAATCTTTTGTTCAACTTCTCTTCAACTCTCAGTGAAAATTGGTAAGCATCCTCAATGGTGGCCATTCTGACCAAGCTTAACTCCTCTTGAATGCTCGGCCGTAACCCATTAAGATAACGGGCTACCTTCTCTTTGTTGGCCTCTGCATGTCCTGTTCTGATGATCATCTTGTGAAAATCTTCTATGTATTGTTTCACAGATCTACTTCCTTGCTTCAACCCTTGCAATTTCTTCAATAGATCTAATTCATAGTCCATTGGCATGAACTGCTTCTTCAGTTTCTCCACCATGCGATCCCATCTGGTGATCTTTCCCTTTTCTCTCTTATTTCTTTCTAGTTGGACCTCTTTCCACCAGATACTGGCGTGGCCCTTCAGCTTCGTTTTTGCAAACTTAACCCGATCTGGGTCCTCTACTTCTTCATACTCAAAATACTCTTCCAATTCGTTGATCCAATCAATCAACTCTTTCGGGTTTAGACTTCCGAAAAAACTGGGAACTTCTACTCCAGGTCTTTTTCCGATCTTCGAAATGGCCCTTATTAGCTGCATTTGATCTTGATCAATAGCTTCTTCTTCCTCTTCTACATCTGAATCTTCTACCTCTTCTTCATCCTCACTTTCTTCTCCCCTTCTCGGGTTTACCCCTCTTCTTAACTCTCTTTGTAATGCATTTATTTGTCTCTGGAGGGCTCTGAAACCCTCAGCCGCTAATGGATCTCTTCCACCAGCATTTTTGGCACCTCCGGCACCACCTCGCCTACCACGCGCCACTCTTAGAGGCATCTTGAATATCTCGAACCCACAACCACAGTCTTGGTGCGAACTGCCTCACGATCGGCGATCTGTCCACAGGCTCAAAAAAACCCGCTCTGATACCACTTGATGAGGGTGAAACCCGAGACACAAGAAAATCACACAAAAAAACCAGAGATTCTTATTATTTTCAAAATATGAAATTCTTACATGCAGAGGATCTCAAATCCTCGAGTTCTGCAATACATGCAAATTACAGAAAGAAACTACAGAAATTCCCCTATTCGCAGCGTGCGATCTTCTTTCCCCAAAACTGCCCACAAAAGTCAGAAACTACCCCATAAATAGCCCAATTCTTCGTTTGGAGCCAAAAACAACATTCTAATTATGCACAAACTTCCGGAAGCCCTAACTCAAGATCTAATCGTCGGATCTTCAATGATAATACCTTTTCGAAAAGTTCTTGCAAAAATGAAGTGCCAAAAAGTGGGGCCTAAAGGCAAACCACTTTCGTTTTTCGCCAATTTTCGGGCCCATCCGAAGCCTTTAAGTCCCTCAAAATTAGCTCCGAAGATTTTGTAGGGCAAAAAGCAGAAATTGAAACTTGAATAACTTTTGAACCGGGAATGATCTTTGCCTGATTCTTTCACCAAAGTGTTTATTATTCTGTCCTGAAGCTTCCCTTAAATTTATGTCTCCTCACGCCTTCAAAATCATACCTGCTAAAAATAGCAGTCGAGCAGAAAAAATAGAAAAGCAGTTCTGAAAGTTGGGAATTCTTCTTCCACGAAAAGGGTATCCAGAAATGCAAAAACATCTACAAAAATCTAAATGAAAGTAAATATATTTTTGGGTGATGTAGGATTGCCCTTACACCACTGGATGCTCCTGCATCAAAACACCTAGAAAACACCTAGGAAACACTAGGCATAGGTAATTTTGCTTTTGAAGTTATAAGGTCATGTTGACCATTGCTATAGAGATAGAGATTTAATAAAATTCCTTGGTCAGGAGCTATCAGGAATGGCAAAGCTTAGAATTTTAGACACTCATGTTTGTTAGTTCCTAGGAAATTGGCAAGGGTGGCAAAATGGATTGGCAAAGGTGGCAAAATGGAACATTTTGCACTTTTGCCACCTTGTAACCACAATGTACGACCAAGGAGGGTGTAACCACTTTGGGAAACCTACTTAAGGGTTGCCTCGACCTGTGTGAAAGGTTGGAAGGCTTTAGAAGTTTTTGTAATTTGGAAATTTCATGAATGCCAACGAGGACAGTGTGAAAATTGATTAAGTTTCTGTGTTTTTGTTCTTGGTAGGCTGTTAAAGGCATAACCAGGCATTGATATATGTGTGGAATGTAATGTAGGAATCTTCAAAACACTGTTTAGTTCTGTATTAGTTGTTTTCATCGTTTTCAAGCTTGTGGTTGTAGTTGGTTGGGTATTTTCCCATTGCTGATCTGATTGGCAACCTGTCAAAGTTGGGGTCTTAGTTCCTTTTCCCACTGTACCTGGTATATGGCCTTTTGGGGATTGGAGCTAGACTCCATGTGTGTAAATATGGTAGACTTAGGGGTAGGCAGGAGGCATGGACACACTGTGAAAGACTTTTCCTAGGCGAGCTTGACTATGCCCGGTTAGGAAAGGCTTGAAGTGTAAAACACTTATCTTGCAGGGGTGACCTCTCCTTGCTAGACCACATGGTAGAAATGTGGATGGAAGCCTTGCAAAGGCTTGGTAACAAGGAGGAGGTTCCAACAGTCCATTTGGATAGAGAACAAAATAACAGTTCATCGGGTGGTCAAGAAATGACTCTATAAGCCCCAAATTTGCTAATGTGAAAGATGGGCCTGTGTACGGTCAAGCAAGGGTTGAGACCTTGAAAATATTGAAGTGTTAGGTATCAGGACCAAGAATCCATAGAAAATATTTGGGGTTCATTAGAAAAATTAGGAAAGGCCTAATTTGGGAAGCCTAAAATTAGGGAACTAAAACCCTAGGTGAGGGTTTGGAGGTAGCGAATGACAAATGGAGTATGGGGAACTGTCAAGAACCCTAGGAAGATGATTAGAAACCCTTGGAATCATATCAACACCCCCTACAAAGATGAATTGAGTCATTTGAGAGAATTAGTCTTTAGGGAAGATTGAAGGCTAAGAGCAGATTGGAAGGTAGTGCACCAAGTTTGACTTGGTAAGCTATTTTGACATGATAGTAGGGTTGGCCAGAAGAACCAAGGGCACCTAGTTAAGATGAAGGTCCTATAGGTTCAGTTGGTGTAGAAAGACACCAAGGAGATCTTGCAAGCAAGGATCCAGAGCATGGAATAGTGAGTGTTCCATCCAACTCTTACCCTATCAGTTTGGGCCTCTTGGATCCAACAACACAAGGAGTTCGTTTGTCATCCAATAGAATGGTTAACAGTATGGAACCGTGGAAGGTTTTGGTTCAGTATCGAATTGAGTAGGCTATGGTTGGAAGGCAATGGTAGACAATATGTTGGTTAGATAAAATCTTGATGGCTCCTTATTTTAATATAAAAGCTTCATCTTCCCTTATGTCAATATGGAAGGCTTGAAAATAGGTTTGCAAATGCCTTAACTAGAAAATTGCTTCCTTGCAACATGGCTTCAATTTTAGTTCATCATCCATTCGGTGGAATAGAATGGTTCAATACCAAGATCAACCACTTGTTGTGGCTTTTCCAAGATATTCTTATACTCTTTTCAATAAAGGGATTTATCAATTTGGGGATCTTTAGGATTTCAATGATATGGATTCGGTTAATTGGAAAATAATTAATGTTACAAGTATGATAAATTGGTGTTGTCATTGATGGCAACAAGCTTGTGTTGTCATTGGTGTCAACTATATGAGAAGAAGATTGTTGCAAGAGTATGTGTGGTTGTTGGTATTTTTTATGTTGTTTTCATTAATGATTCTTTGATTAGTCATATTATGTTGTCATTAGTAAGCTATTGGTGCCAACCTCTAGTGTTTCTTTGATAAGCTTTTGTTTATGAATATATGGTTGAGGAAGTGATGAAAATGATGAGGATGTGTTTTTGATGCTTAGTTTCCAAGTGTTTTTGATAAAATTTGACAAAAAAGAGGAAACAGTGAGTTGCAGTGTTGTTTTGGGTTGTAGAGTAGTGTTTTGGTTTTGCTTCGTGGTTCTTCTAGGTTGAAGATCTACCTATGCATTTCAGATACGTTGATCAAAAGTGTTCAGAGGTGTTATATCCAAAATTTGGTGTGTTGGATCATTGTGTAGAGGAAGTTGTGTTCACTAGTGTGTAAAGTGTGTATTGCAGAGGTGTTTGGGATAAATGTTTTTTCTCTATGTTTCTTCGTAGTTTGGTTTTAGACCTCTTAGATCTGAAGGCATGTTGATAGTGTTTATATCTTGCTTTAGTTGAAGTTGTTTGAGGTTTGGTGCTTTAGAAGTCAATTTCTTAAGTTACAGTGTATGACAGAGTTGTTTGAGTATACTGGGTGTGTATATTCTTTAGGTGAAAGTTGTTGCAAAGGAGTTTGTTGGATTTCAAGGTATTTGTGGAAATTCTAGATGGTGTTTAGATGACATTTGTTGTCTGCAAGTTGTTATTGATCAAAGAAAGTGTGTACTTAAAAGTTTAATGGTGTTTACATAGGTAACGACTGACTTGGGTGTTTACACTAGCAAATTTTTTGGAAGTGTGGCATGACATGTATGAGTGGATTTAGGTCCTAGATAAGGTGTGTTGTGGTCTGCCTTCATTCCTTTCCACTTTGGGAATGTTTTGGTGTTGACCTAATATGAATTTGCAAGTTAAGGTGCATAGCCGACCTTTTAGAATGTTTTTAAGGTTGAAGATGATATAAATATGAGTTGAGTTGTTGAGGGATGAAAAGATAGACATGTATGATGCAAATGATGTAAATTGTAGAGTATTAGTGTGTGAATTTGAGAAGTGCATTACGATATCTCATGTGTTAGATTGTTGGATGCGGTGAGAAGAAGGTGTCTACAATTATTCAGTCAATCTATGAAGGTGTTAGTGATATTGTGGTGGATTCATTTGTTGCATTGAGATGGATTTCTCTGTGTAACATTCTTCTCTATTTTCTTTTCTATTATGGCAGTGAGCCTTTCTTTCTTTGGGTAGTGAGCCCTTCGATAGTGAGGCCTATTGTATTCAATGTTGATATTAATTTATATTGTGATTTAATCCTCACCATGGTTTTTCCCATCTTGGGTTTTCCACATAAATCTGGTGTTCTCTTATGCATGGTGGTTGATTTGATTCAATTTCTATTATTTGCTTTTCATGCTAAATCATTATAATAGATTAAGGGTAAACTGAATGAATGTGGATCTGAATGTTTGTAAGGGTTTTTGAAGTTTTAAGGTACAACTAATTCATGCCCCCTCTCTATTTTCTTGTGCATTCAACAATTGGTATCAGAGCAAGGTTCCTTAGAAGAAAGCTTCACCACTTGAGGTAGATATGGGATGTCACACAAGAAAGAGATTCTTATGTTTGATGGAACAAACTACATGCATTCTAGAAGACAAGGATGGAAGCTTTTTTTATTTTATCTAGGATTTGATGTTTGGAAGTCAGTTAAAGATGGATATACTATGCCTACAAATGGTCTAAGTACTAATGATGAGATCAAAGCATATGAAAACAATGGTAAATCAAGGTATGATCTCTTACGTGGTCTTACTAATTCTGAATTAGTGAAACTGATGAGTCTAAAAACTACTAAATATATTTGGGTAAAGTTAGAAAACATTTATGAAGGAGATGATAAGATCAACGAAGTTAAGATGTAGAATTTGAAGATCATGTTTGAGAACCTATGGATGTCTGAAGATAAAAATGTTAAAAGCTATATGCAGAGGGTAGATGAATTTGTCAACTCTATCAAAAGTCTTGGTGGAAAACTCAAAGAACCAGAAGTGGTAAAGAAAATTCTCAAAACTCTTCCTAAATCTTATAGTCATAAAGTTTCTGCTATTGAGGACTTTTCAAATCTAAATCAATATACCAGAGATCAGTTGTATGGTTCTTTAACTACTTTTGAGATGAGATAATTTGGTACAAATAGTGGTGCAAAAGTTGAGACTTCTTTTAAGGCTGACAAATCAGATGAGATCAAGGAATCAGATCAGGAGGATCTTGATGATATAGAAGCCAACTTTGTAAGGAGAATGGAGAAGGGTACTGGTAAGTACAATGGTAAGTTTCATATATTCAAATGTTTCAGTTGTGGAAAGATAGGTCATTATGCTTCAAGATGTCCAAACAAAGCTTTGAATAACAAAAATAAGGAGAACAAAGGTAAGATTATTAAGAAAAGTTATTATGTTAGAGAAGATGCAAGTATTTCTGATGATGAATCTAATTATGGAGATGATGATGATGATGATGATGATGTGAATGCTTGTTCATGGCTTTAAAAGATGAGTTTGTTTTTGTTAGCTTTGAGAGATGTGTAAAAGAAAGTCCTTTGGAGAGAAAGGATAAGACTGAAGGTACTTTGGTATCTGTTTTCCATGCTACACAAGAGAAGAAATACTAGATCATTGAAATTGGATGCTCTACTCATATGATGAGTGACAAGAGTAAGTTTGTTAAAATTGAAAAATATGATGGATGATGTGTTAGATTTGGTGATGATACATCTGCTAAGATATGTGGAAAAGGTTCTATTAGTTTTGATGGCAAGCATAATACTTATGATATTTACTATGTTAAGGATTTAAGGCATAACATCTTGAGTGTTGGACAAATGTGTAGTAAAGGATATAATATCATGTTTTAGGATGATGGATGCGAGATCATAAAAGAATCTGAAACTGTGGTTGCTACAAGAAGAAGGAAAATGGAAAGTTTTATTAGCTTAAGGGTGCAAATGGTCATTACTTTATGAATCAAATTAATGAAAGTTGGTTATGGCACAAGATGATGTGTCACGTCAATTTTGATAACCTAGTAATAATTAGTTCAGTTCAAGTTGTGAGAGATCTGCCAAAGATTACAAAGCCTATAAATGTTATCTGTAAAGAGTGTCAAATTAGAAAGCAAGCAAGAAGAAGCTTCAAAGTCAAAGAACAATCTACTACTAGACTGTTGGAATTGGTACATACAGATCTTTGTGGCCCTACAAGAGTAAGAAGTCTTCAAGGTGACAAGTATTTCATGCTATTGATTGATGATTATTCTAGAATGACATGGGTTACTTTTTTCAAAGAAAAAATTGAAGCTCTAGATAAGTGTAAAGCATTTAAAGTTATGGTTGAGAATGAAATGGATATGAAAATCAAATGTTTGAGGTTTGAAAAAGGTGGAGAGTTCACCTCCAATGAGTTTAACATATCTTGTGAGAATCATGGCATTTAGAGGCACTTGTCTATTCCTAGGACTCCTCAACAGAATGGAGTAGTTGAAAGAAAGAATAAGACTGTTCAAGAAGCTATAAGGGTAATGATGAAATAAGAAAATCTACCAGAGTTCTACTGGAGAGAAGCTATTCATACTATTTTTTATATACTTAATAGAGTTCAAGCAAGAGAAAACAACACAAAGACTCCCTATGAGATATGGTATGGAAGGATTCCTACTATCAAGTACTTCAGAGTGTTTGGAAGCAAATTATATATCAGAAGAGATGAAGATAGCTTGGGAAAGTTTGATGCAACGTCTGATGAAGGTATCTTCCTTGGATACTCGACTAGAAGCAAAGCTTATCGATGCTACAACAAGAGATTGAGAAATATTGTTGAAAGTGCAAGTGTCAAGGTTGAAGAAGATTTATAGAAGAATTTAGTGATGATAGATGGATATGAATCAAATGATTCTTGTAGAGAAGAATAAAAAGATAAAGAAACTTTGAAAAAGACTCCTAAAAATCCTAAGTATGTGTAGAAGAATCATTCTGAAGAACAAATCATTGGAGATAAGAGAAGAGGTATACTGAAAAGAAGGAAAGATGCTGAAGAACAGGTAAATCTATTTTACTTTCTGAATTTGAACCTAAAATAGTGATTGAAGCATGCAAAGATGAAAATTGGATCAAGTCTATGGAAGAAGAACTGTTGCAAATTGAGAAGAATCGAACTTGGAAATTTGTCCCAAGACCAACAAACAAAAATGTGATTGGAACCAAGTGGGTATTTAGAAACAAACTAAAAGAGAATAGAGAAGTGGTAAGGAACAAGGCAAGGCTTGTGTGTAAAGGCTACTCACAAGTTGAAGGAATAGATTTTGAGGAGACATTTACTCCGGTGGCAAGAATAGAAGCTATCAGGATGTTTTCATATTTTGTAGCACATAGTGATTTTTAAGTTTATCAAATGGATGTGAAGTCTACTTTTTTAAATGGAGAATTGGAACAAGAGGTATACATAGAACAACTGAAAGAATTTTAGTTATCAGACAAACCAGATATGGTCTACAGATTGAAAAAGGCATTATATGGATTGAAGTAAGCTTCTAGAGCTTGGTATGTAAGGTTGAATAGGTATTTGTGTTTAGTGGAAAAGTGGATGCTTTATGGTTTAGGACATAGAACATCACTTTTCTCCAACTAACATTCAAGGATGTCTTAGAGATCTCAACCCAAGAGTGGAATGAAGGTAAACGATTTGTTAAGGGACTGTCATTGGGGTTGAATATGATCTAATAAGGGGTTCACCACCAAGCTAGGGCTTGGAAAAATATATGACATGCAAGATGAAATGCAAAACCTAGTTTGATGCAATGCTTTACTAAATGACTTACAAATGCAAAAAAAGAAAAACAAAAAGTGAGCACCTAGAAACTTGAAGGAGATGGAAGAGAGCTCTAAAATCTTGAAAAACCTAATTTTCTAGTCTAGTGGGACTCATTCACTATTCAAGGAGAATCGGTCATAGATCTGGGTCTCTGCACAGGAGTAAGTTTCAGCTAAAAGGGTATCCAAATCTACAAATATCTCTAGAAAACACCTACGGTGGGACTCATTCGCTAGTTGTGGTGAATGAGTCTAGTTTGGATTTTTTGGAACTTCAAAGTTTTGATTTGCACCTCTCAATCTGCTCAATTTGCTTCTTCAGGCTTCTGGATCTGAAACTCTGATTTCAGGGTTGTAGATGACCTTTTAGTGAAGATTATGACCTTGCAAATGGGGAGACAATTCCAACAAACTCGTAACCTAATCTTGAATGATCTTCAATTCCTCAAAGTATCTAGATTTGCAATCACACAAAGAGAGAGAAAAAGTATTGATTGTTAGGGAATGGGGGTTTGCCTTGGTCAAACCCCTTTTAGGTAATTAAACCAAATGATGAAACAATGAAACAAGGACATGAAACATGAAACATAGGATATGAAACATGAACAATGATACCTTGAATGATGTCTTGTAAATCAACAACTCAACATGAAATGGCCATGAAATATGTAGATCTTGATCTTGACAATAGGTGTAGAACAATGCTTGATATTGGATCTTCAATGCTACATCACAACACTAGCTCAATAACAGGATTGATCCTTGATATGTTTGACATGATGATGGATCTTGAATTGTTGCAACAATTGATGAATAATTTTTCCCTCGAATACCTTAAGATTGATCTTGAATGCTATCTTGATAATATTGGAATGCTTAACCCTTGCTTGCTTGACTTGATAACATGTAGGCTTGTGTTTATTAGATGAAATAATGATTTGAAAGATTTGTTTATATAGGAAATGCACTCAAATGACCATTTATTTGATCCCAAAGGTCGACATGGAAGAAATTTGAACTTAAAACCCAAATTTTCCACTCAAAGCCTCAAAAATCGGTCAAATGGGACTCATTTTCCAAGTTGGGTGAATGAATCCCACTTGGATGGGACTCATTCACCCAAAGTGGCAAATGGGTCCCATAGGGGCTATTTTTCCAGCTAAAGTGTCAAGGAATGTGTAAATTAAGCTTATAAGTTGATATTGTCGGGTTTTTGATTGACATATGCCTTGGGATGCATAATATGGGGTCATAAGGGCCTATTAATGATGATATTAAAGTCATAAATTCAATAGGTCCCAAAATCCAATGTGAAAGTGTAAATAAATATACTTTACAACATTAAATTAAGGCCAAATTGGGTCTATTTAGCTTAAAAGGGCCCTAAATCCCATGTGAATGTGTAAAAAATATTACAACAGTAGATTAGGTCCACTTTAGTTTACAATCCCCCTAAATTTAATGTGAAGGTTCAAATAAACACACTTTACCACATTAAATTAAGGCAGAGTTAAGTTAATCTAGCTTTAAAAGGGCCCAAGACCTAATTTGGATGTGTAAAACACCTCACAACACTATATCAAGGTGACATCAAGTCCACTTTATCATTAATTATTCCCAAATCAATTGTGAAAATACACAACATTTTTTGACACTACAATTTGATATAATAAGGATTCAATAAAGGTACCACATATAACAATCTTTACTTTAAAGTTGAAAAAGATCAAATCTTGATTATGGTTGTATATGTTGATGACATAATCTTTAGAGGCAATGAAGCTATGTGCAAGAAGTTTGCAAAAGAAATGCAAAAATAATTTGAAATGTCTATGTTTGGGGAGATGAATTTCTTCCTTGGATTACAAATAAATTAGATAGATAAAGGTATTTTCATTTCACAATGCCAAAGAAATGTTGAAGAAGTTTGGAATGGAAGATTCTAAATCGATATGTACTCCCATGGTTACTAGTTGCAAGTTGAGTAAGGGTGATGAATATCCTAAGGCTTATCAAAGCAAGTATCGATCAATGATTAGACTACTATACCTAACTATTACTAGACTGGATATCATGCATGCATTTTGTCTTGTGGCTAGATTTCAAGAAGATCCTAGAGAGTCACATGTTGCAACAATGAAGAGGATATTTAGATACTTGAAGGGCACTCCAGATTATGGCCTATGGTATCCAAAGGATACTGATTTTACTTTGAATTCTTACAAAGATGCAGATTGGGTTGGTTGTGTGGATGATAGAAAAAGTACATGTGGTGGTGCATTCTTTCTTGGATGTAGATTGGTGTCATAGCGAAGTAAAAAACAAGATTCAGTGTCTTTATCTACTATAGAGGCAGAGTACATTGTAACAACATCTTGCACATCGATACAAAGTTTGACACATTTAATCATTTTGAATCCAATCAATGAAATTACAAGCATAGTTAATGAGCAAAAAATATCTCAATACGGTATCACTTTATGAGAGAAAAGGTTGTAGAGAATGAAGTAAATCTTGAGTATGTGCCTACAAAGGATCAGGTTGTTGATATATTCACAAAAGCTCTTCCTAAGGATACTTTTGAGTATCTCTGAGAGAAGTTTGGGGTCATTTCCCCTACTTCTTTAAACTAGATGTATAAGGAGATGCATCAGTCCAATGGATTTCAAGATTCATTCTCTGGTCTGGATTGATGTTGGTGGCTACCTCTTAGGGGGAGTAGGTAGTGGCATTGTTGGTTGTTGCAGTCAGGGGAGTGAGGTTTTCATTATGTAGTGGTTGGTGATTGGTGTAGTATGGTGTGTGCTCCTAAGGGGGAGTATATTGATTAGTAAAGGAAAGTTAGTTGCAGAGAAGTTGTGAAAAGCTTGATTGATGTCAAAGGAGAAACATAAGTGAAGCAAATCTTTTGTCCTTTACCATTAATGCCAAAGGGGGAGAGAGAATCATGTGAAAAATGTTCAGCTATTAATTAATAAAGGGAGAGAGAAAAATATAGCTAGGAGAATGAAGCATGTGAAAAAGATAAATTGAAAAAGAGAGAGTGAGTAATGAGAAAATAAAAAAGGAAATAGGCATGGAGCAGAGCTATTGTTGATGATTTTTCACATCATGTGTTGCCATCAATGACAAAGGGGGAGATTGTTGCAAGTACGAGCAGTTGGTTTTGTCATTGATGTCAACAAGCTTGTGTTGTCATTGGTGTCAACTATATGAGAAGAAGATTGTTGCAAGAGTATTTGTAGTTGTTGGTATTGTCTATGTTGTTTGCATTAATGATGCTTTGATTAGTTGCATTATGTTGTCATTAGTAATCTATTGGTGTCAACCTCTAGTGTTGCTTTGATAAGATTATGTCTATGGATATATGGTTGATAAAGTGATGAAAATTATGAGGATGTGTTTCTAGTGCCTGGTTTCCAAGTTCTTTCGAGAAAATTTGATAAAAAGAGGAAACAATGAGTTACAGTGTTGTTCTAGATTGTAGAGTAGTGTTTTGGTTTTTCTCTGTAGTTCTTCTAGGTTGAAGATTTGCCTATGCATTTTAGATATGTTGATTAGAAGTGTTCAAAGGTGTTATATCTAGAATTTGGTGTTCTAGATTGTTGTGCAAAGGAAGTTGTATTCACTAGTGTGTGAACTATGTATTGCAGAGGTGTTTGGGAGAAATGTTTCTGCTCCACATTTCTTAGCAGTTTGGTTTTAGATCTTCTAGATCTGAAGGCATGTTAATAGTGTTTGTATCTTGCTTTATTCGGAGTTGTTTAAGGTTTGGTGCTTTGGAAGTCAGTTTCTTAAGTTATAGTGTATGTAAGAGTTGTTTGAGTGTACTGGGTGTGTACATTCTTTAGGTGAAAGTTGTTGTGAAGGAGTTTGTTGGGTTTCATGGTATTTGTGGAATATTCCAAATGGTGTTTAGGTTACATTTGTTATCCATGAGTTGTTATTGATCAAAGGAAGTGTGTACTTAAAATTTTAGTGGTGTTTACACTAGTAACAATTGACATGGGTGTTTACACTACTTGCAAAATTTGTGGAAGTGTGGCGTGATGTGTATGAGGGGATTTAGGTTCTAGATAAGGTGTGTTGTGGTTTGCCCTCATTCCTTTTCACCACAAAAATGTTTTAGTGCTGACCTAATTTGAATTTGCATGGTTGAGGTGCATAACCGACCTTGGATAATCTTTACAAGGTTGAAGGTGATACAAATATGAGTTGAGTTGTTGAGACATGTGAAGATAGAAACATATGATGCAAATGATGTGAATTGCAAAGTATTAGTGTGCAAATTTGAGAAGTGCAGTGTGATATTTTATGTGTTAGATTATTGGATGCAATGAGTAGAAGGTGTCTACAATTATTCAATCAAGTTGCAAAGGTGTTGGTGATATTGTGGTGGATTTTTCTGTTGCATTGATATTGATTTCTTTGTGTAACATTATTCTCTATCTTCTTTTCTATTCTGAAAATGAGCCTTTGGTAGTGAGCCTTTCTTTCTTTGGGCAACGAGCCCTCTGACAGTGAGCCCTATTGTAATAAGTGTTGATATTACATTATATTGTGAGCTAATCCTCATTGTGTTTTTTCCCATCTTGGGTTTTCCACATAAATCTGGTGTTCTCTTATGCATGGTGGTTGATTTGATTCAATTTTTGCTATTTTCTTTTCATGCTAGATCTTTATAATAGATTAAGGGTAAATTGAATGAATGTGGATCTAAATGTTTGTAAGGTTTTTTGAAGTTTTAAGGTACACCTGATTCACCCCCCCCTCAGTTGTCTTGTGCTTTCAACGATTAAGACCAATTTTTTTTGAACAACAAGTTTAAAGGCTTTGCTATTTTCCTAAAAGCTTTGGTTCCTATGGATCTAGTTATTAAACTATGCACTCCTATGCAATGTAAAATGCTCAAAAATTGTTAGTGGCTATCTAGATTTCAGTTTGGGTGCTTTCCTTTATTTATTTTTTATCTTAAACTTCTACCTTCTTTGTCTTTAAATCCTAGACTTAATAAAAAATGGAAATGCAAGCTAAAAGAATAACTTGGAGAAGATTAAGTGCTTGAATATGGAAATATGTCATGCCCCTGGAATAGAACACCAAGTATAAAAATGACTAAGCATTGAAATGCAAATAAATAAATAAATAAAATAAACTATAAAACACATATAAAATATGAATACAAATATTAATAATTTACTATTATTATAATTATAATTACCGTAATATAATATATATATATTAAAACTAATATATACAAATAAATATTAAATAAGAAAACATATATTAATATTAAACATAAAATAAAATAGATTAAAGGAAGATTATTAAGGAGGAAAAGTGCAACGATCCTAATAAACTGCAATACAAAGGCAACAAATTAATTCAAGGTACAACAATGATATTAAACATTAACAAAAAGGTGCAGCTCTATGAAGGCAGTAATTTATTAAAGGTAGCATTTAAAATAAAATAAAGATAAAACTCATTAAGAAAAGGCAATCAAAAAAATACATCCTTTGACACAATAAATGGTATAAATAAAGGATAATAAGATGAATCATGGAGGGCAACAAAGATAAGATATGGAGATCCAAGAGAAATATAAAAAGATCATTAAGAAGGGGGAATTAGATTTTGAGTTTTAGAGCAGATATAAAAAAGAAAAAATAAATATAAATCTATATTCATAATGATAGCAGAGGTACTCATGAATAGTGCGTGAAATGGAATAAATATTTTCTGAGCATATAATAGGGATCATGAAATAAAATAGGATAAAAAATTTGAATACATAATCATCGAATGAGAAAGAGAAAAGAACATGAAAGGATATAAGGGGATTTAGTAGAAATATAAGAACAACAAATGAGGATAAAATACATAGAGTATTTTCTAAGTATAGTAGCAGATAAATTAGTATGATATAATCAGATTTGGAAGAAGGAATATATGAGGAGAAGAAGATAGGACAATGAGAGATATATGAAGGAAAACGATCAATCGATAATAAGAGGAGTAAGTTAAATATATAAGTTATCTATATATATATATATATATATATATATATATATATATAAATGTATAAGTTATATATAAATGTATAAGTTCATTAGGAGATTGAAATCAATTAGAAATAATTATATATATACATATATATGTTATATGGTTATGTCAACAATTATTAATCTTTATTCGTAATTATTTATTTGATCTAATCTATTTGTTTCTCTTTAAGAAATATGTGCTAAATATTCATGAAGAATCATTTGAAGGAGAAGAATATATAGACCAACGATCATCTACAGGAGAAATTAAATAAAAGGAAATAGAGGACTGGAAAAATAGAACACTGATATAATGTGTGCCAATCTAGCTTATATTGTTGATGTTATGAACAACGATATTATTCTGGTTTAACAAAAATTGATCATGGAGGGATGAGACAAGATTGCAAAAGGGAGAACTATGAGAAGGGCACTCTATTATGCAAAAGGGAGAACTGCTAAAAGGGCAACCTATTATGCAAAAGGGAGAACTACTAAAAGGAAACCCTATTATGCAAAAGGGAGAACTTCTAGAAGGGCACCCTGTTATGAAAAAACTACTAGAAGGGCATGCCCTATTATGCAAAAGAGAGAACTGCTAGAAGGACACCCTATTATGCAAAGGGGAGAACTGCTAAAAGGGCACCCTATTATGCAAAAGGGAGAATTTCTAGAAGGGAACCTTATTATGCAAAAGGGAGAGCTGTGAGAAGGACACCTTATTGCAGCCTCCCAACTATCCCTAAATGAATCAATTGTTGAAAAAAATGAAGAAAAGGGCTTCAATCATAAGAGGAGAGGTTGGCATGGTGGAGGAGAACTATGTAAAGCCCTCACTAGGTACACCACCTCATAATGATGGTTGGGGACCATCGGTTAAGGAACACATGAGGCCACAAAGGATAAGGTCCTGTTGTTGGGCCCAGGGGAGGATACTTAGGGCACCTCATCATGTCCTCATTATGGTTGAGCCCACATCGTTCTTAAGACTTGTTATAATGATATATTTATATAATTATTTTTTGGACTTAGAATTAAATGTATTTCATGGATTATGTCTATCATATTCATCTAACATTGTTGCAGGTTTCCATGGGCAGACTTACATCATCTCAATTTTAAGTAGGAATTATATCTTTAACTATAATCTGCTATTGGTTTCATTTGGAATTATGATTTCAGGGTGAAATATAAGGTGATCCCAAAAGGGGACATTACAAAATTGAAAGCTAAAACAAATGCTCAGGTGTTGGTTTGGAAATTACTTCACTTCAAATTGCCTATTAGTGAAAGATTGAAATTCATTGTTGTGCAATCTGTTAAATAACCATTATGCCAGTAAAGTGAAAGCTTAAAACATATTTTTTGGGATTGTTCATGGGTTAAAAAAATTGGAATACAATTTTTAAACTCCTCCTTGATATCTTTGAGCATACTGTAAACTGAAAATTTGTTGTTTTGGGCCTCGATCTTCAAAATAATGTTGTGGCTGATTCTATGAGACATACTATTTTGTTTAACATATGGAAATGTAGATGTTTAACAATTTTTTTAAAGCATAATGTTCATCAGGAAGGAGAAATGTTAAAGTTTTATTCTGATATCATCTTCCAAATTGTCTCTTTTTGCTCTCAATTGCAGGGGGTCCTAAAGGAAAATGTTAAGATTAACAATCATTTGGACATGATAAAGTTACAGTTGTTACAACTACATGAAAAAGATGCCTTATGCTCCAAACACCTTCAAAGCATGGTTAACTTCAGAATCTAAGGCATATTGTGTTGTATGGGGTATTTCCTAGCTATTATGAAATAGTTTTGTTAGTTTGTAATTGAGTTACTTGTGTGGCAGCCTGTTGGTTGCCCATTTATTATTTTTATATATGTAATTTTTGCATTGATTCAATATAAAAAAACATGAAGAAATTGGGAGAAACATGAAAGAATCAAAGTATTTTGTTGATCTAGAAGGTGAACAAGTCATTATGGTGTAACAAACCAACCACTTTCCTTGAGGACAAAGAGTCAAAAATGCTCTTGAGGTGTACTTTTGGCTTATAGTTCAAAATTTCAAGAAAAAGGTAAAACAAGGAAATTACAAGCCAAAAAAGATGGAAAAAGTGAAAATAGACAAATTGCAAGAGGAACACATCTCGTACTTTAACACATCAAAATTTTCGAGTAGAAAATATGACAAACACATGTGCCGATGCCATTTTTTGTCAAATTGAAAGTTGGAAAAGAGAAAAATATAATGAGAAAAATAGTTTTGTGGAGCAAAATATTATTTTTAAACAAAACAAAATAAAAATTCAAAAAAAAAGGAAAAAAACCTATTGAAACAAACTTAGTATTCTAACACGTTAAAATAATCAAATGTCATAATAGATAAAATTAATTAGAATATTTCTAATAAAAACTTGCATAAATTTTTTTTGGAATATTTTGGATCACATTTTGTGATCCATCATTAGAAATGAGGAAGACATTATGCCAAAAATTGCAAGTGTACTTAAAAAGGAGGGGGGAAGAAAGAAATATCAACTAGTAATGCAAGCTTTCACATAATACCTTCCTTACCTTGATTGTCGATCACGAGATATTATAGTAAATATTGATGCAAAAAATCCTATTTTTAATTGAAAATACTCTAACTCCTTTTTATAAAATGTGAACATATCATAATATTAAATATATCAAGTTTCCACAATCCATAATGTTCTTTGCAATGATTTCTGGCTTTGATTGTGTGATAATTTTTGCATCAACGTTTGTGAGCCATCATCAAGATGAGAGCAGAGCTAAAGGAGGTGATGATGGATCACAGAGTGTGATCCGAAACGTTGATGCAAAAATTCTCACACAATCAAAACCAGAAATCATTGCAAAGAATATCATAATATTTTTAAAAAGCTGAGTGTCAAAAGCACTTTGGAGGACTTTTGCCACTTCGAAAAAATAAAATTTTAAATTGAAAGCGAAAAAAGAGACGGGAGGCATTCTACTTCATGATGGATATAAAACACTCTTTCCTCTCAGTACAACCAAAACGATGGATGATACAAGCTGTATTCTTTAGGACAGTTTTTCGTACCTCTCAAAGGAGAGATTTTCCCTGCTCCTAAGGTTGAATTTCAAAGTTTTCATTGATCGTGACACAAAAGAGGAGCACACGTGCGGTTAAGGTTTGTCCTTGAGGCCTGATTTCATCATTTTTGAGTCTTCAAGTGCTCCAGATTTCAGATATGAGCTTTACTCAAGGCACCAAGTGGGGGCTCTTTTCTCTTTCAGTTTTTCTCCTTTATTGTTTTAGAAGGGTTGAAACCTAGCAACTGGAAAAAGGGGAGGGTTTGTTCTGTTTTGTTTAGGAATTTCTGGGGTAGGTGTTGATATAAACTTATGTCAGAAAAGCCTATGTCTCCGAAACTTGTAGGACTGAAATTCCTTTAGTTTTTTAATTTCGATGATCTAAAATCCGTGTTTTTACATTCTTCCACCTTTAACAAGTATATGCGAGCCTTAACAAGTGACGAGGGAGCATTCAAGACAGCCAATGAGGAAGATGTAGATGGAGATTGGTAAAATCTATTGCATTCCGTGGGACGGTGTAAACGCACTCCAGGCCTTGGCTGAATCAGGTTTTCGACATGCTTGTTGGCCTATATGGACTTTTTGCTGCTTTGGCTCTTATTTATCTTATTTGAAAGCTGGACAACTCAAAGTTTTTCTTCTT
This sequence comes from Sequoiadendron giganteum, assembly GCA_007115665.2. Classification (NCBI taxonomy): domain Eukaryota; kingdom Viridiplantae; phylum Streptophyta; class Pinopsida; order Cupressales; family Cupressaceae; genus Sequoiadendron; species Sequoiadendron giganteum. Next base: position 1,622,705 of record CM021102.1, read on the forward strand.
CTCAATGTTGTTGTGAATGGAGTTCATTCTGTAGTCTTTGTATTCCGTCAAAGTGTGCAATACATTAAATCTAGGATTTTCCAATATGTTTTACTTGATATGCCTGGTCTGCTATTCTTTACTACACATGTGTTGTTGGTTTGGGCAGAAATTTACTATCAGGCAGGCATCATATCAACAAATGATCTTAGACCCGCATCCATGACAATCAATGTTGTAAACTATCTGTTTTAGATATACATGTCTGTGATCTATTCATTTCTATGATTTATCTCTTCATCCGGGGGATGGATCTCCCAAAACATTGATGAAAAGTAAAATGCACATGGTTTTTGCAGGCTTGCGACTACCTTTTGAAAATTTGTCAGCTTCATTTACTGTTTAAGGCAGTTTAGGATATTAGTAACAAGATGAAGCCATGTATTTCTGTCCTGCGGGTTTATTTGAAGCAACTTGTCATTTAGCTGTTTCAGAGGCAAAATCTGTTTCTTAGTATCCATTTCCAGAGCTGGAATGTGTTACCTACTTCATTAGGCGTTCCTTACTAGCCATTTTACAAACCAAATTATTGGAAAATGAGGCATATACCTGAACCGAAGATGGACCAGTTACAAAGGGGGCTGATATTTCAGTGGTGGAACACCCCAAACAGCAAATGGGAGGTCCTAGGTTAGATACCTAATTGGATCATGAAAAGTTTAAAATGGAATCAGAGGCCAGGTCGAACTAGGATCCGTGAGCACCTGCAGTCGAGCACCCCAGCAGCAAATAGGAGATTTTAGGTTTTACTCCTAACTAGTCTTTGAAAAATTTAACACAAAGATCATATAAGATTGCTATTTGATAGAAAATGAAAATGCACATCATTTGGCCTCATCCCGATGAAAGGAAACTAGATCATATATTTTGATATTTCTGAGTTGTATACTCAGCAAAAGCATGCACTCCATATATCGATACCTACTCACGAGTGGCAGCAATTAATGTTGTTTTGCGCCAAGCCACCGGTTGCAATTATCTATACGACGAATTACCATCATTCTAATTTCAGGTGATGGTAAAACAGAATAAGCATTTACTTAAGAATGAAATCTTCGTCGCTGTGATCAAATCCAGTGATAGTTCATGGAACATATATGCCTACAAAAAAAGGGGATTGTGCCTCTATATCCAGGTTGCAGGTTTAGAAGATGTTCTCGTTCATATCTAAACCGCTATTGAGTTATACTTGCTTTTTCATATTTTAGTGATCTTGTGATAAAATCCAGTGATGGATCATGGAACATATATGCCCACAAAAAAAGAGATTATGCCTCTATATCCAGGTTGCAGGTTCAGAAGATGTTATCGTTCATATCTAATTTTTTTGTTTGATACTTTCTTTTCCATATTTTAGTGATCTTGTTATTAAAGCACCTTCCTGTTAGTTCTGTCGCCTCAGAAAACAGGTCTCTTCCTTCCTCAGCTCCTTTTAACATATTTTCACATCTTAATATCTAGATGCTTTTTACTTTACCAAACGAAGAAAAGCTAAATATATAAGTAAAATAAACATAAGTCATGCACATTCTCTAGAGAAAAATAAAGTCTTTTCAATTCTAGTATTAGTGCAGCCTTTGAAGGTAACGAATGGCTCAATCGGTAATAGAATCTGTGTTGTATATTCTGTTCACACTTCAGACTTCTAAACTTTTCATGGACCAGCTAGGAGTCAAACTGAAAACCTCCCATTTGTTCTGGGGTGCTTTGCCACTGAGCTACCGGTCCTTTTGGTGACTGGTCCATCTTTGGTTCGGGTGTGGTTCATTTTCCAAACCCCCCTTGAGTTGCACTCCAGGGGCTCAGGGATTCTAACTTGGCTTGGCTCTATTAACCTGGGATTTGATACTATGTTAAACAGTAAAACTTTTCATGGACCATTAAGGAGAAGAACCAAGGACCTCCCATTTGCTATTGGGGTGCTCGACCACTCAGCTATCAGCTCTCTTAGTGACCAATCCATCTTTGGTTTGAGTGTGGTTCATTTTCCAGCACACATAGAAGTCTTTGGTGAAACTTGGCATGCCAAACTAGAGTGTTCTTTAGATGCAGAATTTGAGTCATTCTAGAGTGGATGAAGGCAGAGGGAACATGCATTCAACATATACAATATTATGCACACTCTCCAAATGGATTAGAGAAGTGGGTTAACATCTAGCCAAAAGTTGCATGTGAGCGGAGGTATAAAAGTGATGGTTTGGAAAATTTTCAGCTTCATCAACTAGAAAATTTCCAAGATACATTTGACTCAAGTGTAAAAGTCGTTACAAATCATTTAAATCTAAAATGGAAACTGTTTAAACCTAAAGGACATTAAACTAGTGACTATCCACAAAAATAGAGAAGTGTTTTAGTTTCCTTACAGAATTGACAGAAAGAAGCTGCTAATCATAACCAATGCTGCAGAGTTTGATGCTAGATCCTATCTCAAGAACAGCAAGGTGGTAAAGATAAGCAGGTGCAGCATTATCTTCTACAATGCCCTTGTGTGCTCGCTCTCTATAAATATTCTATACTGTACCACTTTGTAATGTCCCCTTTTTCTTGTCCTAAATCCACCTTATTTTAATAGTGTTTTTAAACACTAGTATATATATTATATAATATTAAAATATAAATAATATAATTAAAAAAATAAGAATACTTTATTGAGGTCAGCCAAGATTGGAGGAGAAAAAAAAGAAAATAAAATAAATATTTTGCCTTGAGGAGGTCGGCCAGATTTGGAGGGGAAAGGTGGCCATAAATATAAGAACATTCGAGGTCATTTGGGCATCGACTCACATCTTATTTCATTTTGGACATTCTTCTCTTTGGCTGCAACTTTGGTTGGGCTTCATTCCAAGGATGAAAACCCTTGTGAATGTGGTGAGTTGGATGAAACCCTAGCTCATCTTGTGGAGAACTCATGACGGAGTTCTAATTGCAGTTCATTGGAGAAATTTGGAGGGTTGGAGCATCATTGCAAAATCAGCTTTGAAGATCATAATTGGAGCAGCATTGTTGAGGCATTTTGTGAGGGTATTGCATTAGGGTTTTGCCCTAATTTGGAGTGCCACTTTGGAGTAGACTTGAACGCCCATCTTTGGAGGGCGATTTTGCATATTTGAAGCAACAAACCCTAAGCGCTTGCCAAGGAGGAATTCACCCATCTAGTGTTTGATATTTGAAGACTATTTTGCATATATTTGGTATGTACAATCATAGTTTTAGGTCTGATTTGTAGAGCAGAAATCTGGGCATATGTGTGGCATGTTTGAGCCCATGAATTCATTGTAAAATCAGTCCAAAATATTCAGTTTTGTAGCAGCAGACTTCTTTAATCAGAAATTAGATTTATTGGACCTATGTTTGGCACTTGGATGGTTGGTTTACATGGTTGTTATCATAGTTGATGATATCTATATGTTTGGCATAGTTTTATGGATGTTTGACATATGTTTATTGGATGCCTATAAGCTAAGTCATAGGATTTGCTGAATTTCAGCCATGAAGTTCGAAATTCGGCGAATCTCAAAAGATTACCAAAAAGTCGTTGAAATTCGTTGAATATTTATGTGAATTAGGTGATGGGTTGCTGGCGGAGTGACTTTGAGCCGTTGGGTGAGCGTCATGAACTCCTCGACATTTGTGTATGATCTTTGGAGAGCGCACGTAAATAATAACTGGTGGCTTGTATTGAAACGGCAGTGGTGGATTCCGCACCTGATGCAATTTTCTTGAAACCTTGAGCAGCCCCAACCTCAGACCCTACAATTCCTTTCTTCCTGTCTTTTCCTGCAGAGAATTCATAATTCTTTCGAAGCGATTCTTCTGCCAATAAGCTTCGTATGACCAAAGCTTGAATTTTCCTTTACATTGTGCTTCTGTATATTATATGAATGGCATCAACGACAATTAGAGTAAAGGCTAAGGATCTAGATTCTATGCCACTGTGAAATAAATTTTTTTTTTTTAGGCAAAAGGCATAAGAGCCTATATATATTTATAATATATAAAAAAGTTTTACATATATGTCAATCTTGATAAGGCAAAATCTGCCAATGTTACATTCAAAGAACAAAATTCTGGAGCATCATTGAAAGATGCGGCCGGGGCAAAAGAACAAATTCCAGAGCAGTGCTAAAAGATGCGGCCGAGACAAAAGGATGAAATTCCGGAGCATCATTGGAAGGAAGATGTGGCCAAAATGGAGGAACAAAGTTGCAGAGCATCGTTGAAAGATGCAGTCGAAATGAAGGAACGAGGTTCCGGAGCATCGTAGAAAGATGCAGCCATAATGTAGGAAACCAAGTTCCGGAGCATCATTGAAAGATGCAACCGGAAAGTAGGAACAAAGTTCCGAAGCATCGCTCCCATTAACAGATTTGAACTTCAATCCCTCCTTCCCTTGCTAGGAACCCCTACCCAAACTGCCACCAGTCCTTCAAACTTTCCCTCCACGACAAACACGCAGCAACTGCACTATTAAGATCATGTTTGGAATAGGACCTTGCACCTTTTTTTCTCAAGCCAAATCTGATCTGTCTTTCTAAATCTATAGTTTCGGGGATTGATGCTCCGGAAACTATTGCTTTGGAATTTTGGCATCGGCAACATCATTCTACTTGCCCTTAACATACTCAATTTCGAAATCCTCTGATTGTATCTTATGGGTCCAATTCTGATTTTCGTTGAGGCCCTACTGTTTCGATACCACTGGCTTATCTCAAACCAAATCTAAGCTGTGTTTTCTGAAACTGTTGCTCCGGAACTCGATGTTCCGGAACTCGATGTTCCGGAATTTGTTGCTTCGGAATTTCATCAAAGACTTTTCTTGTGAACTTTTCAAACTGCTGCTTGTCTTTTCTTTTGTATTTTCGATACATATGAAGAGACTATCCGGAAGGGTGAGCATACAGCGCCACAACTGACACCAGCCGCCAAACTGATTAGTCTTTGTTATTGTCACTTTCATCTTGCTTCATCATTTTTTATTGCCACCTTCGTCCTACTCAGCCAGGCTGATGACAATGCAATTACACCTAATTATCCGTTGCAAAAACAAAGTGATTATGCATTTATGAACGAATTATGAGTTCCTTTCACACATAGCCAAAGTCATGGCTTCTTTAGCAGCTAATGCAGCTACTTTCGGGTATGCTTGCAATTCTATGTCATTATACACACATTGTGAAATAAATTATGTGAAGAATCCAAACTTTATTTAGCCTATTAGGGAGTATTATTTATTTTATTAACGAAAATATATGAATAAATTTAAAAATAATAAATATAAATATAATATTATAAAATTACATATTTATATTCTACAAAATAAATTATATTAGTATTTATAGATTTTAATATTATATATATATACACACACAAACCCATTCAGAAAAATAAAATTATTTTTGATAATTTTGTGACTATTACTTGTATTTAAAAAAGATCAAATTTATATAAGGCGAATTTAATTGCAATTTTTTTTCTATTTTTTTCCCCTTGCTGAATTTTATCCGAATTTTATTGTTGCCAATTTGAATTTAAATGTTGTGACATAGCCTATGAGTATTTATCATTCTGAAAATAAAAATAATCCTAGTGTATGAGCAGAAAACTAAATCGGTAAAGTGCAGAAAAAAAATCAGAAATCTAGGGCAGAAATCAGAAGTTTTAGGGCAAATCCCATTGGGGATATTTCACATTTCTGATGTAATGCTTTGATTCATATAGATTTTTTAGAAGAACCTGTGCAACAAGACCCTCTGTTAAAGACGGTATGTCAGCAGGAAAATGTTTCACCGGTATTTAATAAAAAAAATGATCCACAATATCTTAGTAGGTCTTCTTGAATGAAGTGTAAAACAAACTCCTAATGTCGATGATTTCACCAGAAACCCAAAAAACCTTCCAATATTTTAAGTTTCATCCTTCTTGTGTATCAGACATGCACATATGCAGGAATCTTTACCAAGCTGGTGAATCTTAGTAAATGGTGCAGACATGAGAACATGTGCCTTTAGTAAAAGCATTTCTTGATATAGCAGACAAAGTAAAAATTTCTTTCACTAAACATGATCTAATTCTGTATTGCCTAGTGAAACTACGGATTCAAAATAGTAAGTCATTAATGCTACTTATCGGCTTTAATTTTAATAGTGATACCCCTAATATAAAAATAGTAAAAGTCATTTATGATATTTATCAGCTTTGATTCTGAGGGACGTCCATAATCTTTGGCTATGGGACCTTATGAAGTTTAGTAAAAGGGATTTACCCTTATTGACTGTTATTCTGAGTGGGATACCCATGATCCTTGGTTACTAACTTACTAGTACTTTGAGATTTGGTGAATATGTTACACCAAATACCCTTTTCAGGAACCAAAATATAACAAAAAAGTATGTCTAGAAGTACCCCTGAAATCCTAGAAAGGATATAGATGAGGACAGGGATGGGGAACAGGTAAGGGCAAGGAAATTATTATTTTTCTTGTAAATCAATATATGGCTTGCAGTGTCAATCAAACTACGATTAATTATTTGGCAAGTTAAGAAACTCAGACATGAGAAAGTAGAGAATGCACTAACGCAATAGAGAACCATTTTTGAATAACTTGAATTAGGATCGGTTTATCTCTCTTGGAAACTATTCCAACCTGAATAGGATACTCGAAACTTGATAGATTAAAGCAGAGTAAAGCTTCCAAAATCAGCCTTAGAACTACACCTGTTAAGCTACACAAGTCTTATCATATTGCTTCTCTTATTGAATTCTTGTAATACTGAGGCATTTGTAGCTTTTTCTGGTTTGGTGGAATATTCCAAAGGATTTTGCAACCTACTGGAGAATTCATATCATGTAGTACATTAAATTTTTATGGTTTGGTATCCAATAACTGTATATGTGCTGAATAGTTTAGTTGTTGAGTGTCTCAAATGCTTGATGAAGGTTTATCGTATATGCATAGCATTTAATTCTCTTTAAAACTGATGTTTCACATAGTTTTCTCATCAGACTAATCTTGATGCAGAAAAAAGCTCATACCCAAATTTAGTTACTACAACTGTTTTACATCTCCTGAGCCCTGCATGGCTGAACTGTTATAAATTCTTCCTCCATGCACTGTTTTATGCAGAACATGGGTACAATTCTTGTAATACAAAAAGTAATTTAGAACAATACAGTTTTACTAATCAGAGTTGAAGTCCTTGATTTCTCAATGCTATGATGTTAGTTGAATTAGGCAATGCTACCTTTGGATGTAAGGCCTTGCATTAGTTTATCACAATATTTTTTTTTTTAAAAGAGGGGTAAATGCTTTTGACTCAGAGCTATGAACTGGTGAGGTCACAACTAGGGAACCTCATTCCCAATGTAAACACTCAACAATTACACCCTAATGGAGTTTGAACCTTGATGGCAAGAACAACAACAACTTAAAACATCACACCATGCCACTATTGATGAGTTTATCACAATATTCAGACACATACAAATTATCATTTAATTTATTAATTGTGACTAAGAAGAAAGGATGGTACCACTCATGACTGGAGTAGCTTAAATATCAGGAATAAAAGACATTGACTTACAAAAGGAACTTTGGCCATTACAGGTCTAACACAAATAAAGCTTTTCCAGAAGATTTATAAGGAAGTTAACGAGAAATAAACCTTTAGCAAAATAAATTTGATCCAGTGAAATGAAGGTAAGATTTAGCAAGAACCTAATGAAAAAGAACTTTCAACAACATACAATTAATCTAGTGATCACTTGACAATAACATTTTGTCAAGTATATGACAGTATATTAAAGAGAATTTGTTTGTCAAGTTCAGCATAGCTCTATTCACATCACTTAGCACGTGAAGAATATTGCTTGTGCTTATTGTCGAGCTAGGCCAAGGTTGAAGATGAGATATAAGCAATGCGTTGTTGACCAAAATATGAGCAAAAATTTGACATATACTTATCAAACAAAAAATTGTTAATTGTACAAGAAGTTGTTGGATTAATCTAAAAATATCTACTGGAATATGGGAAAATATTTTTATAATGGAATATGAAATGAAATGAAATAAAATATTTTAATAATGTTCACGAGACCACAGAAGTTTATGGAACCCAAGAACAGCACAGGGACCACCAGTGAAGAAAAAGACCCTAAAAAGTGCAGACGGAATGGCACTTCGTCATGGAATGCACAGCTTATGAAGATATCCGCAATCAGTACACAAATAGTTTGGGGGTGGACAATATGCAGCAGTTATTTGAGGAGGATAAGATCAATCAGACGGCCAGCCTTCTAGTCAAAATCAATAGCAAGAGGTCCGACTTGGAAAAGAGCTTGAAGACAAATTAAGTTGTTTGTCTCGGTCCCATAGACTGTTTAGTGTCGTGGACGTCATTAAAATCTTTCATTCATTCATTCATTTGAGATCAGCCCTTATGTTTAGACAGTTTAGCACAAAAGTCAAGTCGGGTGCTGCCTAGGCTGTGATCTTAAAATAAACTTTAATTTCACATTTTACCGACTTAATTTAAATTATGCCTCAATGCTATTCTTTACTATATTATTTCCGCTGTTATGCTGAACTGCAAGAGAAGGCATCTTCGTATGGGCATATAATTCTTCTGTTTTATGCCAAATATCCTCATCGTCTTTAGACACTCTCGATAAATTTATTCTATTCATTCATTGCATCAAAATTTCAAGTTTTATGTCGACTTAACATTAAAATCGATTTTGGGCACTTGTCACAAAAGACATAAGGCTTCTTAGAAAATACTTCCCATACGTTTTTGCAATGCTTGATGGAACTGCAGGTATGCGCATAAGATAATTAAAACTAAGGAGGAAAATTGAAACAGAGTATGCGTATATGAACATATATTTCTGTCTGTCCGTTTGTGTTACTGTGTTACCGAAGGGCGTGATACATTTAGAAAGTAGTAGGAAAAAAGTTTGATTTAGAAAGAGAGTCACAGATGGTGATCTGAATGTCTAAAACTTCTCAAGCTTATTACAATTAGGAGTCTGAAAAGCAAGGCCCCATTCACATCTCTGTATCTCAATACGACAGTAATGTCTAAGAACCTTCTTGTAAGCCGTCTCAACCTGAATCTCAAGACCTACTCTGGCGGAACTCTCTGGAGGAAACTCCTTATCAAAGTAGTCTATTTTGACAAAAAAGGGCACCCCGTGCGCCTTAGTAATCTTACTAAATTGATAAGACCCACTTCGTTGCAATGCATAATTGGGTTCCAAAAAGGGAAAATAACTAACAAAAAACAGTAAAAACATGGGTAAAATCTGTAACAAGAGCACCAGTAATTTGAAGCCACCTAAAGATCTGAAAATGATGTGCTGATTGTCCTGGAACTGGAACTCGTCACCCGATGAATTGCCATCCTCTTCCTCCTCTTGGTATTTTAATTTTGATCTGTGTTGGGCATTGCTTAGAGAGTAAAATGCATTAGAAAGTGCCTTGAAAGCTTCCTCTGCACCAGGGGCTTTGTTCTTGTCGGGATGAACCTTCAGCGATAACTTTCTGTATGCCTTTCGTATTTCTTGGATGGAAGAATTCTTGTCAACACCCAATATGATGTAATAATCTTGGTTGCCGCTGATTTTTCGCACTGCTTCAACTTGGTCCGCTGTGTAATTCACATCAGGATCGTCCATTGAATTATTTTTACAGGCCGAATTTACAGAAGTGAAATACTCAGCAGGGGAAATACAAAAAGATCCAATTCGTCACTCAAAGATAGGCGTTTGCTTTACTTGTAAACTAGTTAAGCATCTTCCTCTGTCCAACAAACGGGATGCCATGCTTTTACCTTGTTTCTTCGAACTTTCTCCCTTTTTGGGGTTGTCGATTTAAAAACTATTCTGCTGCTTAGTCACTACTGGCGTGAGTCGATTCGTGTCCCAACTTGGGCATAATTTTGGTTGCGACGGCTTACCAATTATTCCATATTTCCTGGACTGTGTAATGGGAAAATTGCATACCTATTCCATTTTCCCTTTGTTTTGAGCCCGTCGACTCTTTTTGTCTTTTTTTTTACTTTTTTAAAATTGAAGAGTATATGTTATGTTACAGATTCAGTTTCAGGGGATTAATACTCTTTTTATTTAGCAGAGATGTTTCACCTCCATGTTAGTGGAGATGTGGCCATAGTCAGGGTCCTTGTTCTTGATGTGGCTCGTATAAGCCCCTTTGACATAGACTTTATGTTTGATCTCCTTCGTCATATGGTTAGTCTTCTACGTTTTTGGGTGATTGTGGCCTCCTTGGATATCATGATGGCGGAAAGTTCCCTTCTATTCTTCTTGTTTGCTGGACTTATATGGATCAAGAAGAAGAATAAGAGAAAGAGGAAACCATCATGAGTTAGAAGTGTATTCCTAATGGCTAGGATCTCCTAGATGGTTGGGGTGACTTCTTTGTTTGTGATCTTTATCCTTTTTTCGTCGGGTTTGTTTTAATTGTATAATTATGTGATTTCCTTTTATCTCTAGACTCTTGCATCAACTTTTGGGAGTGTGATTCCATTCCATTCCGTTATGTGAACTATTGTATCACATTTTTATATAATTTAATATGAAAATTGTATTGTTCATTACAAAAAAAAGACTATATAGTAAAACAATTAGTTAAAATGTATGGTCATAATCTTCAAAAAATATGGGTGCTATGGAATCACACACTAAAGTTAAAAAGGTAAGGCTAGGAAACAAAATAAAATTGTAGCCTCAAAACACAAAACAACCACAACAATAAGAACACAACCCTACAACAAAAAATAATTGTCATTTAGGAGTTCACAAAAAACATAACAGAATGCAAGGTGAGTGTAGGTTCTCTTTGGAAGGTGGATGGTCATCCTCCGTTGTTGCTTCTTAGAGCTTCTGCTTTTTCTCAAAGGTTCCCAGATTAGGACTCTTCGTCATTCTTGGTTATCTTTGTCCTCTTCATTGCCCTTTTCCATGTTGGTTGCGTTTTGATGAGCACACGACTATGTTGAGAAGGGGGGGTGGGTGGATGGGGGGCGAATTCAGTATAAGACAAATCTTTTACTTTCTCAAAACTTAACCACCATCGCTATAGCAATCACATAAGATCTAGCAAGTATGCAACACAAGAAGAACACACGATTTACGTGGAAACCCTTTCAAGAGAAAACCATGGCAAAATATTGCTTATATAAGATCTCACAAAATTTGTAGGCATCAACCCACAAGAGACACCAATCCCCTTTTTAATGATTTGTAGGCAACAACTCACTAGAGACACCAATCCCCACAATTGAGCACCAACTCAACAAGAGACACCAATCTCTTTTTTTGGGAGACATTGACCTCTTCTACAAAATATCACCTTCAAGATGTTGCTCTTTCAACGGATGATGAACATATTGTCTTCACAAAATTTGAATATACATAATCTTTCTCACATATCTGCTCTTGAATGATGCAATCAGTGTCATACACTTTCTTTCTCAAATTTGCACGCACTTTACCAGAAGTAGATTGGCCAAGATTTGACATAAAATTTATTTTAAATATTTAAATTCACATTTCAAAGTAGGTCTACCCTCTTTGATTAATATTATATTTTAATTTCTATCTTTTAAATCTAGTGTTGCCATAAGTAGATGGAGGTTGACCATAAATAAATTGAATCAAACTCTTATTATTCCTTGTCTTCAATCAACGAACTTTTCATCACAAAAGTCTTCCTTTGACATCAATGATAATAATTCTAACAATCTTGTCCATATGACTTTGACGTCAATGACAATATTTCCAACACGTTTGTTTTCTTGGGTTTTGTGTTTTTTAGACTCCTTTTAGTTGGTTCTTGCTTGTACTTGGCTTTAGGGTTTGAAGGTGGTTATTTTTTTTATTTAATTTTTTTCCCATTTCTTATTGTGGATAATGAAAATGTGAATCACAAATAACAACAATGCAAAATTCACTCTCAAAATCACACAATGAAGTTCAAGATCTTGATTCAAAATATAGAATTTAGATAACAAGCAAAGTGATCATAGCTAAGATTTTGATTTGCTTCATTGTTGGTTGCTTTTTAAAGTAACAAATTATGAAAGAACACTAATGATATGATGCAATGATAAAATAAATGCTCAAAGATAAATGACACCTATGCTTGACAATAATAACGATAAATGCTTGATAATGCTTTTGATCAAGAGAGTGCTAGAATGATAAGAGTGCTAGAGAGATTTTTGATAATAAAAGTGCTAGGGGTTTAAATGAAATGAAATCTTTTTATTTATATGCTTCATTTGATACTTGATCAATGGTGAAGATTAATTTGCAAGAACAATGGATAGGAAAATTCAAGATAGGGTAGACCCAAATTTGAATTTGACAGAGGGAAAGTTAGAAGAATAGTTGGAGAAATAAATAAATAAATAATTTATTAATTTTAAAAGAAAAGATTCAATTTCAATAAATTAATATTTAATTTATTTAAAAGAGGAGTGTTAGCTAATTAAAATTATTTAATTATAGATGATCAAAGATAAATTGAATTTTAATTTTAATTAATGTTGGAGAGAAATTGATATAGATATAATAAAAAGATTAAGATAATTAAATAATTATTTAATTATTATGGATGAAAAGAGCAAAAATGTTAGCTTAATTAAGAGAAAAATTATTTAATTAATATGAATGAAAAGAAATGATAAGGATAATGATGAAATGATAATATGAAAATGCATTATTCATTTTTAGGTGTCTACACCTGACACCATGTGGCTTGCTTGCCGCTCCAAGCTCTCTTGTTTGAGGGGTGGGTGTAACTTGGGGTAGTGGGGAGTGACGTTAGGAGCCATTAATATTGAGTTTTCTTTGCTTGCATGGTCATTTACTCCCTTGTACTAGTTAACTTAATGGAGCACCCAAGTGGAGGCAGTATTGAGTTGTCCTCAAAGGTGAGTAAAGAGGTGTTAGATGGTGTAAATTCACTTGAAGGCAATGGTATTCCTGCTAATCTTGGTGTCATCCTAGGCCATCATACAAGGAAGCTCTAAGGTTGGACTTTAAGGGTGAGGCTCTTTCTGTCTCCACATTTTTTGGTGCTTGAAGATGGGAGATGTTTGGGGTTCGGGGTAGCTAGAGTGGGGGAAGGAGGCTTTGTTGAAGGAGACGTCAGAACAAGAGAAGTTGGTAAGTCTCCTTCTCTTGCCAAGGTTATTTTGGTTTCTCTTAACTTGGAGATGCTCCAAGTTGTTAGAAGTGAAGAAAATTGTCTGAGAAATGTTGCTACTTTGTTTGTTTAGATGGTAATTTTTTGCCATTGATATTTTTTTTGATGATTGGATTGCTAGTGTTTGGGGACCTTAAGGATTTATGTTTCTTTTTGTAGAATGCTTCAAAAAGGTCTGTTTATGGTCTTCTTTAGAAGCCATGGGATGCTAGAGAGGGTTCTTAAGAAAGAATTTGGAAATTTGGGGCAATTTGTGCTTAGGGCAATCCCATGGTCGCTAGAGGAAAAAAATGATGGGTTGTTGTTAAGTCTGCTCCATGATGGTTGGAAATTAAGAATGTTCCACCCTAGTTGTAGAAATTTATTCCACGCCTTCTACAACCCCCAGGGAGTGTTCTACAAGTTGAAGAGTCTAGGGTTACCCTCCCCCAATGTTAATTTCTATTTCTTCGGGTGTTGATATTCCAAAGGTAATCTCTGTGCAATTGGAAAATAAATCTCTTGTTGTGAAATTGAATTACTTAGTACCTTGGATTCTTGTTTTCTCTGCAAGAAAAATGGTCATTGGAGGAAAGACTATCCCAAGGCTTTTGTGAGACCTATAGGGGTTTTTAAAAGCAGTTCTCCAATCAATAATAAAGATAATGTGGCTAGTAACAAAGATAGGAATGCTCCAAATGAGACTATGAATGCTACTATTAAGCATATGTATGTTGATAATAGTGTGGATAATAAGGATAATGAGGGGGGGACTACTCTCCCATCAACTAATGGGTTTGTAGAGGAAGATTGTTTTAATGGAAATCCTTGTGTGACCCATTATTCGATGGGGATGTAGTAGTCATTAAAGCCTTGGTTCCCCTCACCACATATAGCTCTTTGCTTAATTATGACTCAAATAAGGGTTGAGTTTCCTTGGCCCTAAGATGCTCAATAGTTGGCCCTTAAAACTTTAATAGCTCTTGTTGATGAACATAGGTAAAGGTTGCCTACATAGTGCATAACCAAATGCTTTTAGATTCTACTCTTGTTGACCAACCTATTTCTAAGGATCCCTTTTTTGAGATTGTTGGGAATAAGCTCATTCTAGATTGCTATAACCCACTTTCTTTTGAGATTGGTTTAGATTTGAGTTTTCCTAAACAGGATCGAGTCTAAAAGTAAATAGGAAAAGAAAAAAGGAAACGAGAAGAAAGATCTCAAAATTCTAATCCCATAATGATAAGAAAATTGTTAAAAAGGGGAAGGAGGATAAGATGCCTAAATGTTGACATGATTTATAAGAACCAAAGGGTAGAACCTTCTTCTATCTGTAAATGATTTTTAATATTTGTAGCTAGAATGTCATGGGTTTGGAATCCCTAGATAGAAAATATATTATAAGGTTCTTTTGTAATGACAAGCCTATGCTTGACTTTTTGTTTCTTCATGAAATCAAAGTTATTGGGTTTCAAATGGATTGTGTGATGAAGTTTGTTTGGAAAGATGCTAGTGCCTTTTAGACTCAACATGATAAGGGTAAAGGTGGTGTTGTCATTCTCATCAAATGACTTTGGGTAAATATGTTGTTCAATGAGACATTTCTCCTTGCAAAATGCTTGTCTTCATTCTCCTAGAAGTGGACAACAATTCCTTTGGTCTTTGTTCATTTTATGCCTCTAATGATTACAAAGAAAGGTGTGGGTTGTGGAACTGGATGGCCTCCAATCTGCCTAGAGTCCCTTGGTTTATTGGAGGAGATTTTAATATGATGGAATATAACGATGATAAGCTCAGGGGTAAGGATGGTCTTTGGAAAGGTAATGAGCATTTTTTTAGTCTAGAATAAAAGATATCTTGTTTTTTATGATCCTCTTGAACAAAAGAAGTCTAGCAATACAGATATTTGGTTCAGTTGGTGTAGTGATCAATCTCAATTTAAAAGGATCTACTCTACATTAGATAGATTCTATGCTAATAAGGATTTTTTCTCCTTCAAGCAAGATAGTAAAGGTAGATTGGTCTATGTGTTCCCTACTTCTATGCTTGATCATTCTCTTATTGAGGCCTATGTGGTGGTTGGTTAGATTGGGTTGTGTGGCAAGAAGTTACAAAACTCTTATTTGAAATTAAATGTCTCCCTCCTAAATGATCATGATTGCTTGAATGACATTAAAAGTACTACAAAGTTAACTAAAAGGTTAAATAAAGATGCTTCTCTTCATAGGTGAGAGATCTTGATATCCTTGTGTTGGAATTTGTTTAACATTGTGGGTAAGAAGAAGGTGATTGATAGAAGGAAATTGGAATTTGTGTTGCAAGAGGAACACTAAAGATTTGAATGCTAAGACTAAGCTGGTCAGAATAAGACATGAGTAGAGAAAAAAATGGTCCTATTGTAGTGGATGATGTTTCCTCAAATGATTGCTGTTTTATGAAGGAAGCATTCTTTTCCTTTTTTTCTACCTTGTTTTCTTATTAAGGGGATAGTAAGACTAAGGAGGCCATATCCTTTTGCTAGAGGAACATTCCAAAGAAAATTAGCCAGGAAGATGCATTGGCTTTGGATATAGATCTGTCTAAGGAAGAAATTGTTAGCACCATTCACTCTTTAAGTAATGGTAAGTTCTTAGGTATTGATGGTCTTCTAATTGATTTTTCTAAAGAAAATATTGATTGGATTAGGGATAAGTTGATAGAAGTCTACAAGGAAGCTTTGCAAAAAGACTCTTTCGGTATGGATATTAATAGACGAATAATCAAACTCATACCCAAGGATGGTGATAAGAGTCTTATTAAAAAATGTAGATTTGTTACTCTGTTAAATATTTCATATAATATTTTGGCTAAAATTCTTTCCCTTAGGTTGTCCAATATTTTGAAAAAGGTGGTTTTTGTTACCTAGACTAGGTTTTTCAAAGGTAGATATATCCTAAAAAAATTGATTACTAGTTGGGAGGACATGCACTAGGCTAAATATAACAACCAAAATATCTCCATGATTTTGTTGGAATTTTAAAAGGTCGTTGATAGAATGTGGCCTTTTGTAATTGACATGTTGAAAGATTTTGGCTTTCCTCATAATTTTTGTAAATGGATTAATATTATATTTAGAGACTCCTCCACTCAAGTTGATATAAATGGGCATCTTACTAAGCCTATTTTATTGTAAAGGTAAATTAGGTAGGGGTGTCCTATTTCTCTAACCCTTTTTGTGATTGCTATCTTATTGAGCCTATTTTATTGTAAAGGTCAATTAGGTAGGGATGTCCTATTTCTCTAACCCTTTTTGTGATTTCTGCTAATGTTCTTCATTATGTTTTAAGAAATAACCTAATCAATCCTCTAGTGTATGGAATCCAACTTCCCAATAAGGAGTAGTTGTTAAATGCCCAATTTGTTGATGATACAACTCTATTTGTGGAAATGAATGAGGAATGTTTTGATAATGTGATGAAAAGGTTGGATATTTTTTGTGAATCTTTTGGGGTTAAAATCTCTAGTTACAAATCTAACATCCTTAGCTAGGATTGTGATCTCCCACAAGGATCAAGAATAAGAACTAGAAGTGGGCTATCCCTAATAAGTTGGTAGGGTATTTGGATATTCCTTTTGCTTATTTCTCCATCCTTGAGAGACATGTGGGACTGGCTATATTTAAAGATTGAAAAGAAACACCAAAAATGGCAGGCTCATCTTATCTCTCTTGATGGGAGGGTTTAGGTTGTTCAGAAAGTCTTTGCCTCTCATTTTGTTTATTTTCCCTCTAATTGGTTGTTTGCAAATTGTCACTTTGAAAAGCTCTAAAAGATCCAAAGAGACTTTTTGTGGTTTGATGCTAAAGGCAAGAAGAAGAGGCATGTTGTAAATTGGTCTTGGTGTTGTTTGGTTAAAAGTATTGGGGGCCTAGGTTTGAAGGATCTAAGGGCCCAAGGTGTAGCTTTGACAGCCAAGTGGATTATTAAGGTTTGTGAAGGTTCTGAGCCTTGGAAAGTTTTGGTTAGCAATAATCTGGCTCTCTCAAAACCCAAGAGGGGTAAAACCTAGAAACAACTTCATTCTCAAGATTTATTGTTTAGCAATTTTGATGTTAGGGTTTTTGGGTCAGTTGTGTTTAACAACATTTGGAAGTCTTGAAGGAAAGTCAAACACAGTTTGTAATTGTGAAGCTTTCTCTCAAGCTTTTTTTTTTGTTGATTGTAGATTTGTTTGGTAGAATTCGGATTGGAATGACAAGCCCTTGGCTCTCACTCAAGGGTTTTTTGCAAAAACTTGGGTCTATAAAGGGATCTCAAATTTTCAAGACATTTTTGATAATGGTTTTTGGTGCAACCATGGTAGGAGGGTCCTCAAAGAGAACAATCTGGACCGTGTAGCAAGAGTTATACAACAGAAGCAACACAAAATATGGAGGCAAATGCAGATTCAAACATTCTCATTATCAGAAAATTCAATTACATACAGTTGACCACATCCAGGCTTATAGATTGGGCTCAAAGGCCTGATACAACATGCTCAAAATATAGTATTCTTATATGTGAGCTAAAATATTATAGATCGAATTCTATATTCATCTTCATCATCTTGATCTTGATTGATTGCTATCCTAATGATCCATTACAAGATTTATATCATATATGCAGATCTAGAAGCATCCGTGTCAGCCAAAGATCTTTACAATCTCCGATGAAGGAAACATAACATGTACATGAACAAGTCGGTCTCAAATTTGAATTTCTCCACGACAGGTGCATATGATGAAGTGTGGACCTAAAATTAAGGCCGGGGACACTCCACGAAACAATTCAAAACACCTCGCAAGGATCCGCAAGCTACGAGAAAATCCACGAGCGATCAAACTAGCCATTACTTTGAAATTATTTCGGGGCCAGTTCCAAAACTGTCACTTAATCCAAAAGCGATAACTTGCTAGAAAAAGATCCAATCGAGTTGAAATCTTGGAATTAGGAAAATGAATATGTCCACGATGAAAACATAGATCCGCAAGGTCTGGTGAGCACAAATGACGAAATACTGAATTTGTCAACTTGAACAAGAACAAGAACAAAACAAGAACAAAATTGAATGAAAATATTTTTGGTTGATGCAGGATAGTAAAGAACCAAGGATGCTTCTGCATCAGACATCCGAGGTTAATGAAAAATGAGTCCCTCACTTTGCTGGGGTTAAAGGAAAACCAATGCGGTCTACCTCAGCCTAAGAAATCCAAGAAGAATCCTCCATTGGTCTACCTTTCCACTTCATAAGATATTCTTTGTACTACCTTCCATGAGTTTTTCTCCCATCTCTGACATCCAAAATCTCTTCTATCTCATCTAGTTGCTGTTTAGGAAGTTGTTCTTCCAATTTTTCTTTACTGTCTTCACTGAATTCTGCTTCATGGTACTGATGTAGATCTGTAATGTTGAATGTAGGCGATATACCCATGCCATCTGGTAACTCTACTTCATATGCATTTCCTGAATCAAATTTCTTCAAAATCTTACAGGGTCCAAACTTCCTCATCTTGAGCTTACTGTATGTGCCAACTGGAAATATTTCCTTCCTCAAATACACCATCACTTCATCTCCAACTTCGAACTCCTTATGTCTCCTCTTTTCATCTGCTCGTTTCTTATACTTTCGGTTCATAACTTCCAACTGCTGCTTTACTTGAGTATGCACTTTCTTCATATGTTTTGCAAATTCCTCTGCTTCAACACTTATTTTATCCTCCTTATTGATGTCTCACAATTTTGATATACCTCTAGGATGAACTCCAGTAACAATCTCAAAAGGTGTTTTTCTAGTACTCCTGTTCATTGAATTATTGTAGGCAAACTCTGCTTGAGAAAGGACTAAATTCCAACTTCCGGTCTTCTCTCCAACCAAACATCTCAGAAAATTTCCCAAACTCGTGTTTACTACCTCTGTCTGTCCATCAGTTTGTAGGTGAAAAGTAGAACTAAACTTCAAATCTGTCTTCAAATTCTTCCAAAGTGTCCTCCAAAAGTAACCAGCAAATTTTTTATCTTTGTTTGAAACAAAACTCCTAGGTAATCCATGCAATCTGACCACTTCCTTGAAAAACAAGTTTTCTACATGTACCGCATCTGTTGTTTTTTTATAAGGTATGAAATGTGCCATTTTAGAAAATCTGTCCACCACCAGAAATATAGAATCATTACCTCTCCGTGTCTTCGGCAAACTAAGTATGAAATCCATGCTGATATCCTCCCAAGGTCTTTCTGGAATAGTCAAAGGTTTATACAATCCAACATTCTGACTACTCCCTTTTGCGACTTGACAAACTCTACAAATTTGCACAAATTTCCTAACATCCTTATGAATCTGAGGCCAAAAGTAATTCTCACTTACCAATGCTACTGTCTTATCAACTCCAAAGTGTCATGCCAATCCTCCACTGTTTCTCTTTCACCAAGTTATCCCTCATTGAACTCTGGGGTATACATAACTGATTTCCTCTGAACAACATATCCTCCTGAATGAAATAATCCAACCATTGAATCCTATCCTCCAAGACTGGTTGTTTACAAGCTCTCCAAGGTTTTGCAAAATCCGGGTCTTCCTCATACAAGTTCTTCAATTCCTCAAAGCCTGATACCTCCACTCTCATCTCTGCCAGTAAATTCCTTCTTCTACTCAAAGCATCAACAACTCTATTTGACTTTCCACTTCGATGTTTCAAAACAAAAGTATAACTCTGCAAGAATTCCACCCATCTCATGTGTTTCTGATTCAACTTACCTTGACTTTCTAAATACTGCAAAGCCTCATGATCTGTATACAAAATAAAATCCTTAGACAACAAGTAATATCTCCACTTCTTCAAAGCTTGAACTATGGCATATAACTCTTGATCATACACTGAATACCTTTTCCTTGCATCATTCAACTTCTCACTGAAATAAGCTATTGGTCTCCCTTCTTGACTTGATACTGCTCCGATTGCATTTCCACTTGCATCACAGTCTACTTGAAATACCTTATTAAAGTTTGGTAAAGCCAACACATGCTTCTTAGTCACTTTTTGTTTCAACAACTCAAAGCTCTTGACTACTCCAGATATCCACCTAAAATCCTTCCTATCTCCTCTCATTGTTTCTGTCATAGGACTGCAAATAGAACTAAAATTCCTAATGAACTTTTGGTAGAAACTAGCCAATCCATGAAATGATCTTACCTCTCCAATGCTTTCTGGTGTAGGCCACTTAACAATTGCTCTTACCTTCTCAGGATCCATCTTCAATCCATCCACTGATATCACAAATCCCAGATATACCAATTCTTCTTTCATGAAACTACATGTCTTAATGTTTATCAACAATTGCTCTTCTTTCAACCTTTGCAAAACCTGTCTTATATACAACAAATGTTCTTTTCTAGTCTTATTGAAAATCAAGATGTCATCCAAATAGACAATCACAAAATTACCCAAGAATTTATTCAATACCTCATTCATCAACCTCATGAAAGTACTAGGTGCATTTCTTAGTCCAAAAGGCATAACCAACCACTCATACAATCCTTCATTTGTCTTGAACGTTGTCTTCCATTCATCCCCTTCTCTGATTCTGATATGATGATATCCACTCTTCAAATCTATCTTTGTAAAGTACTTAGCTCCACTCAAACAATCCATAATGTCATCCATTCGGGGCAAAGGAAATGTATACTTCACTATGATCTTGTTTATGGCTCTAGAGTCTGTACACATCCTCCATTCTCCATCCTTCTTAGGTGCTAGCACTGCATGTATTGCACATGGACTTAAAACTTTCTCTGATCAAACCTTTTCTCAAAAAATCTTGCACTTGTTTGTTCAATTCTTCATTTTCTATCAGTGTCATCTAGTGTTATGCTTTATTAGGCAAACTAGCTCTAGGAATCAGATCCATGCAATGAATAATGCTCCTCATAGGTGGCAATCCATCAGGTACATTATCAGAAATGATAGCTTCATATTCTACCAACAATTCCCTTATCTCCTTTGGTTGTTCTTCTACATGCTTCAAGTATTGAACCTTCTTAGGAACCAAGGCATAAAACATGTTCTCATGTCTCAGTTCATCCATAAATATCCTTCCATCAACCAAACAAATTCTAGCATTCGTGCAAACCTCAATTTTAAGAACATCCTCCAATGGCAACAAAGTCTGCTTCATCCCATTTGCAACAATAGTATATATGTTCTTCTTTCCATCATGAATAGTCTGTCTATCATACTGCCAAGGCCTTCCCAAAAAAACATGGCATACATTCATAGGCATGATATCACACAAAACTTCATCATGGTAATTTCCTATCTTCAATTTCACCAAACATTGTTCACTTACTAGTATCTTATGCTCATCTTGAATCCATGCTATCAAATAGGGCTTCGGGTGTTTCAACCTTTCCAACTTCAATTTAGTCACCATTTCTTCAGAAACTAGGTTCTCTGAGCTTCCAATATCAATAATCACTTTGCAACATTTACTAGCTACCCTGCATCTGGTTCGGAACAAATTATTTCTCTGCAATGGTTCCTGCTCCATCTCACTTTGACACAATACTCTTCTGTTCACCAATACTTCTCCCTCTTCCAGTTTATTAGATGATCCAACATGATCCTCCTCAACAAAGGCTACTCTTCTACTGTTCTTTGTCCTTCTGCTTGCTTCTCCCTGATTACATTCAAATGCTCTATTTCCTTCTCCACCACACTTATAACAGGTTCCTCTGAATACTCTTTTCTCTTGTCCTCTATCACCTTTTCTATAACCCTCATTCCGGTAACCACTATATCCTCCTCTTTGGTAAGAGTTTCCATCATTTCTACGGTACAAATTATCATTCTTACTGACTTCCTTATCTTTATTTTGATCTGAAAAAGGTCCTCTTCCCCCTTCAGTAAAAATTCTTCCTCTCTGAAATCTTCCACCTCTTCCTCTCTGTCTCTTCTCATGTCTTTTATTCAGCTTCTCTTCTGCTTTTAGGGCACATTGATATGCCTCCTCTCTACTCAACAACTTAATCAAATTGATCTCATCTTGTATAGATGACCTCAAACCATTCATATATCTGGCTACTTGTTTGGTCTCATCTTCTGAATGTCCAGATCCGATATTCAACTTGTAGAACTCCTCAGTATACTCTGTCACACTTGACTCCTTCTGCTTCAAATTCTACAACTTTCAGAATAAACTGATCTGATAGTCTGCAGGCATAAACTTTGTCTTCAACTTATTCACCATCCGATCCCATGATCTTATCTTCTTTTTTCCTTTTCTTTTCCTATCTGTCTTCTGTGGTACCTTCAAAATCAAAGTACTTCTCCATCTCTGTTATTCAATCAAGCAATTTATCCAAATCCAACTTACCTCTGTAATCTGGTGGATTGAAATGTGGTTTAGTATTCACTCTGGCTAGGGCTCTTGTGAACCTCTCTTCTCCCTGATCAAGGCCAGGTTGATCTTCTCTTTCCCTTTCTTCCTGTTCTTCTACTTCTTCATCACTCACATCATCAATTGATCGACCTCTCCTCTGGGCCATTTTGATTGCTTCCAATCTAGCAGTCATTCCTCTCAACATATCCATTATAGCTGGGTCTGCATTTCCACACACTCCATTTCCTCTACCATTTCTTCTTCCCACCATCTTTACATGGGTCCTTTGCAGATGCAGGTCAGATCCTCAATCCGCCACCCCACAACAAATCTTCAACAGGACTTTGCAAACTCTGGCGATCTTCCACAGAACAAACCTCGCTCTGATACCAATTTGGTGCAGCCACGGTAGGAGGGTCCTCAAAGAGAATAATCTGGACCGTGCAACAAGAGTTATACAATAGAAGCAACACATAATATGGAGGCAAATGAAGATTCAAACATTCTCATTATCATAAAATTCAATTATATACAGATGGCCACATCAGGGCTTACAAATTGGGCTCACAGACTTGATACAACATGCTCAAAATACAATATTCCTATATGCGAGCAAAAATCTTACAGATCAAATTATATATTCATCTTCATCATCTTGATCTTGATTGATTGCTATCCTAATGATCAAGTACAAGTTTTATATGATATCCACAGATCTAGAAGCATCCATGTTAGCCAAAGATCTTTACAATCTCTGATGAAGGAAACGTAACGTGTGCATGAATAGGTTGGCCTCAAATTTGAATTTCTCCAGGACAGGTGCATATGATGAAGTGTGGACCTAAAATTAAGGTCGGGGACACTCCATGGAACAATTCAAAACACCTCGCAAGGATCCACAAGCTATGAGAAAGATCCACAAGCGATCAAACTAGCCGTTAGGTTTGAAATTATTCCAGGGCCAGTTCCAAAACTGTCAGTTAATCCGAAAGAGATAACTTGCCGGAAAAAGATCCAATCGAGTTGAAATCTTGGAATTAGGAAAATGAATATGTCCACGATGAAAACATAGATCCACAAGGTCTGGTGAGCACACATGACGAAATACCGAATCTACCAACTTGAACAAGAACAATAACTGAACAAGAACAAAACTGAATGAAAATATTTTTGGTTGATGCAAGATTGCAAAGAACCAAGGATGCTCCTACATTAGTTTTTAAAGAGTTGGGATCAATTGAGGATTGATTTTGATAACCCCATCTCTCAAAAGAGAACTTATTTTGTTTAAAAAAATTCTTTAGTGAATGTGATTTTCCAATCTCTCACAAAGGAGTACGAGTTGTTCAACAAGGTTTCTTAGAAGGATGACACTTCTTTTAATCAAAATTCAGTTAAGAAGCTCTATTTTATGTTGATTGATATGATAGGTTATTTTGGCTGGTTGAATAAGTGTTGGAAAATTGATTGGTCTGATCTAATTGGCCTTGTAGGTTATTTCATATATTGTCTAAATCTAGTGAACCTAAAAAAGCTTGTTTTAAGTGTTTATTTTTATTGAAAAAGTTGGCTATTAATGTTGAGTTGCAATCCGTGGGCATTCCAATTAAAAATTTTTCTTTGTGTGATCAAGTGGAGTCTTTTGAACATTTTTTTTATTGTCAATTTTCCTTTTCTATTTGGTCACAGTATGTTGGGAGTCATATTAGATGGGATAACAAAATGAATTCACTTGGTTTGAAATTCTTTTTGGTTATGTGAATGCATTTTTTTATTGATCTCAATGTTTTTTGGTTTGTTTTTACTAATGAGATTTTATGGTTATTTGGAAAAAGAGAAATGAGGAGACATTCCAAGGAAAAAGAAGGTGCCTTACTAAGTTTCACAGTGAACTCACCTATCTCAATGTTTTTCTATAGGTCTTAATCTTGGAGATCCGCAAAGACAAATTTATGGTCTTGTTGTAGGAGGGCTTGACTATTGTGTACAAAATAGAGATAGAGAGTGCTCATTTATTCACTCAAGGGATGAATAACCTTAACAAAGAGTAGTTGGAGATTTTAAAAGACTTCATGAAAAAACATAAGCTCCAAAATCTTGTTGAAAGAGATAAGATTGAATTGATCGCTAGACCTAGTTATCAATTGATGGTGAAAGATGTTGACCTTGATGATATGATTGAGCCACCTATTGGGACTTTTGAGTGTGATTAGTGTGAAGTTAGCAAAAATTTGAGGTGATGTTGAGAATAGTTCTTGGACATAATCATGCCTTCCTTTTTGGAATTATGAACTTTGATTATTAGACTATAATTGTCCCTTATATGATATGAGTATTTTCTAGTTTAGTTTAATGGAGATCCAATTCCTTATATTGTAAAAATTGTTTTGGTTACTATATCTAATTAAAAAAATAAAAAAAAATAGATAGAGCTATTAAGTAGTGAGAGTAACTCTAGTGTTGGTTGGGGGTCTTGTCCATTAGGGTTATCCTACCCTCCACTTGGAAAATAATTGCCATCATCTATGAGCTCCTAAATAGTGAGAGTGGTTGTCTCTTCCTCGTTATGATCATCTTATGGTTGGTTCTACATAGTCCTTAATGGATAGATAGTAGGATAATTTAGAGAATTTCCCTTGATCCAAGGGGCCCACACATGTTAAGAGGACACAAGGGAGCTTCACCTATAGAAAACTTGGCCCCATTATTTGGGACATTATGCCAAGTTAAGGGTCTAGGCCTAAAAGGCTAGAAGAAATCATAGATCCATTGCTATGCATTTTGTGCATAAACATAGAGCCAAAAGAGATGTAGAAGGGTGTCTAGTTTCCTATAGAACAAATATCTTGGATTAGAGATGCTTAGATTTGTTAAAAAAATGCCAATAGGAAGGCCTTGGTAAAGAAAACACTATGCAAAATGAGCAACTTTGGGCTCCACAACTAGTTTCCAAGGTTTGTAAATACTTAACCCAAATAAAATTGAGAGATTGAAGAACTTTAGAAAAATAATAAGAGATGAAAAAGGTCATTTTTAGTCTTTCTTAGGGGTGTAATTGTGAACTAGAGTATCAACATACCATTTCCAATCCTTCCACCAAGACTTAATGGAACATATATTTTATGCAAACATTAAAAATGCATGATGATAATTATTATTTAAAAAGGTTTTTGGTTTGCATGACTTAAATTAAATTTAGGTTTGGCTTGAGGCTAGGAAGTCAAGTGATATTAACCTTGGATTAAATATCTTCTAGAAGCCAAATTATCATTTTGAAGAGCTTAAGCGAGTGCATCTAGGGAATAACTACTTGTAGTGTTGGAAAATGTACATCTTTACATTTTTACACTATGGTTGGGTCCCTTGATTAAATTGGACTTAATAAAGCCTCTAATTGACCCAATTATGAATTTAAAGGCCTAATTAATTTTATTTTCCAAAAGGGAAACTTGTATTAAACAATTGCAAGCATTAATTAAATCGCCTTGAAATTGACGTGTCCTAGATTTGGGGCCTAGAAGCCCAAGGGCGAATGGATCCCCCTTAAGTTTAGGACCCCAATTCTTAATGTTATTAGCGGAATTTTTATGATTCAAATTCAAGTTGAAATTGTCAGCTTTTGAATTTTAATTGTTAGGAAATTAGAAAATCACCTATAAATACATAGCTACTTTATCAATCCAGAACATAGATAGCAAAAGGGAAAATTTCATATGAGCAAATATTATTGTCAAGAGCATTGAAGAGAAAATTTATCAAGCATCTACAACAACATTCAAGATATCAAGCATCATGTCAAAGTTATCATTATTCATGCATATTTTTGGAGCTAACATTGTGATGTAGGTTTCAAGTTTCAAGTCAAGATTCAAGCATCAAGATCAACATTCAATCAAAGCCATTTTATGCAAGATCAATCCTTTGAGAGATGTGTTAGATTTCAATCCTTCTGAAGGGAAAATGGGGTGGATCTAATGACCCAACAGTGTAGAATACATTCGCTTAACACTAGTACAATAGGGGAGAAGAGCATAAATAGGTTCTAATAGCTTCTAAAAAACTACTTGAGATGAATACAACCAGTAAAATAGATAACATAATTTAGCATTCACAGATTGACACAAGATATACGTGGGAAAACCTTTTCAGGTAAAACACCCACCACACAAAGTCAAGACAATTGTATTCTAGTAATAAAACAATTACATACAATGTTCAGTCTTCACTGATCAGCTCACAACAACTCTTCATTTTTCTTATCTCACTGTTACAATGTTATATTCTAACATACAGTTCAAAATTTTTTTTGCATTGCTGTACTCAACTTATAAAGTCATACGTTGCAATCAATGTCATCAATCAGGCGTCGACCATCAAGTTCATGAATCTCTCATCCAACCACACAAATGATCCGCCCATGCCGATTGCCCTGCATCGAACCACCCAGGCATTAATGCCATCACCCAAATCGGGTCCTGTTCGCTAGCCTAAGTCAGCCTGCACCTGCTGCAATTAATTCTTTGGTTTCTAACCAATCATTGTTTTGGCATTGAGCCACGTGTTCACATTTGATTTGTCCATCGCTTCTGTCATCGAGTCCAACTCGGTCAAAAGTAACCCCGAGCTTGTCCGAGCTCTCTACGTTCTTACTGCTCTATCGCCGAGCTGACACGACCTGCTCACGGTATGGCGGTGAGCTCGTCCGAGCTCACCCCAACCATACCCGTGCTACGCGCCCTTTTCGGTCTTGCCTCGCGGTGACATGGTGAGCCAATCGAGCTCACCCTTCGAATCCATGGAGCTCCGTCAAAGAACCCTGCGCAACTGCCAAGTCCAACTGACCCGTTTGCGGTGTGATGGTAACGACCACCTGAGCTTGTCGTCGACTTCATAGAGTTCTCCAATTGACTATCCCGCGCTACTGCCATCCATATCGACACTAACCGCGACAATGAGGTAACCGATCTGAGGGACCGCTGACAGTCAAACCGCGCTACCACGGGGGCCGATAGGCCACCCTACGATAGAGTGGTGACCGTCAACCAGACCGCTGGCGGTTTCACGACGGTCACCACGGTGAGTGGACCCATCGCCCACGGTGCAGCGGTAACGGCCGGGCTGACCGTAGGTGGTCACACCGCGACCACTGCGGTCAAGGACTTAACTGTCCGCGACGCGACGGTAACCAGAGAAACAGGCCTAACGAAGCCAACCGCAGCCACCGTGGTTAGGGACGAGAATGCGAGCGGTAAAGAGGTGTCCGCTACCCTTCCACTGCGGTACCGCCAGGGTAAGATAAGACCATCGCGGTAAAGCAATTGAGGCTAGAATAAAGCCAAGCGTGGTATGGCGGTAAATTGCAGAAACACCAAATTTTCACCAAGGCATGAAAACAGGGACTTCAAGCTGGAAGTTGAGACACATTTTCACAACAAGCTCCCTTTTGGCGAACACTTCCAGCTCCCTCATGGCTTTGAAAAATTACTGTCTGTCATAGGCCCCAAGGCCCATCGATTCTGCACACCATATGAATTTGTCTGTGCTAACCAACTTTGTTAAAGAATCTGCAACATTCTTCAAGGTGTCCACCTTTTCCAGACTGACCTTGCCATCTTCAACCGTATCCCTCACGAAGTGATATTGCACATGAATATGCTTGGTCCTGGCATGAAAGGTCGAATTCTTTGCCAAACAAATGGCACTCTGACTGTCACAAAAAATAGTGATTTGCTCAACATTAAATCCTATGTCTGAACATAAATGCCTCAACCAAACAACTTCCTTACAGGCATGAGTTGCAACCATGTACTCTGCCTCTATCGTGGATAAAGCAACTACAGCCTGTCGCTTGCTCATCCAACTGATTGCTCCACCATTAAGCATGAAAGTGTATCCACTGGTGGATCGCCTACTATCAATGTCCCCTGCCCAATCTGAATCAACATACCCATGAATGCTGAGAGTCCTCTGTGATGCAACCAAGCTGCCATAGTAACACAGGGCATATTTTGAAGTCCCCTTCAAATACCTAAATACTCTCTTCACAACATCCCAATGTGATCTTCCTGGATTTTCCATAAATCGGCTTAGAATTCCCACTGCTTGGGCAATATCTGGTCTTGTGCAGACCATAGCACACATCAAACTGCCAAAAACACTTGCATAAGGCACATTGGTCATGTCCTCCATCTCAGTAGCAGACTTTGGACAGTCTTCAACGGATAGCTTCGTTCCCTGCATGATTGGAACAACTAGTTGCTTGTAATCATCCATGCTAAACCTTTCCAGAACCGT
This sequence comes from Sequoiadendron giganteum, assembly GCA_007115665.2. Taxonomy (NCBI): domain Eukaryota; kingdom Viridiplantae; phylum Streptophyta; class Pinopsida; order Cupressales; family Cupressaceae; genus Sequoiadendron; species Sequoiadendron giganteum. The sequence continues at coordinate 1,651,634 of CM021102.1, forward strand.
TTTCACATACTTACTTTGACTGACCCAAAGCTTTCTGCTAGTTCTTTATTTGGTTATCTCCATTCCAAGAATGTACCTTGCTGCACCAAGATCTTTCATTTCGAACTTTGCAGACAACTGAGATTTAAGATCAGAAATCATAGATTTGCTATTTCCAATGAATAACATATCATCCACGTACAGGGCAATAACAAGCACACGATCATTCTCAGATTTATAATAAATGCAGTGATCAGATTTTGATCTCACAAATCCAATTGACAACACAAACGTGTCAAATTTTTGGTACCACATTCTAGGAGATTGCTTTAAACCATAGAGAGATTTATTTAACTTACAGACCAGATTTTGTTTACCTCTTTCAACAAAATGCTTAGGCTAGGACATGTAGATTTCTTCTTCCAGCTCACCATGGAGAAACGCTGTCTTCACATCAATCTGTTCAATTTCAAAATCATACACAGCTGCCAATGACAATAAAAATATGATGGATGTCAGCTTTGCTACAGGGGAAAAAATCTCTCCATAATCAATTCCCTCAATTTGAGAAAATCCTTTTGCAACCAACCTTGCCTTATATTTCTCAACACTTCCATCAAGGCCTGTTTTCTTTTTGAATATCCACTTACAGCCAACAGGCTTTCGCCCTTTAGGCAGTGGTACCAAATTCCAGGTTTCATTCTTTTTCAAAGAATCCATCTCTTCATTCATGGCTTGCAGCCAAGAATTCGAATTAGCCATGCTGATTGCTTCTTTCACAGTCCTAGGCTCATCAGTACTGGTAATTAAAGCATAGGCACAATTTGAATTTAACAGTGATAAACTATACCTTTCAGGTTGCCTTTTTTCTCATGTAGATCTTCTTACAGGCTGAGGTTGTTCTTCATCATCAGAACTTCCAGAGATGCTTGATCTCTCCTCAGTCTCAAGTACACCATGCAACTCTTCCCTTTTTGGAGTTTGGGGAATCTCAACTGCATCCTTCTTCTTGTCACTCTGATCTGTCTCAAGATGTTGATCACTTACTAAAGGTTTTAGCTCACGAAATATCACGCTTCTACTATACAAAACCTTCTCAGTAACAGGGTTCCAAAGCTTGTATCCCTTCACACAGAATCCATAGCCGATGAGAATACACTTGATAACCTTGTTATCCAATTTTGATCTATTTTCATTTGGCATATAAACATATGCCTCACATCCAAACACACAGACATGCCTTAGAGAGAGATTCTTACCAGACCATGCTTCCAAAGGTGTCTTATCAACAAGAGTAGAGAAAAGAGATCGATTTATTAGATAACATGCTGTAGCCACAACCTCAGTCCATAACTTCTGCTCCAGACCAGCATCGCTCAGCATACTCCTTGCCTTTTCCATCAGTGTCCTGTTCAACCTTTCAACAACTCCATTTTGCTGTGGAGTGTAATGTGTTGTCTTATGCCTTTTAATTCCATGATCAGTGCAATACCATTCAAAATCTGCAGAACAAAATTCACCGCCATTGTCTGTCCTCAAACATTTAATTTTCCTTCCAGTCTGATTCTCTACCAAAGATTTAAATTCTTTAAACCAACTGAATACTTCTGATTTACTTTTAAGAAAGTATACAAATGCCCTTCTCGAACTGTCATCAATAAAAGAAACATAATATCTAGACTTCGATAACGAAGGAACATTAACTGGACCAAACACATCAGAATGAACATAATCTAGTATACCAGAAGATTTACGAGGACTAGAATAAAACGAAACACGGTGTTGTTTTCCATAGATACAATGTTCGCAAAAATTGAACTGAAGATTACAATCATCAAACCCTTCTACAAGATTTTTATTCTTCAAGATTTTTAAACCTTTCTCACCTATGTGACCAAGTCTATGATGCCATAGCATAGTCTTCTTAGCTGGGAGTTTTACCTCCAAAGCATTTGCAGACAGAGAAGTGTCTTCATCTTTCTCTACAGGAACTAATTTTCTTGACTTTGCAGAGGCACTGCTACATTGAACAGGACGTGTATCCAACTTGTACAGAGTGCCAGTACGAACACCTTTAGCCAACACCATTGCACCTCTAGCCATTTTACATCGTCTACTTGAGAAAGAAACTTCTACACCAGCATCATTTAACTTACTGACAGAAAGAAGATTTCAAGTCAAACCTGGAATGTGTAGTACACCACCAATCCCTTTGACTCTGTCGCCAGGAAACTGAATTCTGATTCTTCCTCTGCCAACGATCTCTAGCGTTGAATCACTTGCCAAGTACACCTTTCCACCGTCATAATTCTCGTATTTAGAGAACCATTCTCTATTGGACGTCATGTGAAAGGACGCACCTTTCTGCAATGAAGGCGTCTACATCACTTTGAGAAGATTCATTATCAGAAGCATTCTTCTTCTTCTTCTCCTTGCAGTCCTTCTGGATATGACCAGGTTGTCCACAGTTCCAGCATCTCACCTTGAACTTTTTACCAGGAGACTTTGATCTCCCTGCAGATTTAGATTTCGACTTCTTGTCCTTCTTTTTGCCTTTCTCCTTTGGTCTACCTCAAACAACAAGAGCCTCTTTGGCCATCTCATAAGACTTCCTTCGCATTTCTTCAGACAAGAGCGAAGTAACCACGTCATCCATCTTGAATGTAGTGGTTGTGCTTCCAATAGCCATCACCAGATGATCCCAACTATCAAGTAAAGAACACAACAGGAGCATGCAACAATCTTCCTCCTCAATCTTTACACCTATAGACGCTAGTTGAGTAACACCCATGTTAAACGAGTTCAGATGGTCTGCAACAAATGCACCTTCTTCCATTTTCAAGGAGTACAACTTCTTCCTCAGGAATAACTTATTTACCAGAGAATTTCCCTGATAAATATCACCAAGCTTCTTCCATAATGAAGCTACAGACTGCTCCTCATGGACGTTCAAGAGCACAAAATTGGCTAGAATCAGTCTTATCAGACCTCTTGTCTTTCTATCAGCAAGATCCCACGCCTCTTGCATCGTACTTTATGGCTTAGTTCCAGACACTGCTAACCAGAGGTCTCTATCCACTAGCAAGTCTTTCATTTTGAGTTTCCATAAATCAAAGTTGCTACCATTAAACTTTTCAATATCTACTCTGCGTGATGTACTTGCGATCTCAAACTGAAACAAGTTTTAACAATGCAATACTCCCACTGAAATAGTATTAGCACAAAAAACTGAGCTTTCTCTCAAGGATAACACAACGGGCCAAGCTCTGATACCACTTGAAGGGAAAACGGGGTGGATCTAATGACCCAACAGTGCGGAATACATTCCCTTAACACTAATACAATAGGGGAGAAGAGCATAAATAGGTTCTAATAGCTTCTAAAAAACTACTTGAGATGAATACAACCAGTAAAATAGATAATAGAATTCAGCATTCACAGATTGACACAAGATATACGTGGGAAAATTTTTTCTAGTAAAAACCCACCACACAAAGTCAAAACAATTGTATTCCAGTAATAAAATAATTACATACAATGTTCAGTCTTCTCTGATCAGCTCACAACAACTCTTCCTTTTTCTTATCTCACTGTTACAATGTTATATTCTAACATACAATTCAAAAAACTTCTTGCATTGTTGTACTCGACTTACAAAGTCATACGTTGCAATCAATGTCATCAATCAGACGCCGACCATCATGTTCATGAATCTCTCATCCAATCACACAAACGATCTGCCCATGCCGATCTCCCTGCATCGAGCCACCCAGGTATTAATGCCATCACCCAAATCGGGTCCTGTTCGCCAGCCTAAGTCAGCCTGCACTTTTTGCAATTACTTCTTTGGTTTATAACCAATCATTGTTCTGACACTGAGCCACGTGTCTGCATTTGATTTGTCCATCGCTTTTGTCACCGAGTCCAACTTGGTCAAAAGCAACCCCGAGCTCGTCCGAGCTCTCTACATTCTTACCGCTCTATTGCCGAACTGACACGACCTGCTCATGGTATGGCGATGAGCTCGTTCGAGCTCACCCCGACCATACCCATGCTATCGCGCCCCTGTCGGTCTTGCCTTGCGGTGACACGGTGAGCCAATCGAGCTCACCCTTTGAATCCATCGAGCTGTGTCAAAGAACCCCGCACAATCGTCGAGTCTAACCGACCCGTCCACGGTGTGACGGTAACGACCACCCGAGCTCGCCGTCGACTTCACCGAGTTCTCCAATTGACTGTCTTATGCTACCACAGTCCATATCAACACTAATCGCAATAACAAGGTAACTGGTCTGAGGGGTTGTTGACGGTCAAACCGCGCTACTGCGGGGGTTGACAGGCCACCCCGCGGTAGAGCAGTGACCGTTAGCCAGACCGCTGGCGGTCACTGCGATGAGTGGACCCACCGCCGACAGTGCGGCGGTAACGACCGGGCTGACCGTAGGTGGTCACACCGTGACCACCGTGGTCAAGGACTTAACCGTCCGCGGCACGACGGTAACTAGATAAACAGGATGAACGAAGCCAATCGCAGCCACCATGGTTAGGGACAAAACTGCGAGTGGTAAAGATGTGACCGCTACCCTTCCACCGCGGTACTGCCAGGGTAAGATAAGACTGCCACGGTAAAGCGGCTGACGCTGGAATAAAGCTAGGCACGGTATGGCGGTAAATTGTAGAAACACCAGATTTTCGCCAAGGCATGGAAACAGGGACTTCAAGTTGGAAGTTGAGACACATTTTTTCAACACCTTCAAGGGTAGCCATTAAAGGGTTTGGTGAGTTGTAACAAGCTAGTGTTCATTCATCATTCCTTCCTTTCATTATTGTTTGTTTAATTACCAAAATGGGGTTTGACCAAGGCAAAACCCTATTCACCAAAAAAAACAAAATTTCCTTCTCTTTGTGTTTGTAGACTTGTAGGTGAAGAAGGATTGAAGATTGATCAAAAGTTGAATTTTGCAAAGTTGTGAAAGTTGTCAACGTTGTTGTCAAAGTATAGAAACTCAAATCCCAAATTTATTTTTGACTTTCCAATAGTGAAACTTGAGGGAAAACATAAGCTTAGATCCACCTCCAGAGGACCTTGAAAGTTGAGTAGAAAATACCTACAAATACCTATTCGCCCTGGGGCAAATTTGTCTTAGGAGGACACTGAACAAAGGTTTTTAGTAAATTCATATATTTCTTAGATCTACTGGAACTTTCTAGATTCTATCAGATTAAGGTTTAAAATTGATTTTTTAAGTGTTACATTGCATAGTTGCATTCATTTGGTATTTTTCATTTATCTCCCAAAAGTGTACTTCAGGTTGATTTACCCCGTCCTCAGTCATAAGGAAAACAACATGATCACCATCAATGTTGTCTCACCTAAGGGTTGAAATTCAATCTTTCCCTAGGGGATTTCTTTTTCCTAATGAAAATGGAAAGATAGGTGCATCACATATTCAATCACGCCATCTTGGTGAACCTATTTTCCTATGTTTCATTTTGGTGAACCCGACATTCTTACACTATAAAATTTCTAATTTGGAGTTCATTCAAACCCTAGATCTAGGATTTGCATTAGTTTCCATTACATTGCATTAGTTTGCATCTCATTTAGGTTTATCAAAATTGCATTAGTTCACATTTCACTTAGGGTTTTAAATTTTCATTTTGCATTATTTAAAACTTGAAAAAATCCAAAAAATTGCATACATATTACATTGATTTTGCATACTACTTGCATACTAGTGTATTTTTAGTCATGTACATACATTTTTTTTATTAAAATTGCATCCAAAAATGTGTCACTTTGTTCACTATTTATATATATTTGCATTTGAATTTAGAGACCAAAATATAGAAAAAGATGCTACAAAAATCACATGTTGCGACTTGGAAAAGAGAACACAAATAATAACCCAAAAATTGCATTTTACATTTTAAAAAACCCTATACAAGGACCCAATTTCCCTTGGGCGAATGAGTCCTTGAGAGCCTATCAAAACCATCTTTCTTGGTCATTTTTGTGGTTCTCTACACTTCCCAGATCCGTTGGTAAACCACTTTTTTAGTTTGTCAATTTTCGAGAATTTCTATTTTATGCATTAGGTCTAGTCATCCATTTAGTGTAGCCATTTTAAATCATTCCAAAATTATTTCAGTATTGAAAATCATCAAATCTGTAGGACAGTTGGTTACATTTCCTTATTAATAACATAAGTTGGATATATTACTTTTCATGTTAGCATGTTTCCTTTTTAAAGATGTGGTTTTGACAGGGTTAAGAATGGATTGTATAAGTACATCCCTTCTTATGAGTATAATTTATGGAAAAGAAATGAGGTAATTAAGAAACATGTTAACCATTCTCTCACTATCTTTCCTAGTTATGAGAATATCTTAGTGCAAGAGAACCAAACCATTGACACATTCCTTAATATCACCTTGCCTATCCTTCACTCAAACCCTACTCCCTCTCCCATTTGTGAGGATGTTTTGCTACAAGAGGATACAAATATGGATAATCATGAAAACCATAATTTTTCTTCTCCCTACACCTCTCCTATTGGCGATGAAGGTATCTTGGTGAAAGAAGATACAGTCATTGAGAATCATGAAAATCTTGTTTGTCTCTCTCCATATACTTCTCCCACTTGGGAAGATATTATGGCACAAGAAGATGAGATCATTGACACATTTCTTAACATCACTTTACCTAGTCTCCATTCATCTCCCACTTGTGAGAATGTTTTAGTGAAAGAGGATGCAATTGTGGAAAATCACATTTGTTCTTCTCCCATTATCTCTCCTATTTGTGAAGAAGGGTGTTAGAAGATCCACTCATTGAGAGTTATACGAATCTTGTTTCTCCTTCTCACAATGCTTCTCCCACTTGGGAAGATATAATTGAACAAAAGGATGCAATCATTGGTAAGAAATAAAATCATAGTTCTTCTCTACATACATCCCTTACTTGTGATAAAGTTATCTTAAAAGATCCAACAATTGAATGTCATGAAAATCTTGTTTGCTCCTCTCCTAAAAGATCTCCTACTAGGGAAAGATATCATGGTGCAAGAGGATGATAACATTGATACATATCTTTCAAACATTATTAATGTGTCTTCCTTAGTTGAAGATGATAAGGTGACATTAGAATTCCCCTCGCTAGAAGATCATCAAAATAAGCCTCCTAAGTCTCGCTAGAAGATCATCAAAATAAGCCTCCTAAGTCTCCTCTAATTCTAGGACCCCCTAATATTCCTTTAATTATTGGACCTCCCAAGTCATCTCCTAAGCCACTTCTTATCATAGGACCACCACAACACCAACCAAAACCTCCAAGAACTATCTTAAATTTTGCAAGGTAACTTACTAGTAACAATGTTTCGCAACAACCAAGTTAGCATACCATTGCTCATACATATAACACAAGGAACAATAGGCAACCACAAACCATACCTACTTCATTATAATTACCTCAACCTATCTTTCCTAGTGCTCCTCATTTTCCTATGCACAATGGAAAAGAGTATGACCTTGTAGAACAACTCAAAAACACTCATGCTAAGATTTCTTTATGGGATCTTATTCAAGAATCACCTAATTATCATAGAATGCTTCAAAATTCCTTACAACAAGTTGTTATTCCTCCTAGTGTGCAACCAAATGATGTAGCAACCCTAATTCAAGGTATGAACTTGGTCAACTTAGACATTACCTTTCATCAAGATGAATTATCTCCATTAGAAATGCAAAAAAAAATGATGCTTTTGATGATATTGGCTAGTATTAACAAGTGTGGCATTAAGTGTACTCTCATTGATAATGGTTTGGAACTCAATGTTTGTAGTGTAAACCTTTTTGAATAAAATTGGAGTGGACAAGAAAAAAATTCAACTAGATTCTTTATCTATCCGTGGTTTTGACAATGTGGGAAAACAACCTCTTGGTGTGATAATGTTACCTATTAAAGATGGTAGGGTTACATTACAAACTCTTATCCATGTCATGTCTAATGATCTTTCATATAATATTCTCTTAGGTATACCATGGATTCATGCAATGAATGTGGTGCCTTCCACGTTATATCATTTAGTGAAGTACACTTATAACAACATGGTTTATACGATAAAAGACGATCTCGAGCTTGAGAGTTGTTTACAAATTGAAAAAAGAATGGAAAATCCTCCTTACAACATTGAAAACAATTACAAAAGTAAAACCCATGTAAGAGGAAGAAAAAGAGAAGAATATTGAACAAGTCACAAATCTATTGGATGATGATTGGGGTTCATTGGATTTCACACCTACATTCATGGGAGAATACAAGATTACACACAAACCAGGAAAAAAGAAAGAAAGAAACATAATATCAACACAAGCCGAGTCATCAAAAGCATACGTGCATAAATTTTAGCAAAGAAGAGGAAAACACAAGTTAAATACATCCACATATGAAGAGTGTGATCATGAGAAACAACCAAATCTAAAAGAGATGGAAAAGATTTATGGAAAAGGTTTCAAACTTTTGAAGCAACTTGGCTATAATGGAAAAGGATGTGGTACTAGAAGACAAGGTATCTGTGTCTCTATAGAGCCTAACACACAAGAAACAAATAGTGGTCTTGGTTATTGTCCTTCGAAAGAAATGAAAGCATTAAAAGAAACCTTAGCTTAATATCAATGTCATCACACAAAATACTCCTAGAAAATCTTCAAACACATGTCCTATTAATGATTGGGATTAATTAGATTTTACACCCTCCTTTATGGGATAGTACAAAATATCACAATATAAAGAGTCTTGTGTATATATGACACCTTGTACTAAGCAAGAAATATATTTGTCAAAAAAGAAAAGAACATCTTCTACTATTGATCAAGAGACTATCTTGTCGAGGCTTCTCAAAGACCACTTGATATCTCTCCCTCCAAGAACATGAAATAAATTTTTACAACAAGAGTTCATTTTGTGCATATCATCGAGTACATGGTCTTTCAAATAATGTATGCAAGGATTTGAGTGATAAAATTCAACATCTTAAGGATTTTGGTGCTCTTCATTGTGTTGATGCACCTATTTCCTCTAATTGATACTAATTTTCATCCTATCATGTTGCTCATCACTATGTGGCATTGGTAGTTTTATGCTTCTTGCTCATTGTCATTCATGTTGGTATAATATTAGGTGCAACCATATTTATCTTGGCAACAACATGATAGTTCTTGTGGTTCTCTTTGTCTCTATGATTGGGGAGCAATGATAACTAGTTTTTGGGAGGTGTGCATTCTTTTCAAGTATCCTCTCTTCCTCTCTTTCTACTTAAAATACCAACATAGCAAGTATGTTGGAATTTTAAGTGGGGGTATATTGTCCGTCATTCATTTTTTGCATGTCCTTTCTTAGTGATGATACCATACATCTCCTAAGAAGTGTGACAATTACATTGGAACTATTTCATTTGCACCCCCTGAGGTGAGTTTCTTGCTTCACTTTGTTCATGGAAGTTGAATTTAGTGTAGCATTAGCATAGCACATTGATCATGTTGTGGCACCTTATCAAAGTTATCAAGGAGTATAACTTTTGGTATTGTTGATGTATGGGATCCTATATACCTGACATGACTTTGCCATCACCACTTTTCTTGTGGGGCTCACCTAGTGTATACCAGACTACACTAGCCCTTGTGAGCATATTTTTCATGGCCATCGAGTATAACACAACTTTCTTGCCTATGGAGCCATGTTTTTCATAAGTGATTTTACATCCTTATGAGTGTGTTTCATGGATGTGACATAATACAACTTTCTAGTTCATCTTTCTTTCCTCTTGGCATTAATTTTGACATTGTATGTTTGTGTATCTTGTCTTGTTGCTTCATATCATACATTCATGTGTGTCCCTTTCTGCTTGTGTTTGTTTGCCATGAGATCTTGGATCTTGGAGGCTTGTGCAACCTCCTCGATCTTTGTCATCCTATCCCATCAAAATTTGTGAACTTGAACCCCTCTTGACACTTATTTGTCTATTTTAGTGTGAGTTTGAGCATAGGGCTCATCCTCTCACTAAAGTGGGGGCTAAATGTAGTGTCGGAAAATGAACACCTTTACATTTTGACACTATGTTTGGGTCCCTTAATTTAATTGGACTTAATTAATCCTCTAATTGACTCAATTATGCATTGAAAAGCCTAATTAATTTTGTTTTCCGAAAGGGAAACTTGTATTAAAAAATTGCAAACATTAATTAAATTGCCTTGAAATTGGTGTGTCCTAGGTTTGGGTTCTAGGACCCATTTTCCTAGGCGAATGGGTCCCCCTTAATTTTAGGTCCCCAATTTTTAATATGTTTTTGGCAATATTTTTATGATTCAAATTCAAGTTGCAATTGTCGGATTTTGAATTTTAATTGTCGAGAAATTAGAAAATCACCTATAAATAAATAGCTATTTTCTCAATTCAAAACATCTTGCAAGAGGGCAAATTTCATATGAGAAAATATTATTGTCAAGAGAATTGAAGAGTAGATTTATCAAGCATCTACAAAAACATTCAAGATATCAAGCATCATATCAAATTTATCATCATTCATGCATATTTTTGGAGCTAACGTAGTGATGTAGGTTTCAAGTTTCAAGTCAAGATTCAACCATCAAGATCACCATACAATCAAAGCCATTTCATGCAAGATCAATCCTTGCAAAGATGTGTTAGATTTCAGTCCTTCAAGGGAAACCATTAAAGGGTTTGGTGAGTTGCAACAAGCTAGTGTTCATTCATCATTCCTTCCTTTCATTATTGTTTCATTTCAAGGTTTAATTACCAAAATGGGGTTTGACCAAGGTAAAACCCTATTCACCAAAAACAAACAATTTTTACCTCTTTTTGTGTTAGCAGATTTATAGGTGAAGAAGGATTGAAGATTGATAAAAAGTACAATTTTGCAAAGTTTTCAAAGTTGTCAACATTTTTTTCAAGATACAAAAACTCAGATCTCAAATTTATTTCTGACTTTTTGATAGTGAAACCTAGGGAAAATAGAAGCTTATATCCAAGTCTAGAGGAACCTGAAAGTTGAGAAAAAAGTCGTACGGAGACCCATTCGCCCTAGGGTGAATCTATCCCAAGAGGACACTCAATAGAGGCTTTTGGTGATAGCTGCATAAATTCATATATTTCTTAGATCCGCTGGAGCTTTTCAGATCCTATCAGATTAAGGTTAAAAATGTTTCAAGTGTTACAGTGCATAATTGCATTCATTTGGTATTTTTCATTTATCTCCCAAAAGTGTACTTCAAGTTGATTTACCCCATCCTTAGTCATAATGAAAACAACAAGATCTCCATCAAGGTTGACTCACCTAAGGGTTGAAAGTCAATCTTGTCTTAGGGGATCTTTTTTTCCTAATGAAAATTGAAAGATAGGTGCATCACATATTTAATCACCCCATTTTGGTGAACCTATTTTCCTATGTTTCAGTACTAATGGTTTGTTTGGAAATATGATGGTGGGAGACCATCATATAGACTGATGGTTGATGGTAATCCATAAAAAAATCCATCCCCATTCGATAACAACTAATATTTAATAGTTTCTCATTCTTTCCAACTTTTAGCCACAAAGGTGCCATTGTATGAATAAGATAACTTGTAAGGAATTAGAAACCAAGGTCATTCCACTCAAATCACCCAAGTGTTGAGCCATAAACAATGCAATTTCACAACAAAATTTTCTAGGCTTCGTTGCCATCACAAGCTTTGAAAATCCACTTAGTAAATAATGCAATACCTTCTTTGTTGACATCAATATGATGTAGCTCACTAGAATCTCTTGGTAGTTAACAAAAGTCCCACACAACATTGTATTGTGGTCTAAATTGGTCCATATAAAGTCTTGTAGAAGCTTGTAAAGCTTGCAATATGAGGTTGTGGAAGACAACCCACAAGAAGAGTAATACACATGCAAGGCAACATTAACCTTAGACCAAATTTGAAATTTACTTGCCAACAAGAGTATTTTGATAATTTAGTATGAAAGATTTTTCTCAACTATTTCAATATAACATATTGCCAAATCTTGGATTGACAATCTTGAAATAGAAACGGGATATCAAGAAATACAAACTTTTCTCATATTTAATGGGTTTCTAGCCAAAGCAATTAAGTCATCCTAAAGGTTGGGAGAAGGATTTCTTATAGTATTGCATTTGCATTTTATTCCATTGAATATTGGAGCCTAAAGTTAAATAGAAAATGTTAACACACTTGAAATCTTTATTGATGTCTTCATTTGCAACCTTCATGAGTAATGAATCATTCATAAAATGACTAATTGTTGAGAAGTATTTCCATGAAGGGATATCCCTTTAACCTAGAGGTTATGGTGTTAGAAAGAAGATAACAAAGCCCTTGAACAACAAGAACATAAAGTAAGGGTGTAAGAGGGAAACCCTGCCTAATAGATCTAAAAAGGTTGAAGTGCTCATATTGAATGCCATTGATAGAAAGTCAAACACAAACATTTGCAAAAGGTATTTGGACCTATTACTGTATATATTATTTTATGAATTATGCACATGGATATTTACACATGGTGTTAAGCCTAGTTAGTGAGAGTTAGCTCACCACCTCTTGTAAGTCATGAGGTAGTTAACTTGCCACCTATTTTAGTTAGTGGGAGTCGACTACCTAGTTAGGTCCACTATTTAGGGTGGCAGTTTATCCCATTTATCCTATTTGTACATATTATTCAAGCTTAATTGATATGCTGATTATATCCAATTTTGGGTTATCAAGATTTTGCTTGCTTTCATGTGTTTTCAATATTTTAGGTAGAAGTATGAGTTTTTTTAACTGACATGGCTCACTAGTATAGGAATTCATTCCAATGATATTGGTGATTTCTACATGGAATCAAAGCTATTTTTGGTTTGGTCATTGGTTTCGTACTTTTTGTTGATATCTTTTTGAACAATAGTGCATGCAATTTTTGGTTGCTGTGTTTTGCTTTTCTGTGTTGGGTAATGCATTGTGAGATATGGATGCTATTCTTGTCAATTTGTGAACTTTGAAAGTGTGTGAAGGTTAATTATGAAAACTATGAAGGCTTTGATCTCTTGTGTGAGGGTGTGGATGTGTTACATAAAGGCATTTTGTGAGGGGATTTAAGGGTGAACATCTGAGGCAAAGGCGCAAGTTTGTAGGATTGAATTCCTTAGTGGCCAATCATTCCATTCATGGGTGTGTAAGCTTGAATTCCTTGGTAGTCAATCATTTCATTCGATGTTTTCATTGCTATTAACTTTCAATTCAATTATGAACAATGCCTTTCATTATGAAGGTGACATCGACACAATGCCTTTCATTATGAAGGTGACATCGACACATTGTCTATTGCAAGCCAAATACTCAAGCAAGGTGTGCATTTTTTACAAGGTGTCCATTCATTTTGTAGGCTATTGAAAACCGTCAAATTAAATCCAACAAGGGGCATGGCTATTCATAGTAGTTAAAAAATACATGTCATCAAATTCAATCTAGTAAGGGGGGAACCATTCAAAGTGGACTAAAACTACATGACATCAACAAATACATAAAAGTTACATCAAAAAGGTTAACGGGGAGGGGGAAAACACACCAAATTTTTTAACCATTGGTCACATGAGGGCTAAAACTCCATGTCTCCTATTGGTGAGGGCTTAAGTCCAACCTCCTTTCCATCCTCTACTTTTTGAAAGGAATATTTTAATTTTGTGTTGTTAAAAAAGGGCAATATAGGGAAATAAATTTTTTGATGTAACTTCTGATTAGCAACTCAAAATTGAGTATAGTTTTTTTCAAAAGTTAATATTTTTTATGCCTGATCCATTGAAAATGTTATCAAACTGAAATTATAAATGTCTTTTTTCCTTTCATTTGATTTGTCTATGCACTAAACCTATAAAGTGCCAAAATTTGGGGAGATCTCAAATACTGAATCAAGGGGGGTTGTGTGTTATGCACTTTTTACCTTTCTTCTACATTTCATTTATGCGCTTCTAGATTTGTACAACAAATTCATCTTAAGCATCGATTCAAATCAATTTGTCACACCATTAACACCCTTAAAATATAATGATTGGATACTAAAAATACAACTTGTTCCAATAAATTAGTGGCCCAAAACATAATGTGAAATTGTAAGTGTATACAATTTTCTATGTTACACATCCAGTCAAACAACGAAGTGAATATGATCTTATCAAGAAACTTCATGTTATTCCTAGTAAGATATCACTTTGGGATTTTCTTTAGACTGCCCTGGTTTATCAAGGCGTGCTTCAAGAAGCTCTACAAAACATTATTTTACCTTCTTTTGCTAGGTCGACAAATGTGAATATGTTGATAGATCATATTCGAGTAGATTCACCAAATATTACGTTCTATCCACATGAACTCCCACCTCTAGAAGTACAAAAGAAAAAAGATCCATTAATGATAATTGTTTACGTTAATAATACTAGCATTAGATGAACTCTCATTGATACCGATTTGGAGCTCAATGTTTGTAGTAGCGATCTATTTACTAAAGTTAAAAGTTGATTCAAGTTCTCTTGTTGCATCTTCTTTATTTATTATTTATTTTGATAACATTGATCGACAAGCTTTGGGCATATTATCTTACCCTTAAGGATAGGACCAGTCACCATTCCTACCTTGGTGTATGTTATGCCAAGACCTTTAACATATAATCTCATTTTGGGTAGACCTTGGATTCACATTCTCTAGGAGAAGTCACTTCTACCCTTCATGGTTATATTAGAGTAATCAAGCATTAGCTAATAATTAATTAATCTTTAATTGATTATTAGTCTAATTTATTCTCATGCACTTAAGCTAAACTTAGGAGTTCTTTATCCAATTAACTAAGTGCTTTTCTATGTTAACTAAAGTGAGCTATTATTAGATCATTATGTCTCATCGCATGTGATGTTGACACTTGTCCTAATCTAATCCCTTTACCATTTAGGGTTGCTCCTATATAGCACTCAACCCTCATTTTATTATCTTTGAGATTTTCTCTTATGATCTCTCAAATTCTCAACCTTTTATGACTCTTGTTTTCCTTGAAGATTCTTGAAGTTTATTTTGTAAGTATTTTCTTTTTGAGGAGTAGAAAATATTTGTTTTGCAGAGCTCTTGGGTGGAATGTGTTTTGTTCATTGTTTGTTCCCGTGTCTCGTGTTTTTCACAGTTCTAACACTGTTAAGTTTGTTGTTAACAATTAGGTAGTTACGATCAAGGTTAACCTTGATTCTATACACCTATGTCAAATGATAGAAAATTGTAATGCATCGGTTACACCTACATTTCAGAACTATATTCCTTCATTGACTTTCAATGTGTTCACATCTACTCCTACAATATCTATTTCCAAAGATACTCTCAAGAAAGATGTCCCTAAAGAAGAAATTTCTAAGTCTAATCCTTCCACTTCTTCTCTTGAACCAAATGCATGTTTGGGTGATGATTGGAGATCTTTGGATTTCATCGAACCTTAAGTTGGGGAGTACAAGGTAGATCCAATCCACCTAGATATTCCAAAAATCTCATTCTCCTATGTTAAGAAGGATGATTATGCTTCTATAAAGAAGGGTGATATTTATATTATGGATTGCACTCTTTATACTAATCCTCCTTAAGAATTACAATCATGCTATGGACCAAGATTTAACATCTTCTCTAAGTTCGGTTATAGAGGTAAAGGTTGTGGGAATGATGAATAAGGTATTAAAGTACCTCTAGAGGATGATCCACATGACCCTAAGACTAGGATTGGATTTCGCTCTAAAACATCTAAGGTGAAGCTATGGTTGAACGTCAATATGGTTTTTGCTGAAATTCTTCCTCTTAAACTAATTCATCCAGAATATATTAAAGATAAGGTAGACTCTAATTAAGTTCCTTTAGATATTTTCTTAGTAGAGGAGCTCTAGAAGAATTCGTGGGTGTCTATTCTGATCTTCTTATCACCACAAGCTTCAATTCTCATGTCACTTGAATTTTTGAGCATATTTTGGTGAATATTTTTTACATATGGATGAAAATTCTTCTTTATCTTATGGTGGTGAGAACACATCTACATGAAATATTGAGGATCGTAGTGCTCTCCTTAAAGGAGATACTACTGATGTCCTCATGGGTCCAAAATCTTCTAAAAAGGTAATTAAGATTGGGAATACCTTTCTTCAAAATAATCTAGATTACATTATGACCTTCTACATCATTATCTTAATATTTTCATTTGGTCATATGAGGATATACACAATATTAATGCTTCCATAGTGGTTCACAATATCATCCTATGTCTCAATGCCAAGCCTGTTAAGCAAAAGATTCCCCAAATGAATCTTAAGGTGGAATTGTTAGTCAAGATTGGGATAGAAAAGCTTTTGAAAGATGGTTTTGTCCATCCCATTGAATACTCATCATGGATCTCAAATATTGTAGCCATTAGTAAAACTGATGACCATATTCATGTCTGCTTTGAATTTCACAATCTTAATAAGGATTCTCTTAAAGAAAATTTTACGCTACCTAATATTGATATGATTGTAGATTCAAATGTAGGCCATGCCTTACTTTCCTTTATGGATGGCTTCTCGGGATACAATCAAATCCTTATAAATCTAGAAGATCAGTACAAGACAAGCTTTACAACCCCTTGGAGTACCTTCTACTATCTATTCATGTCATTTGGATTGAAGAATGTTGGAGCAACCTATCAGTGTGTGATGACTAATCTTTCATGATTTCATTCATAAGATATTAGAAGATTACGTTGAAGAAATCTTGGCTAAATTTATAACTCATCAAGATCACATTAAAAATATTCGTCTTATCTTCAAAAGGCTTCAACTCTACAAGATGAGATTAAATCCTCTTAAGTGTGTTCTCGATGTGGATGTCGGAAAACTAATGAGATTTATTGTCTCCCATCATGGAATCAAATTCAATACAAATAAGATTGATGTGATTGTTAACATGCATCCACCTAAGAACATCTTTGAACTTCATAGTTTGCAAGGAAAGATTCATACAATTCATATATTTATATCTCAATTAGTTGATCATACCCCCCCATTCACGCGCTTATTGAAGAAAGATGTATACTTTTGGTGGGATGATAAGTGTCAAGAGGCTTTTGAGTCCATTTAAAACTAAGAAAATCCTCCCATCTTAATGCTAGCTATGCAAGATAGATCCTTCCTACTATATATTTTAGCATCACCTCATGCTCTAGAAGCTTTATTGTCTCAACATGATAATGATGGTAAGGAAACAACAATCTATTGCATCAGTTGTGTTATAATTGATTATGAAACTCATTAATTTGCAATGGAAAAGCAATGTCTTGCTCTCATCTTCATGATGCAAAAGATAAGACACCACCTTCTCCACATAGAGACTCATGTGATAGTTAAAAGCGACCTTCTTAAGCACTTGTTTTCTAGAACCGATCTTTCTGGAAGGTGAGCAAATTGGGTAATGTTGTTATCTGAGTTCGATCTTAAGTTCATTACTTAGAAAGAATTCAAAGGTCAGGTTCTCATTGACCATTTGGTGGAAGCTCCCTCACCTAATTCCTTCCCTAATCTAGACCTGTTCTTAGATGAAAGTATATTTGATTTAAATCACAATCCTATATGGGAAATGTATTTTTATGAATTGAGATGTCAAACTAGCTTTGGAGCAAGTGTAGTTCTTATTTTTCTTGAAGGGACGGTAAATCCTCTTCCATTTGAGTTATAATTTCATGGTACAAATAATTGATGAGTATGAATCCATAATTATTGGATTGCGTGTTGTGATAGCTTCTAAGATTAAACATATTTGTTTTCATGGAAATTTTGAAATAATTGTAAATCAAATCATGGGAATGTATTGAACTAAGTAGTGCAAGCTATCTCAGTATTGAGACTTTTCTTTATCCTTGCTTAGTTGCTTTTCTTTCTATACCATTGACAATGTTCTGAGGAGAAAAAACATCATGTAGATGTAATGGCAAGTGTTGCTTCCCTTGTATTCCCGACTATAGCACATATGAGTACCACTTCATGGTTCAAATTCTCCACTTTCCCATTGTATCAGATAAACCTAAACTTGATAGTATTGTGTGTGCACACATAGAATTAGGGGAATGGTATTCTCATATCTATAATTATCTAAAAACTTGAAACTTTCCTCAATCAATGCAAGTAAGAATACTCATGTCTTGATACGAAAACTCTCATCTCATTATTTCATCATATCTAATGTTCTTTATCATAGATATTACAACGATCTTCTTCTTAGATGTCTCATTAATGATGAGATACCCCTTTCCCTTCAAGAAGCCCATTTAGGCTTTGGGGTTGGACATTTTGGTGGTAAATCCTTAGTGCATAAATTGATACACATGGGATATTATTGGAAATCAATGGAGAAAGAATCCTTTTTCCTTTGTCAAAAAATTTCCTCAATGTTAGCAACATAACAATCTCATAAGAGCTCCTACACAAGAGCTCTATACTCAAGCTTCTCCTTGGAATTTTCAAATGCGGGGTTTGGATCTTATTGGAAAGATTTCTCCTCTTCTTCTAAGGGAAACACCTTCATTGTAACAATTACATATTACTTCACAAAGTGGGTTGAGGCTACTCTGCTTTGATCCACTAATGCTGAAACAATTTGCAGTTTTCTTCTAAATAATAGAATTTCTCATTTTGGATTACCTTCTACCCTTGTCTTTGATAATGGCACGCCGTTTAAGAATAAGGAGGCTAAAAAATTCTTGGGAGAAATTTGAATATTCAACATTGATTTTTTATACCTTATTATCTTTAGTCAAATGGCCAAGCTGAAGCATCGAATAAAATTATTGAACAAATTTTATGTAAGAAAATCAAAAAATATGGTAAAGATTGGCATACTCAATTAAATTATGTGTTGTGGGCCTACCACATGAGTGTTTTTATTACTATTGGTACTACCCCATACAACCTTGTGTATGGTGTCGGTGCCATTATGTCTCTCAAGTTGGAAATTTTGTCTTTACGAGTTTCTCTTAGAGGGTTGATTGATGATGAAACTTATTGTGTCGTGCATCTAAATCAACTTGAGTTGCTCGATGAGTGTTGGTTAGAGGCCTTTGAGCGCCTTCAAAATTATAAAAAATATTTATCAAGGAATTACAATCAAAATGATCTTTCTTGAATACCTTCAACATTTGTGATCTTGTTCTTTATGAGAACTAGATAAACGTGAATCTGCCACCTAACCAAAAGGGAAAAGTAAGTCCTAATTGGTTAGGTCCATACGTAATCACTTCCGTCTATGGTTTTGGTGTCTATGACCCTTTTTTCATGAATGAAATATTGTTGAAAGAACCTGCTAATGCTATGTACTTACATCATTACTATGCGTGAATTCTCCTGTCACAAGCATGACACTTAGTTATTTTTAGATTCGAAGCACATTGTGTCTTGAAATTCCGTCATCAACAAATTCTTTGTTCATTATGTTATGATACATACATGTAAAATTTATTTCTTTAAAGGGGAATTAATATTATGTGTATTTTGAATCCTATGCATTGTTAGCCAATAATCTCAATTTATCTTAATTGTTAGATCAATCATTTCTTTACATAGATGTAATGCCTTTATTAATTAGCATTTTTTCATTTATTGATTAACATATTTTATTTATTAAATTAGCATGTTGTACTATTATGAACATCTATATCATCACATCATATTAGAGCATCATATCATTTAGTTAAACATATATCTTGTGTTTAATTAAATCATGATAGCATCTAATCTAATTATACATCAATATGCATCCATAACATACATGAAATCAGCAACATACATCATAACACAATTCATAGTCAAATAAAAATCTCATATACATACATATATATATATATGTATATGTATATGTATAAATGTCTCAATGTACATGTGTTGTCATCACTACAATAAAATGTGATGCCTATATACGAGTATAAGACTATATACATATACAAAAATGATATACATCATGAATCTCTACATCAAAAATGTCAATACAATACACGTATCTCTCACTATGCACCTGGAGCATGGGTCCTCAAGCCCTTTGGTGCTAGTGCACCTGGATCTATGCACGGTAGCTGGCAGACTGGCATGTGAGATTGAGATTGAGAGACCGATCTTGAGATTGATATAATCAGTTCCCTTAGTTTCCCTCTTAGCTCTACTATCTACTCCCTCTAGGTAGATACCAAATCCCATAGAGTGTCCTCCCTCTACCTCGCTACCACTACATCATCCATGAGTTACCACACTCTGGGATAATTGAGATCCATAGGGGCATTGGTCCACACAACTCTACCTCCCTTATGAGCCTCACAACCTTGCTTTGAAAGGTGTCAAATTCCTAATTGACACTCTCTGCCCTCATCATGACAAGGTATCACTCAAAAAGGATGGTATGAAGCTCCACTTCCCTTTGCTCTCACTTTCCTATCATCGCACTTAGCTCGACCTCCCTCTACATGAGCTCCATTTGGGTCTACTCGTAAGTTTTCTTGAGCCGTGCTATTGGCTCGAAAAACTTGATGTTACTATCAACTATTTGCTATGGTTGGTTGGAATCTAGGACTGAAACCTAAGTCTGGACCACTGGGACCACCTCTGCTAATGCTCGATTGAAGAAGTCAAGCCACTCTTGTGTGAAAACTACAAACATAGAGAAGGAGATGGGTATCGATATATCATCATCATAATAATCATATGTAATCATGAATATGAAAGCATGAGTAAATTATAAATTAACTCATACCTAGGTCCTAGCCTACCAGTCAGGATCCACAAGTGTAGCCATACTCCCCGAGGCCCCTAGTGTCCCTGTCTTTATAGTGGGTAGGGATAAAATATTGGGTTGAGTGCCCATTGGGGGGAGCAATGAGATGACTGGGACTAATACTGGAGAAGATATCCTCCACCGCCTCTTGGGCCCCTCCTTGACCTCCTCTAACCCCTCCTCTCCCTTCAACCCCTGAGCATCTGGGTCCCCTCCAATGATGCCCTCAAGAAAGATGGGAGTAGGACCTATTGTCTCCCATCATTTTCCAAACGTATCTGACACCCCAACATCATCAAAGTCCAACATGAGAGGATCATCATCATCATTGCTATCCTCCTCACTTTGTGCCATGCCACCAATGGTCAGGTGAGGAAAGTCTCTAGGTTTGACGAAACTCCTGAGGGATCTAATGTACCTAGGGATTGCACGGGGAATCATTTGCACGACTATATTATCTCATGGTTTTCCTCTAGCAATAAAACACTACGATATGATTGTGATGACCTACTAGGAATTGGTCACACTACATATGTGGTAGTTGCGTCATGTCAATAGGCCAATGGTCCATGCCCTAATAGGGATGCCACATAATGGAACCAATCCCTAATTGGTTCAATATTTTTCTTCAAAATAGTAGATATCTAAACCTCCATTGTTGCACTAGTGGGTATGCATGTGCCTATGATAGATCACCTATAATGCACTGTGGGAATCCTGTTGGGAATTTACATGTGATGTGCTCAAACACCCACACCTAGAGAAGTGTGTAGGTCGTTAGGCTATGGAAATCATAATACACATATCAACTAAGGTCATGATATAAGTGTCCTAGCATGTTGTGACCCCAAGAAAATACAATCCACCTCTCCTTCATCTCTCAAATATATCGAACAAGGTCCACGTGCAAGTGGGAGCCCCATTTGTGTGTGGCCACCTAGAGTTCCAATACCACAATAAAAATCCTCCATATGAGTGAAACTACTACTCGTCCTTGATCTTTCTATCACAGGTAGATGTGCTCAGTAGTGTTTGATGGAACAACCCAAAAAATGTAGTGGAGTTAACCATCTTGCACATCCTGTGCACTATGTGGCTTGTTTAGAGTGATCCTCTCCCCTTGGATGGGGAGGCACAAGATGCAGTAGATGTCGACTAATGTAATTGTCATCTCCCCTATAGGGAGATGGAATGACATGTTGTTTGGGTATCACCTCTCAATCGAAGCCATCAACATGGCGAGGTGGAACCTCATCTTTGGCATCTCATATATCCACTAGAGGCCAACTTGATGTAATAGAATGTGGTCCTACATTGTGACATATCCTATGTGGCTACTTAGGAGAGACAACATAAGACCACCAGTATGATCCCTCAACTTTGGTGAATCTTGCAATACCACAACTTTGCCAAGAAAAATTCTATGTCTATTTCACCTACATCTACTTTGCACATGTCAAATATTTAAATTTTAGAAAAAAATTAAACTCTTTCTTCCAAGACGCTAGCATGCCCTCCTAGACACAAGTTCATCCTTGAGACACCAACGTGCAAGGAGGATGCCAATGAAAAACTATCCCTTGGATGCTCACGCATGACCCAATACGTCAATGCATACTTGGGATGTTTGTGTTGCCTTTAATGTTTCTACTCAAACTAAATGTTTAACATAAAAATGAAAGCAAACACTTTTGGCCTACCTCATTCAAGCGCTCCCCCCTTTCCACATTAGTAAAAAGATCCTCAATGCATAATGGTCTTCTCTCTGATATGTGAAGCATTTTTTCTTAAACTCTATAGAACTCTGAGAAAAATCCTCATCGTGAATACTAAAAATGACCCTTTTGGGGCCCACCTAGTGAGTATATAGTCAAATTTTAGCCCATTTCTGAATTTTTTGTGGTGATTCAAACTTAACTACCTTCTTATTTTTACCTTCTTGATTGGGGTAAAAACATGAGGGGGCATATATTCACCTCTTTATTAGTTTTTTCTTTTCTAACTATCATCTTCTTAAGCATTCTTCTCACCTAAGTAGCTTCTTTCATTATTTATTTTGAAATTTTGCATCCAGATTTTCACTTTAGATGTAGAATATTTTTGAGCACTAGGGGCATCATTCATGTTGACATCTACGACCTCTAAATTATGCTTTTCAAGGAAATTAATGGACTTTTGTACTTAATGTTTCACATCTTTCTAGCTACTTTAGTGTAGCTGATCCCTCTGAGCAATTAACCCACTAAAGTGGGGGCAATATGTAATGTCAAAAATTTCACCATGATGCTCAGTGCATTTATGATAAAATACATAATCATGATTTCATAATTCTAGCTTCATGGATAGCAAGGATGAAGCATTTGTAGCTTGTAGTTTGAATTTCAAAGGAAATTAGTTAGACTATAATACGTTGTATACACGTCTACATGGCACATAAATGTCCCATAAAAATATGAGATTCAAATAGGAATATTTCATTCAAATTGTTTACGATGCATGTCCCAATGGACAAACACGATTGTAAAAACTATTCTTGCCCACTCTATGAACAAAACTCTCTCTTCTCTCTCATTTTTAGAGGTTCTGACATCATCTTGGACTTGGAGCTCTCTGCATATGATTCTTACCAAAAAATTGTTGAAATCATTTCATAGTAGCAAGGACTCCTCTTGCACATGATCTCATCACATCTATCATCGCAAGAGAGGGGCTACAATTGTTGGTAATCTCTCTTTCTTGTCTCTTATCAATCTTGTCTCTTAATATACTTAATTTGATCTCTTCTAGTGTCTTTTAAATCATGATAAGGGTTCTCCTCCATAGCGGGGTTTATTTATATCATATGTCTACTTCATTTTTATGCATTCCAATCTTATTTGGCTATCTGTGGAGGTGGAAACACCAAAGTGGGGGTTTGATCGATTCAAGGCAAACCAATATTTATCCCCAACATTTTTCCTTGTCTACATGTGTGTAGGTGTTGGATAGGTTAACGTGATAAAATACCTCATTATGGAAGCTTCTGGGCTTGATCTGTATAGATGATATTGTAGGAATGATAATGTCTTCATGACATGTTGGTGTCCAAGATCGAGGCTTCACTCGTCCGGTATCACACTCTATATATTATGTGCTTTCTTTTTCTGCAATCTAAGTATTTTTATCATTATTTATATATGTTATTTGAGATTTTTTGTTACATTCATTATCAAATTTAGCTTAGATGTTAGTTTTAAAGCATTTCTATTTCTAGTTCACTTGAGCCTTGTCAACTAAGGTAGTTGAGAGATAAATTTTCTCCTCGGGATACTATCATCTTGTGGGTTGCAAATTCTTTCCTCTATAGGTTGAAGATGCATATTCACTTAGCAAACATCATGAGGAATTCTATCATTATAAAATACCACTTGGTATTTAAATTCCCAAGACAAGAGTTATATATACATAAGGAAAAAGTTAACATTTTATAAGTTATAGCAATTTATATCTACAACAAGGATTAATGATGACAAAGGAGCAACGACTAATACATATAAAAATGCAGTGATCAAATTAATATTAAAAAAGGCAACATAAGAAAAAGAGAAAGGTCAAAAATGAACAAAATAAGAAAAATACAAAAGTTAAAAGGTGTAGTGATCCCTCACAAAGGTAACAATTAAAAGTGAAAAGTGGTGATTAAAAGATTTAAAATAAATAATTAATGTTTCAAAGAGCAATGATTAATATAAAGAAGAATGCAACAATTTTATTTAATAATAGTAAGTGATTCATTATGAAAATGACAAGGTTTATATTTTGAAGACAATGATCTATTTTAAGGAAGTACTTAAATGAGTTTAAGGCAACGATCAAAGTTAAGAATAAAGGAGTTTTCATAACAAAAAGACTTTCCCATTCTAAAGGTTGTGTCCATTATAAGGGGTGTATCCCTTCATATCAAGGCATACAAATATAAATGTTAAAGAAATTGGAGAGATAGAAAAAGAAAGAGAGACATGCATGTGAAATAAGAGAAAAATCAAACATACACCTACAGATTTGAAGAACTTATATGTGGATAATGTATTATCATTTGTAAGCTGATTTAAAAATAGAGTGTGGGATGAATAAGTAGAAGTGTTAATGTATAAAATACATCATATACTAGAAATCATTGGTATGATAATTATGAGGGATTAAAGTTATATCACATAGACAGATACAAATATAGAAGAGAAGTTCATGTAGATATAGAAGCAAAATATATGAGAAATCTATAGAGAAGATAATGACAGATTTGTAAGAAGGGTACATATGCATATTTCAAAGAGAAATTTATGAAAAACTTGTGAAAAGGAGTACATGTAGATTTGAGAAGGAGATTGATTGTTGCAACTTATGAAGAAAACATCATTTACAAAAAAGTTTGAGAAGGAAAATCAGATATCTAGCAACCGTTAAAGAAGCAAATTTTAAGGTGGAACTTTGTTTTGGAAGTTGGTTCTTCCTTAAGGAGAGATTAGTGTCTCTCACTAAGTTGATGTTTATCTAAGAAGGTTGGTGCCTCTAGTAGGTTGGTTCCTATGAATTCAGGGGTTTGGTGTCTCCTGTGTGTTGATGCCTATAAAGTTGTAAGAATATTTTATATATAAGCAATATTGTTCAATAGTTTTCTCTCATAAGGGTTTCCATGTAAATATCATGTGTTATTATGTTATTCTCATTTGCATAATTATTGATGTTGAGTAAATGATGTTATTGTGATCGATAAATTTTTAGATTTTTAAAAATTGCATTATGCTGATTCACCCCCTCTTCGTATAATCATGTGCTCATCAATTGGTATTAGAGTTGGTTCCTTTGCAATCAGTCTAACAAACTAGAAGGTAGATTTAAAGAGCACACATGGGAAAACAAGAAGGATCCTCTTCTAATAAGGCTCCATTATTTGATGAGAAAAAATACACCTTTTGGATATTAAGTATGGAAACTTATTTAAATGCTCTTGGTTTTGAAATTCGACAATTAGTTGTAAATGGATATAAAGCTCCATCAAATATCGCAACAAATTCAATAGGAAAGGAGGCAAGTGAATATAAAACTAAATCCAAGAATACAATCTTGTGTGGATTAACAAAATCAAAAATTATGAAAATAATGCATTGCAAATCTACTAAGGATATATAGGATAAATTAAAAATATTTATGGAGACAACAAACTAAAGAAAGCAAAAATTCAAACCGATCGACATAAATTAAAGAGTTTAAAAATGATGGATGAATAAAATATTGCTGCCTATCTACTTCAAGTAGATGAGATAGTCAATACCCTAAAGGGTCTTGGTGAAAAAATAGAAGAATCAATAGTAGTACAAAAAGTTTTAAGATCTATTCCCTTAAGATTTGATGCTAAAATTTCTACTGTAGAAGAGATGAAGGACTTGGTTACATTAACCATGGATGGGCTATATGGAATCCTGATTGCATATTAGATGAGTACTGAAAAGGAAAATAAATCTTAAAAGGAAGCAACCTTCAAAGCCACAAAAAGGTCAAAAAATAAAGAACATATGCCACATGAGAGTTCTAAGGAATAAACAAACAAGGAGAAAGATTAATGTATACGAAAGTAAAAAAATAGAAACAAGGGAAAATTGTTATTTAAATGTTTCAATTATTAAAAAATAGGACACTTTGTTAAGAAATGCCCATATTTGAAAGAAAATGATAGTGATGAAGAAGAAGAGCCTTAGACAAAGAAAGGAAAAAAATAGTCACAAACATGATAAACCTAATAAGAAAAAGAAATCCTATGATTGCAAGAATATTCTTTATGCTTATAGAGATAATATCTCATCCGATGAAAGTGATTGGGATAACTATATGGGATATAATGATGGATGGAACAAAAATAGAAATTCTTATGGATGGGCAGGTAAAAAATATAATCCTCTAGTGAGCTATAGCGTTGTATGCTACAAATGCAATAAATATGAATATATTGCACAATATTGTAGAAGTAGCTTTGTGAAATCATCTAGACAACACAAGATGGAAGATACCATGACCAAACAAAAAGGAAAGTCTATAAAAGTTTGGAGAAGGAAACAAGAAAAAGACAATGAGAAGGATAAATTTATGATAGTGCAAAATTCATTACATGAACAAGAGATATCTCCTAGTACATAAGGAAAAGCACAATTTCAAAGGGAGCTAAGTATAACATTATTCTTCAACCCCATGGAGAAGATAATTCAAAAGATAAACTATCACAAAAATTGAAGAGAATATTCCACTTGTCCAATAGATTGGTATCAAGGGAAAGTAATGAATTTGAAGCTACATAATTGTTGTAAATGTTCAAGGTACTAGATGATGAAAGATTGCATAGTTTTAAACCATGCATATAAAGATGGCATTTACAAGTGTCTCCATGAGATTGAAGATTTGAGAGAATAAAAGTGTCATTCAAATCCATTATAACAATAGAGAAGAGTATATTGCCTTGAAGGTAATAAAAGAGGCAAGCTTCAATGTGAAAAATATATAGTATCAAGAGATAGATTATTTGTAGTCTATAGAAGGTATTAAAAAGAGAGAACAAGGAAGTGAAAATAGGATTTAACTTTTGAGAGAAAACTAATGAGAAGAAGATCTATGATTTTTCAAAGTGCACTTCATGCACAAATTTTAGGAGAAGCACAAGTTTAGGGAGAGCTAATCACTACATCATCTTTTAGCTCCATGGAGAAGACAACTCAAAGGATGAATTTTAACAAAATATTAGAGAAAGAGAAGATATGGTTGGAGAGAAGAATGAGAATGCTAAGGTAACAAAAGTGAAAGAATTTTTGATCAATTATACAATGAAAACAAGAAAAGAGAATCATATGGTTGTAGCATACTACATATTAGAAAGTTACCATATGAGGTGAAGGATAATTAATGTCAAGATGATAAAGAGCCTAGAAGACTTGCTACAATGAGAGAAGGAAGAAATAATAATAAATATGTTTGTAAAACTAAACTTTATGTGAGAAATTTATAAGATGAGAACAATAAAAAAATATTTTCCTGAAGAGTATGCTCATATATTTGTGTAGACACCCAAAATTGTCCATGTCATAACATTACCTAGTCGATACATGACCTTGTAAGACATCTTGCAATATTTTACCCTAGCTCATTACATTATCCCTCTTATCTCATTAATCCCACTTGATCACCTTCCAAATTAATTAAATAAATCTCATTTATTTAATTAATTCCCCTTCACATGTCACAAAATAATTCAAATTAAATATTTTAATTAATCCCTCACTTATTACCACATTGCAACATGTGTCACATGACTACAACTCTTCACATGCATAAAAAATTTAAATAATTTTATTATTTAAATTATGATATTCCCACTCACATCCTATTTTTAGCCCCACTTATTTGTGTGTAATAGGCATCTTTTCCTCTAAAATAAATAAAAGAATCCCACTCATTCCCCCACATCCTAATTTTAGCCTCATGTCATAACCACTTAATGTGTGTCATAAGCACTAAAATCAACTTTTAATCCTAGCCATACACATCACACATTTGGATTTTAATCTTAGCCATCAAATCAAATTAGCCTTCTCCTATAAATCAAGCCTTTTAGAGGCCATTTGAGATGATCTTCTAGTATCCTCACTCTGCCAAAATTTCCTCTAATCTTCTCATCTATCTATCTATTTTTCCTCTACCATCTCCATCTCATCATTATGCTACAAAAATGAGCAATCAAAATCAACATATCAAATAATTCAATCGTTCAAAATCTCGCATGCTTATGTGAGGTGGAGAAGAGAAATGGAGATAAATCAAATCTAGCTTGGAGATTAGTTTGCTTTTCTTTCTTGTTTTTATTTCATGCTAGTTTGTGTTCTATTGTGCTTGTTAGTGTTTCATTATAATTTGTTTATGCATTTGCCCTAAATTTTTACCCTTACTACATTGGTGAACCCGACGTGAATCCTTTGATCTAGCTTGCTTTTTTGTAGGTTTCATGAACTTTTTGTTGCAAATTTATGTCATTTTTGGACAAAACCCCAGATTTTACAAATTTATTCATATCTTCCAAATGGCTGCAATCTTTTCTACAAGATTTTCATAGAGATTTTATTTTGAGGTCAAATAAGGTGCTAAATGATCCGATCTTTGTTTTCTCCAAGGTTTCCATAAATCCACATTTTTAGGCGCAAAACAAGGATTTTTTTGACTTCTTTACATTTCTAGAAAGCTCTCAGAAATTTAGTAGGGGTCTCTTCTTTGATTTTTATTTTTTAGATCAATAATGTCTTCAAATAATCAAATCCAATTTGGCTATGCTAAAAACATATTTGAAATTACAATTTTCCTTATCTGACTAGCTTTATTTTTATGGTTGCATTATAATATCATTTTCTGATTTTGCAAGTGAATCTAAGGAGTTGGAACAACATTGTCATCAGCATATACAGTAGATTTAAAGACGAAAACAATCAGGTGCACACATTACATATTTCATCTCCAATCATTGCTTATCAACACACTTCAATTTGGGGCTTAAAAAGAATAACTTGTTTGATCACACTTTGATTTTGGGCTTAAAAATAACATCTTGTTTGCTGTCACATCATTGAAATTCAGTTAAAATGAACAACTATCATCCTACACATTTGGATTTGGGATCTAAAAAAGAACAAGTGCTTGAACTATTTTACACACATTTCGATTTTCTAAAGGGAAATTAACAACTATGAGTGTGAATCAAGTATGTGTGTGTATGCTCTCTCCTCGCATTGCAAGGTGATCTTGGAGATCAAAAAAACCTCAGTTGGTTCGCTTTTTTCATACCCTTCTTAGGAGGCCTGTTTGGAGACACACCATTCCAAGGGACGACCTCAATCGAGAGGTGAATCAAAATACACCCTCCTTTGGGAGTTGAAATCTTGTCACTCTTGGCTAAGCCCCAAAGAATTGTATACCTTTAGGAAGTGAAGGTGAAGGGTGGGTTACCCCTTTCTTCTAGCCGTGTGGTAGGATTTTTCTTTCAAATCATCCCTAGTCAACCTTGTGCATTCTAGCTCAAGACCTAATTGGCCATACCCACTTGACTAAAATTAGGCTTGTTGTTGTGTATTCAAGTGTTTGCTTAATCATAACATTTAATCTTGAAAGACAAATTTATCATTGTTTTTGGTGTGTTTTTTCATACATTTACATGTGAGATCTTGTGTTTGATATTGCCCAAGTCAAAATTTCAATAAACATTTTCCACATCATCCAATCTTTCCAAGCCAAATAATCCTAGTCATTCAAGCAATCACATACTAATCATTTTAAATCATCATCATAATTTTAATCAAATATTTTCCAAAAGTGACAGCATGCCAACATTAGAAGACCTAGCACAAGATCTCGTTCACATACTTCATGAAGCTCAAACAAACCAATCACCTTTAAACAAACAAATCATTCAATGAATCCATGACATGATCCAAAAACTTCTAACCAACCAATCACCCCAAATGTAACAACTCATAGCACAAGCCCATACCTCATGACCACTTGCCAAATCCATTAAGCACAACATCAAATCCAATCAACACATCAAAAAAATTCACATCAATCCTATGTGTCACCTATATCATCATATCAACCTCATCCATCCACATATCATGTCACCCATTCATCAACCTGTCATACCTCTTCCAATGTCAACCCTTATCCATATCAATCCACCTCTCAACAACCATTATCCTATACAACCCCTCCATCATTATCACAACAAAAAATCACACCACAACAAGTCCAAACACCATTCAAACCTCAACACATTCAACCAAAATAATATGTGTCACCTTCACCATTATTCCAACCTAACCCATCTACCTATCATGTCAATGCCACATCAACATATCCACCCATATGACAACAAAAACATAGGAGCCCAAGTCCACCTTGGCAACAAGATCAAATGCCCTTAACTTCATACCAATCCAAAGATATTTTATCTTCATATCCCACCACTTCACCTTACCACAAAATTCATTCATGAAACTATAAATGGCCTTCACAACAAGAACATGCACACCCAAGTCTATATTTTTAGCAAGACCTAATAACCTTTGACAGGGGCGAAACCAATTTAGAGTATGTATTCTATGGGTCACCTTCATTATCCAATCACATGCCAACACATGAGCCAACTAGTCCTATCCCACGACCTTCATGCCATCCAAATCATAATCCTTTGATCCATCAAACTTCTAATTCATCAAGCCCTCTACTAAAGGATCCCTTAGAGATGACCCTACAACGGTCCAAGAAAATTTGATTGAGCTACCATCGATAACACTCTTTGAAGAACTCTACTTAAAACCCCATTGGTATAAAGATGATGAATATTGTGCATACCATAGGTGTAAGGGCCATCCCATATCCACTTGTATAAAATTTACAAGATTGGTCAAGTACCTAGAAGATTGTGGTAAAATTGTATTAGATAAAACCAATCCATCTAGTCCCATTATCCATCCCACAAGACCTAATCCTAAGTATATAAATATATCTACCCTTATCATTCATCCACTATATTTTCCATTCACACATACCCTTGCAAAGGATGTGATGCATTAGCTATTAGCTAGGAATCAATCATTGCCATGCCATCAAAGTCTTATCCTTGAGACTATCCAAGAGCCCTCCATTAAAATGCCTATCCCTTCAAGCCCATCATGTGACTTACAATCCATCGAGCCTCATATCATGAGCCCAAGTAAAAGTCCATCATATTCTCTTATCGATGAATATCAAGAGATCATCAAACTTATCCAAGATCCTCCCACTCCTATTTCCATGAAACCATAGCAGTTATATCAAGAGTTTACTCCCAAGCATGTGGAAACATCAACCCCTTGTCTAAGTCAAGATCAAATCATTTCAATGCAACCCATTCATAACATATATCTCTTCCATGATCAAGATGAAACCTATGATGAAGAAGCTATTCCTGAGCAACTTGATCCTATACCTATCCATGCACAACCAATCCAAATCCAACCTGTCCATAACCAATTTCTTTTCTATGATCAAGATGATATCCTTGAAGATCCTATCTATGAACACCTTGATCCTATCCATGATCTTATAAGTATCCATGAGAAAGATATTCAAATTGCTCCTATCCATCCTCCATCTAACACCACCTATGACCTTTAGACATCCACTTCCCTTGATGAGACACTTGCTTCCCAATCCAACATAGAAGATCAAACCAATAATGTGGATCTAAATAAACATACTAAAGGTCCTTTAAATCCTCCATCGTCTGCTATCAACCATGTTGGAAAGCCATTGCATCCTATTGGTCTATCCACCCTCATTCATGAATGTTCTTCCTCAGGAAAGAAACAACCATTATCTTCCATTTCTTCATTTTCCCCATCCAATAAGGAACTCATGTCTAGTGTTCCACTTGCACCTAGTCCCATTGTCCATCGCATACTCCAAAACATGAACTATCAAGGTAAAGGATTAGGCCTTCATGAACAAGGTATTTTGGAGCCCATCTATGTTAAAGTCCCTCCACACTCATTTGGCCTTGGATACGCACCCCAAGGCAAACAAGCTAAAGATGTTGGTACTTCCTCCATCCATACTAAGTCCTTTTTCCACTATAAATCCTATCATATGCCTAAAACATATGTTTCCATCTCTCCTCCATCATCTTACAAATTTCAAAAGCATGTGACTGCACACCTTCCACAATCAAATTTTCCACCATTTCTTCCAGCTCCTAATATCCCTCCATTACTCCCAACACCTAATATATCCATTATACAATCCCCTTATCCATCCATCCATAAATCTCCTAAAAATCCTAATCATGACCAACGAATGCACACATTGTCTAAACATAAAGCTTCCACTCATTCCACCAAACCCAAGTGATTCCAACATAAAAATTTGGATGCCTCTACATATAAAGTAAAAAATCCTAAAGGTCGTAATGCCTTAGCATACAATTGCAAAAAGTCAAAGCCAAGTACATCCAAAAAGCAATATAAGCCCATACCTTCAAAATAAAATTAAAAAAAAAATGGTTTGGGTACCTAAGAAGAAAGAAATCAAGTCAAACGAGACATCCACATCACAAAAATCCCAACCATCCACTTTCACCCCACATTCTCATTCCATTAAAAAATCTCAGATTCCTCAATCCCACAAGCAAAATAAACCTCATAAAAATAATAAGTCTATGTGGGTACCTAAAACATTGCATCGACCATATCCTAAGAAAACATCACCATTGCTCCCTACACCACCTCCTTATCAAAAGCTTCAATGTTTAACATGGTGTATGCGACCATTGGTCATGATTCGATTAACACATACCTCCATCTCCCCATCCTTTAACTACTAGACTACATATCTTCACAATCACCTTCCTATGGTCCATGATTTTACATAAACCTTTCATCCATCCTTTTGCATAAGTCCTATACAATCCACATCATAATCCACTATTCCCCATCCATCCTTGCATAAGCCTTTCATAATCTACCATCTACCTAATCCATATCACACTCATGCAATTCCTTACCAACATCTATGAGCACACTTGACATGGTCCATGCGACGACATTCATCTAGTAGAACTATCACATTTCATGGAACTAGAAACTTGAGTCACTCCTATCCTTCTCCTATTCAAAAAATCAAAAATAAATAAATAAATAAATAAATAAAAAGTCAACAAAAAAAAAACTAAAGATAAATGCCTTTGTCCAATGGTGAAAACCTGGTAAATAGGTGCCCTGGATAAACAGGTGCCCTGGATAAGTACCATGATGAAAACTTGGCAAACAGGCATCATGTGTAGGTTGATCTTCTACGTCACTTACACTTGGGGGCACTTTGTCTCATCCACACTATCTATCCTATCATGTCACTTCTTATCGTATAATTTACATCCTACCTACCATCTTTAGCCATCATACATACCTATCATATTGAGTCCACTTATCCACCCTTCTCCTTTTGATCTTGATGAAGACATAGGGGAAAAATTTTGAAAAATGTTTTTTGGGTATCTCTTGACATACCTCATCTTTTCTAATGCAATCTTATCACCATCCTATTGTTCTAAGCATTGTTATAGAAATCCTAAGTATTGTACCTAGAATGGGGTATGCTATTCCTATGCGACATAGTCTTTGGAGATCACATCCTTGCTCTCTTATGATGCATAGATCCATTCCATTCACTATGACCTATCATTTTTATCGATCCACCTATCATGAGCTTTCTACCCCTTATCCTATCACCCACCCTTTCATCCATCAATCCCATCTATCTCCTTGCACCTAGACTTGGTTTTCCCTTGTCATTGGTATCTAGCACAAAGGCTACCCAAATTATCACCCATTGACATCTCAAAACATTTTTTAAAAGTCTTGAAAAAATACAAAAAAATTGAAAAAAGGTCCTAAAAATATCTAAAAAAATCAAAACATTCCACAAATCCAAAAAATTTAAAACATTTAAAAAATCCCAAAAATCAAAACATTTAAAAAAAAAAATCCAAAACATTTTCCAAACCAAAATCAAAACATTTAAAAATCCAAAAAATCAAGTATTCCCAAAATCCAAAAAAAAAACATTTCCAAACATCCAAAAAATTTAAATATTCATAAAAAAATCCATCAAAAACCTAAGCAATAAAATAAAATAAAAAAAATCATCATCAAATCAAATCTTCAAATTCCACAAATCAATTCACCACTTCTTCAAATCAATTTCTTCATCAAATTATCCAATCACATCACTTCTTCTGATCAATCACATCACTTCTTCTAATCAAATCCATTCTTCTAATCAATCCAATCATTATCATCAAATCAAATCATTTCTTCATCAATCCAATCAATCAAAATCATTCCAAGCAAATCCATTCCTCAATTCAATTCATCAATCATCATCCAAATCTTCAAATCAATCATCTTCAATCATTCCAAGCAATAATCCAAATACAAGTCAATCCTTAATCCATACCAAACAAGCTAATCAATCTTGCCAAATTATCCAATCACATCCTTTGGTCTTGATTCTAATCTTGATGTAAACCCAATCAATTAATCAATCATCCTTGTGTTGATCTAGGGATATATCGTTCCCCATGAAAAGAGGAAAATGGTGACCTGTCTTTGTCTTCTAGGGTTTTGGACCTAAAAGAAGAGAGATCAGTTTTCTTGCTCTTCACTCAAGAACAAACCCTTGAGATTTCAATGCAAAGGAGGTTGAAATCTAGAAAAGGGACTATTCTAGGGATTGAATGATAGCTAATGAGGGTTTCACCACCAAGTTTAAACTTGGAAAAGGCAATGAATTGCAAAACACAATGTAATATGCAAAATGACCTAGAAAGATAAACAAAATGCAGTAAAAAGCTATGAGACTAGAAGTGTGCACCTAGAAGACTGAAGAAGGTAGAATGGAGATCTGGATCACTTAAAGATCTATTATTGAAGTTGACTAGGGCTCATTCGCCAAGCTGGGTGAATCAGTCCAGTTTCTGGGAAATGCACTAGAGTAGGTTTCAACCACAAGGGTATCCGGATCTATAAAAGTCTTGATTAGGCCTGTACAGTGGGACTCATTTTCCAATAGTGGCAAATCAGTCCACTTCTACTTTTTTGGAAATTTTACACTGGATTCTGTGCCTCTTGGTTTGGTTTTCTCTTTTTGACTAGTTTTCGGATCTGAAACTGCAAATTGCCACCTATAGACCTTTTCCAAGCTCCTGCAAGGTTTGATGACAAATTTAGCAACTTTGGCCACTTGCCAACTTTTCTCCAAATTTGCTTCTTGACAAATCTACAACCTAACCCTGCAAATCACACATAAGAAGAGGGAAAAATGTTGTGGGGTTAGTGAATAGGGGTTTGCCTTGTTCAAACCCCTTGTTGGTAATTAAACATTGAAATAAAATAAAATATGAAAGGAGAATGATGAATGAACAAAAATAATGTTGCAACTCACCAAACCCTTGCAATTTAGTGCTGGAATTACGCTTGAAATGGCGACAATGGATGTGGTTCTCGATTCTTGCTTGAATAATGTTGATCTTGAATGAAATGCTTGCTTGAATCATGGAATCTACACTACAATTGATAGCACAATAACAAACATGAAGAATGCAATCTTTGACATGATGATTGATGCTTGAAGAATGCTCTTAAATGCTTGATAATCTACCCTTGAAATTCCTTGAATGCTCTTGTGAATTGTTGTGAACACTTGAATGCTTAGGATTGCTTGTTATTATGAAAATGAGAGAAAGAAATTTGTATTTATACTTAATTATGCAATAATTTCCAAAATTACAACACTACAAGCTGACATCAGATCTAGGAGAATAAAATCCCACTGGAAATTTGAATTAAATTTGAATTTTGGTCACACAGGACTCATTTTCCCAAGGTGGCGAATGAGTCCCATTACACATAATGTATGGTACCAAAAATGAAAAGTGTCTAGAAATGTGTGAAACCTACATCGGGGACAAAAAGACCTAGGTGGGACTCATTTGCCCAAGGTGGCAAATGAGTTCCAGACACTAAATCTAGGCCACACAAGCCAGTAACACCTGAATTATGATTGGTTATTGATTGGTGTCGGGATTATCCTCGAAAAGATGCAATAAATGAGGCTTGTGGATACAAAATAGGGCCAATTAAAGCATAAGGAGGCCCAATTATTAATGACAAGCCTAGAGGAATGTGAAAGTGTGTTACAACACTTTACAACACTCCAAATAAGGCAAGATTAAGGTTTAAAATCATGTTATTATGCTTAGTTAATTAATAAAACCCTAGAAAAGTGTGAAAGTGTGTTACAACACTTCACAAAACTTTTGCAAGGCACCATTAAGTTCCATTAGTTCACAAGGCCCAAGACCTAATGTGAATGTGTTATCCACATTACAACACCAAATCAAGGAAACATTAAACCAAAATCCACAAGGAGGACCCAAACGAGTGCAAAAATGTCAAAGGACCCATTTTTTGACACTACATTTAGCTCCCACTTTAGTGAGAGGATGAACCTGCTTCAAACTCACACTAAATTAAACAAACATGCACCAAGAGGGGTTCCAATGTATCAATTCTAGAAATATGAGATGAAAATGATCAAGAGGTGTGATCAAGCCCCTAGGATCAAGATCTCATGGCAAACCAACATAAGCACAAAGGAACACACATGAAAAAGATATAAAGAATAGCAAAAAGGACAATCATACACTGCCAAAGATGAAAAAGAGAAAATAAATAAAAGAGAATCAGATCAAGCTTTGACCATTTTTCCATCATGATGTGGATAAGATCTAGGCTATTTGTCCAAAAAAATCGCACTCACTTTGAGGCGACAAAACTTCTGGCTGCCCATCGACTGAGAAGTCCTAAAAGGTGAGAAACATACACTCATGGCTAGTATGCACTCACACACACACATGTGGCTATGGGGAAATTCATGCCTTGGATTGGTTTCCCACTCAAAACATATGAAAGTTATACCTCTTGATAATTTTAATAAGGTGTGACACAAAAATTATCTTTTGAGCTTCATGAGACAAGAAAAACTTTGTATGCTTGTAGCTAATGAACAAACAGGATGGCACTATAGGCATGCAATTTGTATTATGCAAGGTGGCCATATAACAACAAATGAAGAAATAAAAAATAGGAAATGTTAAAAGGAGTCTTGCTTAGTTCATGTAAGGTATTAACTTAGGGAACATTATGCCCAATGCCTCCAAGGGAGGAGCAATCATAGAATATAAAATTCGTAACTTAGGGGATGTAGTGTGTTGCATCAAGCCACTAAGAGGAATGTAATATGCTATTAGAGATCACGCTCATAAAGGACATCACACCCAATGTCATCCACAAAGTGAAAAACGCATTGTATGAAGTAAGAAGGCTGCACTAAGAACCAAGAAAAGGAAAAATGCGAAATAATAATGTTAACGTATGCCCCCACTTTAAAGAAATTTTTGAACACCATACTGTGAGAAATTACTTTAAAGTAGCAAATGAAAATGAAAACAAGAAGAAGACATGAGAGCCAACTTGGAAAGCCCTATGCCAAGTCATATGTTTCCAAGTAAAGCTACATCATGCGAGAGAAAAAGAAAAGAGAGGGGTTGCCCCCAAAATGAAAACACCAAACACATAAGGGATCTATAGATTTGGGGTTAGTATGTTCTTTGTTGCAATGTTTTTAGAGAGTTGGAATTGTAATAATCCCCCAAATACACAAAGAACTGGGAGAATGACACAAAAAGAGCGAAAACAAAGAAAAACCTTTTGTGTCAACATGGAAGAGACATAGGGTGTCTCGACGCCTTGCATCATCTCCAAAAGGAGAAAACAAGACCAATAGAAAGAAAAAGAAAAGGAAAAGATTTTGGGTCAACATGAAGGAGACATGAATGTATCGATGCCTTGCGCCATCTCCAAAAGGAAAACATGAGATAAAATGAGAAAGATAAAAATTGAAAGAGATACATAATATGAATAAGAATGAAGGTAAAAAATAGAGGAATGTCACAAAGAGAGAGAACATCAAACATAATGTCATGGGGGATCACATTACACACATGCAATCACACAAAATAAAAAGAAAAAGAGAATGCAAAATACTAGTAAGGCAAATGCGAGTCAACCTATGAGCAAGTCATCCACCTCCCAATCTCAGTCTGTAGAAGTGGAAGGTGAATGATGAACTTAGGGGACAATGAAAAATGCATTACTAGGACAAGCATATCAAATTCTTACCCCCACTTAGTGCAAAACAAGAATGAGCCGAGGTAAGTGATGGGAAGGGTCATGTAATAGTGAGAATAACATGTTCTAAAACTATTACATGACAAGGGGTGAATCAATATGCAACTAGTAAATCACACGATGGCAATCACATCTTCTCCAATGATGTCAACATCATGAGGAGGATATGCATTAGAAGTTGAGTGAGCATAAGTGAGTTCAATGTCATTAGGTTCATTTCCAAAGGCACAATTGACACATCCACTAAGGATTTTAATGACATCCAAATCTTGCTAAAGCACATATTCATGATGAAAATTTTAGATTCTAAACTATGCAACAATGTTGTGAATACAATTTTGATTTTAAGCAATGCACAATATGAATGAGATTAAGCTGGATGCAGTGATTTGAATGAAACACAAAGTCTGCAAGCTGAAACAAAAAGGTAACAACAAAAAACAAAAAATCAAAAAATGAACTGTGAATGCCAGAAAATGTAATGAGAAATATGCAAAGGGACTGATTCACCCAAGGTGGCAAATGAGTCTAGGTACTAATTTTTTTGAAAATCTTCAAAATTTTTGAATTGAAATTTATGCTTTTTATGTTTTCTGATGCAAAAGAATTTTTTTAATGAAACTAGGTTCAATAATGCAAGCTAACTGAATTTTTCACTAATGCAAAAAATTGAAACCCTAGAATGCAAATTAACCAATGAAAAACCTAATGCAATGTTAATGCAAGCTAAATCTAGGATGTAAATGCATTCCAAATTAGAATTATGATGTTGTAAATGTAGGTTCACCAAAATGAAAAGATGAAAATTGTGTACTCTCTCTTTCACTTCTAGGGTTTTGGACCTACAAGGAGAGAGATCAATTTTCTTGCTCTTCACTTAAGAAAAAACCCTTGAGATTTCAATGAAAAGGAGATTGAAATCTGGAAAAGGGATTTTTCTAGGAATTGAATGATAGCTAATGAGGGGTTCACCACCAAGTGTAAACTTAGAAAATACAATGAATTGCAAAACACAATGTGATATGCAAAATGACCTAGAAAGATAAACAAAATGCAGTAAAAGATATGCGATTGGAAGTGTGCACTTGGAAGATTGAAGAAGGCAGAATGGAGATATGGATTACTAAAAAATTTTCTGTTGAATTTGATTATGTGCCTCTCAGTCTACTTTTCTCTTTTTGACCAGTTTTCAGATCCGAAACTACAAATTGCCACCTGTAGACCTTCTCCAAGCTTCTCCAAGGTTTGATGACAACTTTAGCAACTTGAAATTTTTTCTCCAACTTTGCTTCTTGACAAATCTACAACCTAACCCTGCAAATCACACACAAGAAGAGGGGAAATTGTTGTGAGGTTAGTGAATATGGGTTTGCCTTGGTTAAATCCCTTGTTGGTAATTAAACCTTGAAATGAAAGAAAATATGATAGGAGAATGATGAATGAACAAAATATAATGTTGCAACTCACCAAAACCTTGCAATTTAGTGCTTCAATTATGCTTGAAATGGCTGCAATGGATGTGGTTCTTGATTCTTTCTTGAATGATGTTATCTTGAATGCAATGCTTGCTTGAATCATGGACTCTACATCACAATTGTTAGCACAATAGGGTATGTGTAGGATCATGATGGGCCAAAAAGTGGCGATTTCTAAGTGATATGATGGCCCATGTGGCTGATGACATTTTTTTACCCAAAATTGATGAAATGAAAAGGGTTTTTAAAGGAGATTCTCAACTTTCCACCAATATAAATTATGTTTTAATTTGAATTTAATAAATGTAAACATACGAAATTAACATCATTGATTAAATATCACATTTGATCATTCTTTCCTCTTAATTAATTAACCTCCTAAAGTCTTGATTTAATTAAATCAGATATATTTAATTAAATATCTAATATCCTCTCACTTTGATTTATCCTAACCCACAAATTTAATTCAAAGTGTCACAATCAACTAAGCACTAGCTCAATTAGTTAAATCCCTAATTAATGCTAAGACTAACCCATGTCCCATTCACTTGCACAATAAATCATTTTAATGGATTTATTAAAACACCTATTCTCCCTCACAAGGGCATATTCCCAAAGAATATGCCCTCATTAACTCTCATGTTTGACTTTTTTGGCCAAACACAATTCCCCCCCAAAACCCTCAACCATATTCATTTATTGCCATTTTTAAATTTGAAATGGGCACATTAGCCAAAACTTGCACAAACATGAGCCAATCCCATTGTGACAAGTGGCTCTCTCTCATTTGATGGGATTTAGTCCCACATTGCTCAATCTTGGCTTCTCTTCTCTCAACTTCTCCTATAAATGCAATTCATTTTCTCTCATTTCATCTATCTACATTTTAGAACATCTTCATTATAGGCAACTTGAGTTCATGAACATCTCACTGTCTATCACATCATTTGCTTATCAGGGATTGGGAAATGGATCTCTTCTCACATCAAGGGGCACCAATCCCCTTATGGGATGGTGGTTGGTTAACTTAGATTAGATTTTCATATTTTAAGTTGAAAATGCTTTACTTAATGTTTTTCTCTTCTATGTTTGATCAATAATTTCATAGGGAGAAGCTGATTTCAGTTTACTGACAATAGTTAATCCATCTATTGTTAGAAATTTGCTTATTTTCCTCTCACATTCTGGTGCTAGAAGGAGGGCCTAGTATTTGGTCACATAGTTTTTCATTTTGTTACCAAGTTTTATTTATTTGTTCTTGTATTCAGATAAAATAAAAATTTCAAATTTCGTGTGGGGGTAGGTTAAACTGTATTATTTCAAAAAAAGAAAAGAAAGAAAGAGAATTTATGTTGTTGATATAGTTTATTGGGTAATCGATGAAGTAATCTTAATGTATCTATGGTTTTGTAAGTGTTTTTCGAGTCCATAAAGGATTTCTACTTTATTTTTTCTTTGTTGAAAAGATCTTACAAGTCCTCATATTGGCCGCCATCAGCTAAATGTTGTAGGTTTATCAAATAATTTTTATTATACATCTACTCTGCAATCGCACTCACATAAATGTTTTTTTATCATATGTAGATGATTAATGCATACACAGTGTTTTCTTTTGGTTTTGTGCATACACATGTTAAAATTCTATCAAGGATTTAACTTGACTAATTTTGGGCATTGATTCAAACCTGAAATATTTAGAATTTGTGGCATTTGGATGCTGAAATATATATGTTGACATGGCTTCTTTTTTTTGAACTTTATGATGCCTTGCATATATAATTTTTGGCTGCACATGTTTACTCTCCCTCGTAACACTTTGTGTCTCCTGTGATATTATTTAACAAAGGAGAGATCTGCTTTGCAGCCTTCAACTTAGCAACATGGGACACCACAAGGTATTTTAGTAGAAGCATATGGAGTCACAGGTATTGCTAATGAAGGCGTTGCTTTAATTGGGATTCCGTTGCTAGCAGATACGTCCTCAAAATAAGTCCGTTTTCCCAACTTTAATCCTATACGACTATCTCCACCACTGCCTGAACTAACTGCAACTGTGAGGGAAGCACTGGTTTTTTTGATTTTATCCAAATCCTTCCCTACAAAACTTCGCTGTGACTCTTGTTTTTCTCTGACACAAAACCCATTGAGCCCTACGTTAAACTTTATTTCAGATGCTCTAGGATCGGTTTGGCTTCTCAAGTCAAGAAAGCCAACATTTCTGTTCTCGGCATAGCTAGACTCTATAGACTCCACCTTGATTTTGCAGAGATCTAGTTCTAAAGGTCCGTATGCTTGAAGTAGATCTCTTTGAACTTAAAAACCAGCTGCTATTGATGTTTGAATTTGTTGAGATGCAAATTATTTTTGTCTGAATGCGTTTGTGGTTCCTCTACTAAATTTTCCTTTTAGAACAAATTAATTAGAAAGGAGATCAAATCATAATCTGAATGGGCCTTACTATAGCATTATTCTCGGCATTATTTCTTACAGTCTGGAGCTCCGTATGTTTAAAGTAGATTTCTTTGAATTTGAAGATCATATGCTCCCTATGTTTGCCTTTGCTAAGATACAGTTTATTGAATGCGTTTGTGGTCCCTCTATCAACATTTCCTTTTGGAACAAATTCATCTCTGTCCATTAATTATCCATCGAATGAAGTAACTTCTTTTGACCAACCTGTATATGAACTTGACGTGCCAGGCAGGAGATTTAGGTATGGGCCAAACACAATCCCCCAGGCCCGCGCAATCATTAGGCATGTGTATCGCCTGTACAAATGGTGATTCGATATGTATGTAAGAGGTGAGTTTACTCCTCCAATGGTGGTTTGATGAAACATCGAATTGAAGTCATTATGTCGCCGCAATCCTATACTCTTCTCTTTGCCACTGGTCTCAAAGTTTGCTGTCATTAAAACATGAATTTATGGCTCCAAGGGTGGATTGATGAGGACTCAAGGCGATGTCATTTTTTTTTTGCATAGAAAACTTAGACTCGACATTTAATATTAACTCATGATCGAAGCGTGCTAACCGGCTTAGCTTTGTATCTTGCTCTGACTGTCTTCATTGCTTATTCATGAATAGATATTCACGCATCCTTACTCTTAACATTTGGTTGAGCCTGCCAAATGAATTAAAAAAAAGAGAGAGTGTAAAGATGACCAGATATGAAGGTAGATAGGCAGCTACAGGCATCAACACAGTAAGGAAAAAGCTTGTTATTTTCTTCTCCCCCTCTAATTTTATGATAAGATCTGTATTTTTGTATTTGTATTTGTGTGCCTTGTCCGTACACTTGCAGGAATTTGAGCTGCGAGGCTGGTTGTGACTTGTAAATTTTCATTGATCTGATGAGAAGGCAATCTATGTATTGTAGGTACCATTGTAGCTACTTGGTTTTGAATTTAAGCATGATGTGGGACCTCATCAGACCTAATTTAAGCAATATATAAGATGAACTATGTGATTTTGATTGTCTATCTCTGACTGATTTTGGGTGCGTGATAGAGATTTATTAAATACAGACTGTAATCTCTCTATTTATGGCAGATATGACTTTGTTTCAGATTTTGTCATGTGTGTCATTTATTGTTGAAATATATCATTACCTGGAGAAGCCCGCCCTGATCTAAATATGCTTCAATCAAGTCATGTACTAAGATCTATTAGTATCCAAAATGCCGACATTGTGAGATAGGTTTGCTAGTGTTTATTAATAACCGAGATGACAACACTATGAGTTCTAGTTTTCTAGTTTAAAACAAAGCAGATTGGGACAATCTAAACAGTGAAATATGTAAACTTGAAATATTGAGAGTTATGGTTGTGAGTTGTGAGTATATGCAGAGCCTTCAATGTGTTATTTTGAAGCCAACATAATGGGAGTAGTTGGTAAGTTGCATTATCATAGAAAACTATCAAATCAAAACAACTAGCATACAACCAAAAACTAGTATCTATATTCGTGTATCTACACACTGGAAGGTAGTATATTGTGTTGGTCTTAGAATGCATCATACATGAACATACTTTATTATGGACTGAAATTTATTTAAGAGATTATCAATATGTGAGACTTTTTATAAATTCTCAAGAAAGAGGAACTCTCTCATTAAAAGTTATCATTGAATACATTCATTTTTTATTTTGAAAGTATGCTCATCATTATAAGTTATCATTCATTTCTTGAAATAAGTCACAATTCTAAAATCCTACCCTGTATTTTTTTATAGAGGTTGACATCAGAGCTAAGCATTGGAAATCAAGCGAAGGTGAACCAATT
Source organism: Sequoiadendron giganteum (assembly GCA_007115665.2). Taxonomy (NCBI): domain Eukaryota; kingdom Viridiplantae; phylum Streptophyta; class Pinopsida; order Cupressales; family Cupressaceae; genus Sequoiadendron; species Sequoiadendron giganteum. The sequence continues at coordinate 1,696,083 of CM021102.1, forward strand.
AAAGTTGGAAAACTTGAAGATGAAGACTTGAAAAGAAAAGCGTTTTTTAATACTTGTTGTTGGAGCTTCCATTTACTACCCTTGTTTTCCATTTTAAACCAACTCACATTTATTTTTGGGTTTAAAATTAACCATTTGACTTGATCTTTTCAGCTCAGTTAAAATTGAACTTAGAAACATACTAAATTTCAATTTGGGTTAAAATTGGACAAGACAAACTTCACATCTCATTTTGGTGCTTTTAAAATAAACTCATCACTGCTTTATGGATTTAAAATGAACAAGTGTTTGTCATGTTTTGCAATCTTTTTCACAAATTAACATCATTTTAAATGCGTATGCGCTTCTCTCATGTTTCACAATGATCTTGAGAATCAAAATCATTTTGGTGATATTAAGTTGTCAAAAGGATTGCCTTCACATTTCGATTTGGGAACTTAAAATTGAACAAACTTGTTTAGTGTGAGAAAAAGGCATTGTGAGTGTTCTCTCTTTGGGCATGCAAACAAAGATAATCGAACTATGAATGCACTTACTCGCTATTGTATACCTTTAGAGGGCCTGCCTTGGTGGGAAAAATTACTCACCCCAAGGGAACGACTCAAGTGGTAATGGGCTAAAGCCAAGCTCTTCCAAACCACCATATAAATTTGTGTTCATGGTGAAAGCCATGGACAATGGGAAGCGGTGCATGATAACTCTCCCCCAGTATCTTTATGATGCGTAAAGCCCTTGTTATAAGGGTTGGGAGATCTCTCACAAGGAGTTTATCATTGCACCTCCTAAACTGGATGCCCTTACTACAAAACTTTGTTTAGAAGCCAAAAATACCTTATATTTGTTGGTGCAAGAGGTCATGTCCTCTGAAGCCGCCCCACGTATACATGCGGTTCTGTCATAGAGATGAAAAGTATGCCATGGGAGATTCATGGATACTAATCCTTGGCTGACTCGAGAAGTGTGTGCACTGTAAGGGGGAGCCTGTGTGGTCAAGCATCTAATCATCTGCACTGAATATGCGCAGTTGGATTTATCCAAGTGGGAACCTAACACATATTGCCTTTTTTCAGCCTAGGGTTGTACATGTGCTTGGAATCAAAACGCATTGCTTGGATCCAAAACAGTGGAAAACAAACATTCAATGAATCATCAGAATTTCAAACCCTTTGGAAGAACAAATACTTTGGAGGTGTCCACATGTTACTGCTTGTCCCTAGGGGTTCTTATCTCTAGAAGGATTCTAAACATTCAGAAATATCAATTTGTTTCTCCCAAAGTCAACATTAGGTAACCTTTGCCTTGATTTCCTTGATTTCCACATAATACACTTTGTGGGATAAAACAAAGTTAGGACATTGGAAATTCAATTTGAAAAACATTAATCAAGAAAGTGCTTGTGTTAAAAAGAACCGAATCTAAGAAACAGAAAAGATCAATTAAACCCCACATGTGCTTGCATTCTTCTATCTTATGGTTTTCCATGTGAACATTGGTCTTTTGGTTTGAATTACTCCTAGGGAAAAGCATGTTCTTCATCACCTTGGTCTTGTAAGTAAGTCCTCATAGGGTCATCTAGGATCTTAAGTCAAAACACTTCATCCATCCAAACATTTATCAAATTTCCATCTCACCAACAACTTTTGGAACTTTGAAACATCATTCATGCTAGAATTTTGAAGAATCAAAATCACCTTATTTGACTTAATGCACCTAGTCAAGTTATTAATCCTTTTGAACAAATTTGCCTCTAGGATAACACAACTTCCTAAGGTCTACTAGTTCATAATCACTTTGATTGGCTTAACACACTTAGCCAATTCATCCTCTTATGCGAGTTTTCCCTAGGATAACACAACTTCCTAGGGTTTAGAAGTCACCATCATCTTGTTTGGCTTAACACACCTAGTCAAATTATCAAAATCGAATCAAACCAACTCCTAAAGTCTAGCATTGTAACAAAGTTTCTAAAAATTCAAACACCCATATCACTCACACTTTCATCCTTCATCTCATCGTTGGTCCTAAACACCTTAAAGGTTCACTTTCACAACAAGATCACAACACAAGAGGGACATGGAATTTAAACTCGATTCATACATCATGAGCAATTTGAGTCAACCAAACTATCCAAGTCTCACAATGCCAATTGATTATCGAAGCTCACATTTATGCAATTGAAGCATGGCATCATTATCTCCTCCAAACTTCAACGATACGAATGTGAGTATGCCCAATCTAAAGTTTGGAACACCTTTCCCAATGATAGATTTAAATCCAATTCCAAATATGCAAATCTATCAACCAAACACTCAATTCATGAGTTTTCCAAACAACATTATCCCACCAAATCCATACATGCGAAATACAAGTTTGTTGAACATGAACATTTCTAGTCCACACTTGGTGAACTTTGGGATAGATATGCTTGCAAATCCCCCTAATGTTGTTCAAAATCCTAGCAGTATATTGACAACTCCATATGTTGATTCAAATCAAGGTAACACCATTGAAAATCAAAGCTACCTAAATCAAGGCAATATGATTCCCAACCACAACAATGTTCAATTTCAATCTATCATGCTGAATCTAAACATCACACCGAATCAGAGCATTATCCAGAATCAACTTGTCCATGATCCCAAACAAACACCACAAGGATGGATTCCAAAGCTACTTGCTAAACAATCAAGTCAACCATATGAAGAATGTCAAGGTCAAATCTTGTAAAAAATTTTTGCTACACTCAAAATTCTCATCGATTCGCAACAATAGATGACAACCATCCAAGCAACCCCAACGGTTAACACATCTACCGTTTCTCAAATGTCTCAAGGACCAAGAATCTCAATCGCACCATTCACCACTCAAAACTTGGCAATCAATGAGACCGTTTCGCTCACCCAACCAATCAACACCATACCCAAACCACCACCACCACCACCAAAACATAGCATGACCAATTCATTCTCCATCATGTTGCAAGCCACTCAACAAGCTGCCTGCCAAAAGGCACTCCAAAACCAACCAGCTACACAACTATCTGCTTAGCAAGCACAAGTAGAATTAGCCGCCCTACAAGCCACAAGCGACTCAAGTAGCCCAAAAAGCACATGCTCAAGCTCAAGCCCAACACCAGGCTCAACAGGCGCAAGCACAATTTCGAACACTATTGCAAGCAATCCATCAACAAGTGCATCAACAAGTAGCTTAGCAAAAATCCCAACAAAAAGTATTGTTGGCACAACAACGACACGAACAACAATAAGCATTGTTGGCTCAACAGCAAACACAAGCATTACTCGCTCAATAAAGCTTGCAACAAATTCCCACCACAATTGTTGAAATCAAAAATCAAGATCAATCTATCAATAAGCACCTTGAAGATGTTTCCACCTCGACCAACGATCAAATCAACATACACCAAGAGCTACTTTTCAATCACGATCAAAATCCAACAAAAATACCCAACAATGATCAAATTCAAGAAATGTCAACATCACTTGATCCTATGGTTGAAGATATTGGTAATCTCTCTTCCACAATTGTTGAAAACAATGTTCAAGATCTTGAAGATGCTTCTACCCCATCCAGTGATCAACTCAACATTCATCAAGAGCCACTTTTTAGTGATCTATTTCAAGACGTGTTACAATTATTTGATCCCATTGACATAATCTACGATCCATCGACCAATGATCATATCGAAAAGGTGTCTACATCATCTTATGAGTTAGTGGACATATCTCAAGAATGTATTCCAAAGCATGATCAAAATCTATCACCAAGGTCTAGCAATGTTCCTTCCCAAGACATATTGAAATCCTTTGACCTCATGGTTATAGATATTGAAGGAATGCCTAGCTCAACATTTGATCCAAATCCACTCAAAGCTCAAGAGAATATTGAGCCACACTTCCCAATGACGCTGTCCAAGAACCCATTATAAGCAATCCTTCCTTTGAAATTGACCCATGTCAAGAACTTGATCCAAAGCATGTTGAAAATAGTTCTAAAATCACTCAAGATCGAGAATTTGTATCTCCGAGATACTACAATGATCTAATGGGAACTCTCCTATCTATACAAGATGCCGCAAATGATGATCATATCCATATAGCACATATTCCTCCATCTACCCACAAGATGCTTTCTTTGGATGGACATGTAGATGATCTTCATTCAAAACAAGAGTCTCATACTCTTGACATTATTACCAAGGTACAAGAGTCTCCTACTTCTAACATTTGTACACATGATCAAGATATAGAGAAATCCAAAGACATATCAGAAACAAATCATAACCAAGGCTTCTACAAAAGTTGTGAATTAGAAACATCATGTGAAAGCATATCAAGAATGAATCATGAGGAAGACTTTTACAACGACAGTGAAGCATCAACACCTTTTGAAGAAGCATTACAATCTGATATTTCACAAGATCAAGCTAAAAATATCAATCAGGAATTCATCCCACATATGAAGGATCCTATCACTTATAAACTTGGATCACTCACCTTTTTAAGAGCAAGCTATTATATCAATAAAGAAGTTGTCATTTTTGAAGATCCACCATAGAGCAGAGAAGGATTTGCACCTTGTTTCCAAGGTAAATCATATCCTATTGCAGATAATTTTTTTGAGCAGATGAATTATCAAGGCAGAGGATTAGGCCTACATGAATAGGGTATCCTAGAACCAGTGCAAATTGTTGGCAATGCTAAGCGTCAAGGCCTTGGTTATTCGACAATCAAGGGATATAAACATATTAGTGATATGTCTATAAAACTGGGGGCAACTTCGTCTCAAGCAAATGTCAACATAGGGAGCACGAAGGATTCTTATGATGAAACCGATGCCAATACTACGACCCACCACATCACAAATCTTCATCCACCCATCACCCCATCCACGAATTGGAACCAACAACAAAAGAAAGACTTGAATCGAAGCATGAAGAACATTATCAAATAAAAAGAAGCTAAGAAGCATATCAGACAAATCAAATACATATGGATACCTAGGAATACAAAGAAAGGCTATCCCTATCAAACTCCATTAGTCAAAGAAAATATGGGGAAAAATAAAAAAGGGAAAAGTATCCATCAAATATGTCCACAAAGGCAAAAGTAGGCTTCTCAAGCGATGTTAAAAGCATATCAAGATGTTGGTTCTAATTCCAAGCACACTTTCGTATCCACCCATTATTGCTCATCTTCCCAAGTTTGGAGAGTCAAATGTTCCAAACCGTCAACCAATCCATCTTTTATTCCTAAACATGCTTCATCCACGCCTCCACGCATGATATCCAATTCTCACATTGACCATGTGTTGGTAGCGACCCTTCATCATAAGGATTCAGAAGGCACTTTATTACGATGTGCGTACAAAGACGAAGTTAACTCTGGTATCAACAGAGCAGATCACAAATTTCAAAAGTTTTATTCAAGAGCATGTATCTTGGTGAAACTACTTCTTCAAGAAGGATATCGATGGCACATTATGACAAAAACATCAATGTCAACAGTACTAGGTGATTCAACATCAGCTTAAAATATTTCAGAAAATACAAAAAAATCAAAAAGATCAAAAATCCAAAAAAAAATCAAAAAAAGGATTGAAAATAGTAAAGATAAAAATCATCCTCTGGTGAAAACTACTTCAGTGGCGCTTTGGATAGGTACCATGATGAAAACCTGGCAAACAGGCGTCATGAGTAGAATCGAGCATCTGCATGCGTCATTTCAAGAGAAAGCATCTTATCACATCCATAATAAAGCCAACATTTCATCCATCTTAAATCCGTTCATCCATGAACCATTTATCCAACCCATTACCATCTATCTGCATTATCTTGATAAAATTTTGGAGCACAGTTTATACTTGCTTATGGTAAACATCTTGACATGGGTCATTTTCATTGATCCCATCCTACCCAATGCTATCTGAGCAATATCCAAATGAGAATCCTCTATGTGAAAACCCTTATCTTATCGCAAGATGATCCATATCCATTCGTCCAAAAATCTACCCATGGTCGTTCAAACATTGCTAGACATTGGGGGTAGATATTTACATTTCACTTCGGGAATAAATCTGATATACATCATCCAACTTATGTGGCGATCTGAACATTGGAAAACATGAAATCAAATTGGTTAGAACATTTGTGAGCACCAAAATCCAAATCACTAGCCCATGGCATATTTTGATAGGAAGACGTCCCTTATCAAGATTTATCTATCGTCGAACATCAATCCAAGCAATCCATATCAGTTGCATCTAATGTGTACTTCAGCGTCACATCAAAATCATCAAAGCTATTTTGTTCCAAATCAAGCTTCATCAATCTTGATCAATCGAATCCAATCAATTATCACCTTGTTTGACTTAACACACTTAGTCAAACTATCATCTTATGCATGAGTTTACTCTAGGATAACACAACTTCCCCGAGTTTACAAGTGCATTATCATCTTATTTGACTTAATGCACTTAGTTAAATTATCCAACCCATCATCAACTTGTTTGACTTAACACACTTAGTCAAACCATCCTCTTATGTACAAGTTTGCTTTAGGATAACACAACTTCCTAGAATTTACAAGTGCATTATCACTTTTGTTTGACTTAATACACTTAGTCAAACTATCAATCCATCAATCCAATCGATCAACATTAAGCTTGGTTTTCAACAAAATCCCAAAATAGAGCACTGATATCATCGCATATCCAAATTGTCAAAATCGTGCGAAAAATTCAAAAATTCATCAAAAATCCAAAAAATTCCAAATCATTCAAAAAACCAAAAACATGTCGAAATATAAGAAAATCTTCAAAAAATTCATCATTGAGTCTTGCCAGTTTTTCACCTTGTCTGAACTAGGTCGTCTCTGAGCTTGAACGTAGGCAATGTTGATCTTTGATCATCCCTTGAGACAGTTAAGGTCAGTCCTTAGGCATCCGTCACATTGGCAATCCATTTGCCCATCTATTTTACAGTTAAGGTCAGTCCTTAGGCGTTCGTCGCATTGGCAATCCATTTGCCCATCTATTTTACATTTTATGTTAGTCCTTAGGTGTCCGTCGCATTGGCAATCCGTTTGCCCATCTAGTTCACATTTTAGGTCAGTCCTTAGGCGTCCGTCGTAATGGCAATCCATTTGCCCATCTATCTCATTAATAGTTAAGTAAATTGTCATCCGAACTACATCATCTCTGAGCTTAAACGTAGGCAAGACCATTCTTGATTGGTCCCTGAGACACAAAACCAAAAAACATTCATGAAATCTCGAAAACCCAAAAACATTGGAAAATCCAAAAATCAAAACAGCCTCAAAACATTTCAAAACATCAAAAACATCCAAATATTTGAAAAAACCCAAAATGGTGCACTCATCCCATCTCGCTTTCACCCGCAATAAGCATCGCTCATAATAAATCATCGTTGCCTTCACCCTTTGGTGAGTCAGTCAAAAGCAAGTTTAGCAGGTTCCAAAGTGAACAATTAATCATCAAAGTCTCAAAAAGTCTAGACTAGTAAGCAAGCAAGTTGGTCAACTCAGAGTATCAATAGCTTATCACCCAAATCAGTCTCATCCAAACCCTGATCACTACATGTCCTAGGATGAATCCTTCCCACGATGGACATAAACATCAGGTAACTCACAGTAGTTTAGCCTTGGCTAGCGGTATGAAGAACATTAGCTTGTTTATTTACTTTATCTTGGTCTTGTTTAGACTTATCTTATTTTGTGCTCATTCCAAGAACCTCTCGATGATGCCTAAACAAAACAGGTTTAGAGAGAAAGGAATGGTGCAATGATCATTATCTTTTTATCTGTTGTGCTTGTTGGATATTCTTGTAGAATAACTTCGTCATGTGTGCTTTGTTTTATTGTAGGGAGGATGTTGTAGATGTCTTGTTGACCACATAAGAAGACTTGCCTTTTTATGTTTTGGCCTGAGATGTTTGGAATATTTGAACTGCATTCTGAATAAGGTTATGTTTGTCAAGTGTGAAAAAGAGTACTCCTATCTGTTTGACAAGTCAAAGTCCATCACACTAGGCGCCACACCATCCTGGTTCTTAATACCTTGATGCATCGCACCTACGTGTGTTATCAAACATAAAGAAGGGTATGCTCTTTATCTCTCCCATCCTTGGATAAGCAATACATCATGATCATTCTTCATTATATCCAATAAAGTATCGACGACTAGTGGACTTGTTGGACTTCTGCATCTTCTTGGATTTAGGGGTTGATCCCTCTCATTCTTCTATTTCTCTTTCATTCTAACAATGCATCCATCATTCTTCTATCCTCTTTCACGATAACAAGGCATCCATCCTGCATCCTGCATAATCACGCCATATCATCATAGCACAATATCGTCCATCACATCTATCTCACATACATTTCATAATTATTTAAGTTGTTTAGGATAATATAAATTTGTTATTCTAAGCATCTTCCAAACATCTCATTTACATCATCATTATCATAGAGACCATATAGTCTAGCCATCCATACATCCATTTTGAACCTCTTTGTCACGAGATCGACCTCAAATTGAATCTTTTTACTCGATCTCTCGAGGGGGCAATGTACTAACGTACTCCTTTTCGTCGGGGCATTTGAAAAAAATCAAATTTTTTTTAATTTCGATGTCAGCGGCATCATTCTTTGAACCAATGCAACAAGTACATTGCCTCAAAGAGGGGAAAAATGTAGACATACGAAATTAACCTCATTGATTAAATATCACATTTGATCATTCTTTCCTCTTAATTAATTAAATCAAATTAATTAATTAACCTCCTAAAGTCTTGATTTAATTAAATCAGATATATTTAATTAAATATCTAATATCCTCACACTTTGATTTATCCTAAGCCACAAATTTAATTCAAAGTGTCACAATCAACTAAGCACTAGCTTAATTAGTTAAATCCCTAATTAATGCTAAGACTAATCCATGTCCCATCCACTTGCACAATAAATCATTTTAATTGATTTATTAAAACACCTATTTTCCCTCACAAGGGCATATTTCCAAAGAATATGCCTTCATTAACTCTCATGTTTGACTTTTTTGGCCAAACACAATTCCCCCCAAAAACCCTCAACCATATTCATTTATTTCCATTTTCAAATTTGAAATGGGCACATTAGCCAAAACTTGCACAAGCATGGGCCAATCCCATTGTGACAAGTGGCTCTCTCTCATTTGATGGGATTTAGACCCACATTGCTCAATCTTGGCTTCTCTTCTCTCAACTTCTCCTATAAATGCAATGCATTTTCTCTCATTTCATCTATCTACATTTTAGAGTATCTTCATTATAGAAAACTTGAGTTCATGAGCATCTCATTGTCTATCACATCATTTTCTTATCAAGGATTGGGAAAGAGCTCTATTCTCACATCAAGGGGCACCAATCCCCCTATGGGATGGTGGTTGGTTAACTTAGATTAGATTTTCATATTTTAAGTTGCACATGCTTTACTTAATGTTTTTCTCTTCTCTGTTTGATGAATAATTTCATAGGGAGGGGCTGATTTCAGTTTACTGACAATAGTTAATCCATCTATTGTTAGAAATTTTCTTATTTTCCTCTCACAATAAATAATTATTATTCATTTTCTATTTGAATTACGACTAAAGTCCTGATTGATAGGCTGATTGAAAAAAATCTATAGCTTTCAAACGGTATCATATTTTTTGAATCCAAAATATGTGTCACATTCTATGCTTTACATACTATATGATTTAAAAAAAAGGAATTGAATTTCATGAATTTTTGACCAAGTTAAGGTGGTCAGACATATGAGTTTTTATATTTTTTAAAAGTTGTAATAAAATATTTATAATTAATTATTTACTTAGAAACAAATTACCAAAAAATATGCATCACATCGGGACATGAGTCCCCTACTTGTATCTAAAATATTATAAAAAAATATTATCATTTTATTGTGGTTAGGGTGGTCAGACAAGGTAAAAGCAGAAAGTTGTGTCACACTTTCAGCCAACATATCAGCACAACTGAATTTAAGTATTTTTAACTAAAAATCAATTTTGGTCAAACATATGACCTAGTAAGATTCATTCTAGATAAGTTAGATACTTCCACAATTTATTCAACTAAAATTGTTGGCTAAAAATATATGGAGCACCACTTTGAGTCCAGTTTACAAAAAAAAAAATTATTTGAAAAACTTTAAGTTTTAATAACTCATCCTCATGTAAATACCATTTAAAAAAAAATGTAAAAATACCCTTTTGTAGATCTATAAGTTTAGTTTTCAAAAATATATTTATTTTAATAGTTTAATTATTATTATTATTTATATTTTTATTTATAGTAAAAGTAGGTTATCAACAAGGTGGTGAGATAGACACCTAATTCTTATTTTTTCCCTGAAATTTAAGTACTACTACATTGAAATTTCAAATTTTCACCAAATAGATTTTTAAAAAATAAAAATAAACCTAGTAGTTTAGAAACTAAATTCCATTTGCTACAGATTCTATTCTCACATATTTTTTAAATAATATAGATAACTTATTCAAAATTTTACGTCAAATTGCCTAACTCTGATTTTTTAAATTTTATTGCCACTTAAGGTCCTATTTTTTCCATGATGATCCTGCACATACCCAATAACAAACATGAATAATGCAATCTTTGACATGATAATTTATGCTCTTGAATTCTTGATAATCTACCCTTGAAATGCCTTGAATGCTCTTGTGAATGCTTTTGAACACTTGAATGCTTAGGATTGCTTAGATTGCTTGTTAGTATGAAAATGAGAGAAATAACCTTGTATTTATACTCAATTGTGCAATAATTCTCGAAATTACAACACTACAAGCCAACATCAGGTCTAGGAGAATATAATACTACCAAAAATTTGAATTAAATTTGAATTTTGGTCACACGGGACTCATTTTCCTAAGGTGGTGAATGAGTCTCATTACACATAATTTATGGGACCAAAAATGAAAAGTGTCTAGAAATGTGTGAAACTTGCATTGGGGCCAAAAAGACCTAGGTGGGACTCATTTGATCAAGGTGGCGAATGATTCCCAAACACTAAATTTGGGCCACACAAGCCAAGAACACCTGAATTATGATTGGTTACTGATTGGTGTTGAGATTATCCTTGATTTAAGATGCTATAAATGAGGCTTGTGGATGTAAAATAGGGCCAATTAAAGCATAAAAAGTCCCAATTATTAATGACAAGCCTAGAGGAATGTGAAAATGTCTTACAAAACTTTACAACACTCGAATTAAGGAAAGATTAAGGTTTAAAATTATATTATGCTTAGTTAATTGATAAAACCCTAGAAAAGTGTGAAAGTGTGTTACAACACTTCACGACACTTTTGTAAGGCACCGTTAAATTCCATTAGTTCAAAAGGGCCCAAAACCTAATGTTAATGTGTTATCCACATTACAACACTAAATCAAGGCAATATTAAGCCAAAATCCACAAGGAGGACGCAAACGAGTGCAAAAATGTCAAAGGACCCATTTTTTGACACTACACCCCACAATGGCAACACTATCATCATCAACCAATCAATCAATCAATTAATCATTGGTTTATAGCTTGATAAGGTCAATACCTTGTTTGTTTTTGTATCATTTGTACATGATTTCTTGCTTGCTTGTGTGTGTTATCATTTTTATCTTGCATTTGCATCAAATCCGAATCACTCCCATCTAATATTCATATCTTATATCTAGACAAGGTTGTATTACGCTGAGGCACGAGACACATCATCACCTTGGTCCTTATACCTTGGTGCATAACGTCTAGTGCTATATCAAACATATGATTGCTCATTTTATTGTAGCATAATGTGTCATTCCTCTCTTTCATTCACTTCTTATCTTGTATCATTCATATTATCCCCCCTTTATCATTTCATTCATTTTGAGAGCATACCCGTGCTTTTCCAACCCACCTATCCTCTTGAGGGGGCATCATCATCATTATCATATCTTATATCATCATCCCATTTCTTCATATCTTTTACATCATCATATTCTCCTATCATCCCTTTTCTTCATTCATCTTACTCCTCACTTCATTAAGTGGCTGGGGCATCATCTTTTTTTTCTCTATCCATACCTTAGCTTCTTTGAAATGATGTTACTTGATATAAATCACATCATCTCAAACATCATCTCAAAGAGGGGCAAAATGTAGACACCCAAAATTGTCTATGTCATAACATTACCTAGTCGATACATGACCTTGTAAGACATCTTGCAATATTTTACCCTAGGTCATTACATTATCCCACTTATCTCATTAATCCCACTTGATCACCTTCCCAATTAATTAAATAAATCTAATTTATTTAATTAATTCCCCTTCACATCTCTCAAAATAATTCAAATTAAATATTTGAACTAATCCCTCACTTATTACCACATTACAACATTTGTCACATGCCTACTACTCTTCACATGCATAAATAATTTAAATAATTTTATTATTTAAATTATGAGATTCCCACTCACATCCTATTTTTAGCCCCACTTATTCATGCGCCGTAGGCATCTTTTCCTCCAAAATAAATAAAAGAATCCGAGTTATTCCCTCACATCCTAATTTCAGCCTCATGTCATAACCCACTTAATGTGTGTCATAAGCACTAAAATCAACTTTTAATCCTAGCCATACACATCACACATTTGAATTTTAATCTTAGCCATCGAAGAAAATTAGCCTTTTCCTATAAATCAAGCTTTTCATAGGCCATTTGAGATGATCTTCTTCTAGTATCCCCACTCTACCAAAATTTCCTCCAATCTTGTCATCTATCTATCTATTTTTCCTCTATCATCTCCATCTTATTGTTATGCTGCAAAAATGAGCAATCAACATCAACATATAAAATCATTGAATCTTTCAAAATCTTGCATACTTATGTGAGGTGGAGAAGAGCAATGGATATAAATAAAATCTAGCTTGGAGATTGGTTTTCTTGTCTTTCTTGTTTTCATTTCATGCTAGTTTGTGCTCTATTGTGCTTGTTAGGGTTTCATTATAATTTGTTTATGCATTTTCCCTAAATTTTTACCCTAACTATAGTTTTCATTTGAAATTTTTGCTAGAACATGTGTTGGCAAGAGCAAAACAAAGTGATAGTGGAAATTTGGATGATTGTGTTAATGCTTATGTTTGTCCTTACATTAATGGAGTTCTTATTGATGTAAAAATACCATAGAATACATGGATAGAAGTCCCTTTACCATTAATATAAAAAGGGAGAAAGTTATAGAAAGAGGGAGAGTTAAAACAAGGGAGAGCTATAGGGAAAGGAAAATAATGCCATTGATGTTATAAATAAGTTTTGATGCAAAGGATGGAAAAAAGTAGAAAAATTAATCATTTAGTTGTGACAATAAGAAATATTGAGAAAGAGAAAGAATATGAGAAGACTCTCACAAAGATATAAAAAGGGTTATATTCATTTAGAAGCCATGGATAAAGGATGAAGAGTTGAATATGCATAAAAGATTAATGTGATAGCTAAACAAATTCTTAACTTGTTAAAATAAATGATCCAAATTATCTTGGACAACTATAGAGGAATCATGTCACCCAAATATCATAAACAAAGGGTGAAGAGTTAGAGAAAAAAGAATATTAGAGAAAGGGGAGCATTAGAGAATCTCCAATAGAGGGAGAAGTGTATCCCTATTACATTGGATGTAAGTATTAAAGAATATGATTAGATTTTTTCCACGATCCATTTGTGGGTAGATGTTTTATAAACACCCCTTTGGCATTAATGTCAAAGGGGGAGAGATATAGAATGGGGGAGGATTATAGAAAAGAGATATTATATTTCCATAAATGACAAAGGGGGAGATTTTTAGAATTATTATCATTTATGTCAAAGTAGTTGTTAGAATTATTGGTATCAAACCAATTATTAGAGATTGTCATTGATGTCAAGGAGTTCATAGGTTGGAGTTTTTTAATGAATGAAATAGTTTCTATAATTATAATTGATGTCAAAGTCATATAAATAATATTGTTGGAAAGATAAACATTTTTTCAATAGAATAAATAGTAAATCATAAATGGTTATAGGCTACTAATTGTTATTCTTGTTGGTTGAAGATACATATTCACTTAGTATACCTCATGAGGAAGTCTATCATAATAAAATACCACTTTGTATTTAATTTCCCAAGACAAGAGTTTTTGATTATAGGAAAATAAGTTTTGAAGGGACCCCAAAACCCTTTACAAAAAAGACCATTGCTTTTAAAGATAATCAAAACAAACAAAGCAGGCAACCATCAGCAAAAAACAATCCAAAAAATAGGATAGAACCAACAAGCAATTACAGATTTTTCAAAATGTTTGTAGCTTCCATATCACTAGCTATGATCTTCTCATGCATTTCTATAACCTCAACAACCTCCTTCCAAAGAACCCCCAAATTCTTCTTGTTTTTATTGTGTGTATGGGTGCAGGGGCCCTTTTAATTATCACCCTCTTTTGAATCTTTGGGGAGATCCATGAAACCAACAAAAACATCTTTTATCACACCCAAAGAATCTCCTTTCCATAGCCTAGCTTTTTTGTTGAGAAATTGGAGACCTTCAGTGTCATTATGGAGAGCTGAATTACTGATTTTAACCACCGTTTCTAAGTTATCATAGGCTCTTACCATTTTATCCTCCAATACTGAAATTCTAAATTCAAAATAACTTTTCAATTTTAGCATCTCATTTGTCATAGTCTTCAGAACATAAAACAATTGGTTCATCTGGTCTTGAACATAAGACCCCTAGGGATTAGGAGTAACCCCAATATTCTTAACCAAAGAATGAACATTAACATTGGTATGGTTCAGTTCGTGAAACATCCATTTGAAGATTTTGAAAAAAATTATAGAGACATCTCTTGCCATCCCTGACACATTCAAAAAATCCTCTTGGTTGTAATTGAAAGTATTCCTATCATCAACCAAATCCTTAGGAGCATCTAAATTATCTTGTAACACATCCTTACCTTTATAACTACCATCAACAACTTTAATTTTACATCTGGACCTTTTCACCTCAGCAACCTCAAGAATACCCTACTCCTCATCCTTCTCAAGACATTCATCAACAGGTTGTTGGGGCTCATTATTAGGAGTTTCATTAGGCTCATCACTAACCACATCCTCTTGAGGAATACATTTTATGCTACCAAAATGCACCTTACCCTTTACCTTCTTCAAATTATTACCTTCATGCAACCATATCTTCCTCTTCTGGTTTGAAATAGGGGACTCCACCTCCTCAGCCACTTCATCATCCTCCGCCATCTTCTTCTTACTAGAGGTGATACCATCACCCTTCACCTTCAAATTCCTAATAATAGGGGCCAAAAAATTTCCTAACTAAACCTTCTGAGTTTTAGCAAAATCTTCAGGAACCTCCTCCTCTCCACTACTAGTAATATACCCATCCAACTTAGAGGACTTATGAGAAGTTTTAGCCTTCTTTTTAAGATTTTGATCAAAATCCTCAGGAGGGTTCGAGAGGACCTCCATAGAGGTATCTGACCCATCTTTAGACTCCTCAAAAGTAGAACTCGTATCAGACCTAGTATCACATCCAGATTTAGACTGCTTAGGGTGGCTTTTAGTGATTTTCTTGGGTTCATCCAAAATGAAAAAGGACTTGGCATAATCCATAATGAGAAGAATTAAGCTCTCATAGGATTCCTCTTGATGTCTTTAATACCATTCTCTAGGGAGGCTAACAGATAATAGAAGAAATAAACCCTCTTCTTATGTCTAAAGTGATTTAACAACACAAAATGATAACCAACAAGAACAAAAAAGTGACCATCCAAAGTAATGTACCTCATAATTTCAACCACTAAATCACCCCAAATGGCCTTAATAGAGCTACGAGCAAAGCCTCCACACTTCACCTTCTACAAGTACTCCCTTTCATTACTCTTAAAAAAGATCGCCATGACAAAATTAGACTCCTTTTTGTCCCTATATACCTTCCTACCCTCAATAGCCATACCTGTAATTTTTCCAATGAGTTCTTCAGTTATACTGAATTCCAGACCGAACACCCTAAGGAATCTATTTTTCCAACCATTGATGAAGGCCTATGAAACCACCGTGTTAAAGCCATGAATTATTTCAATGTAGGGAGTGATACCGCCCTCCTCTAGCAGACCTCATATCTTCTTGTTACTTTTGATAGAATAACATGGAATTGGCTCAATTTGATTCCTCTCGCCTCCCATGACGACAACAGAACTGAGCCACAACAACTTCAAGTATTTGCAAATGATACAAAAGAGTAGAAGCCTCGAGAAGGAATAGGAATTTTAAACACCCAAAATCTATGTGGAAGTACCAATATGACTGGGAATAATCATAATCCTTAAATGCAAATCTTCTAGGAAATTAGCCACATCATTAAATTGCAAGGAGTTCCACTCAAAGAAATCACAATTTGATTTGAAATTTTGCATGAGAATCAACATGTGACTTAAAATAATCATGAGGGGAGCCCCCTCCCTAAATGGATTGCATATCGTGATTGACAATATATTGAATGTCAATGGGGAGGGGTTCATCCTATCCCATACCTTAGACTCAAGAACCCCATAATTTTCAAACTTATCCGCAAGATAAATACCGTCACGATAAATGTGAGATATGAAACACTGTTCAAAGGAATTCACTATTTCCAAAGCATAAAAAATAATAGGTTCAATAGACCAACTAGGAGGGGTAGTCTTTTTAAGGAAATTAATAACATTGAAGGAATCACCCTCGAGCCATATGTTGCTAAAGCCTTTAGATTGAGCCAATTTTAAACCTATTGAATACACCAAATACTGAGAAGGGGGGGTGAATCAGTATTCAACTAAAAAAATTAATTATTAACCATCCAATTATCAATCCACATCTAGCTGCAACAGTGAACCAAAACATAAAAGAAATCATAACACATTGACACAAGATTTTTATGTGGAAAACCCAAAGTCGAAAAAACCATGGTGAGGATTAGCTCACAATATATTATCACTAGTTACAAGATATTACAAGGCTCACTGCTAGGACTCACTGCCCTTGAAAGGCTCACAACCTAAATACAAAATGGCTTATATCCAGGATACAAAAAGTATGGCTCACTGGAAAAAGTGAACTCGAGAAGTGCACCTATAAAGTGCAAAAATCAGTTCCAGTTAAGCTCTAGAAAACCAAAAATCTTGCTCGGGCTACAAGTATACAATCAATATGAGTAACTTCACACTATTTAATTTGTCACATTGCTCGCATACCATGTTCTCTATCTAATATTTCTTTTATCCATCATACACACACATATATACAATCATATCTTCCTTCATCAATTGGGTTGGCCTAATTGAATTTGAACACACAAAATTCAAAATGACTTGTCTTCCCAATTCAAAATTCCTTTTGGTGCATAGAAAAAACACGTGCCATCCATACATTAGGTTGGCTCAAACCTAATAAGGAACACACAAAAGATAAATAGTTCTTAACCTTGTCGGCCAAAAGAATGCCAAACTTTTGTCACTTGGATTAAACAACTGAATCAACAAAAAAATTTGAAATCTCATTTATACTTGTAACTAATACTCTTGAACAACATATCAAAAACTCATAGAATTTCCTTTTACTAAGAGGATTTCCAGACTAAAATACCGGATCAACATAGACACATAGTTTACTTAGCCAGTTACCAACCAATCTTGGCATCAATGAAAACAAACGCAAAGGTCACCTTCTTCATTCTTCCAATAATCTCCCCCTTTGTCATTGATAGCAACATGTGCCAAAAATGAGACTTGCTTCAAAAGAAAATTTTATGCTCAACTCCCCTGAACATATATATAGGAACACCAAAACATAACAAACACCATAACATAACATAAAATTCTTTGTATATATTCTTCTCCTCTTACTCTTCTCTCCCTTTGACATCAAGGACAAAGGACTGGAGAAAAAAATACTTCAAGTAAGGAACTGGGGGAACCTTGTAACTCCTTGAGAATCGCTTCCCAAGCTGGCTTTCCATCATCCTAGACTCTTTTTTCACTGGAAAGAGTTTTGTGTGGAGATTCTAATTCCACCAGGAATTATTCTCCTTCTTCCAGAGTGGATGGAGCAATGCTCATCTTCTCAATTTTTTCTTCTTCCATCAATCAATGATATAGAGACATGTCTGGACATAACCAGGTCTCCAAGCTGGGCATACCATCTCATAACATCTTCTTTTTGACACTGTAGGATGAAAAAATTACTCTGAAGGTCTACAATAGAAAACCATCCAACATAGTTTCTATCATCTGCAACCTTATAATCTTTGGAGGAATCTACAAGTTCAAACTCTATCGAGTCCATTAAGTCCTTGATACCTTGAGTAGCTTTAGGCCACTTCATGCAATAGACAAACAATAGTTGGGCTTCCTCATCACATTCTCTTACTTCTTTCAAAGTTTGCAAAACCCTATCACGTACAATTTTACACCTATCTTGTAGAAAGAACAGTCTTTTCTCTAGCATACTTAACTCCACTTCCTTTGTTGTCTATATCTTAAGGTTAGATGTGTACTCTTTGACTGAGTCAACTATAAGCTTTAGATTTTTAATTGGAGCTAAAGAGTTATCTATTGAAACACCGAGGGATATCTCCTGAAAAAGCTTTTATGGCTTCATTTATTAGTTAATTTCCCTTTTGATATGACTCTAAAACTACTTGTGTGACAGAGCTGAGAAAAGTGCCACTTAGTTTTATTCTATCACCTGGTGTGATCTTGGTCAAGTCCACATAACCTGGATGTGATAATAGTTTTAATAGCTAAGGTGGAAGCAGAGGTTGAAGTATAATTTGTCTTGAAAGAAGAACTTTAAGAGTACTTTCAGATGATTCTTTGGATGGCTTTGACAACTCAGAACATTTGGGAATTTATCCTTTTCTCTTTTCGATCGAAATGGCCTCTTTCTTCTTTTATTCTTCCTTTTGTATCTCTTTCTCTTTTTATTTTTCCTCTTCTTTTTCTTCTTCTTCTTCTCTGAATGACTTTCCAAAGGATTTGTATCTATCTTCTTTCTCCCTTTTATCTTTATCATCCTTTTCATTATTCTTCTTTTTGTCCTTAATTCCTTCACTTTCACCTTTATTTTTCTCATCCTTGCTTCTAGTAAGATCTTCTTTCTTATCACTAGAATGATCTCTATGTTGATCTTCAGACCTTTTGCTGGTCATCTCTTCTGTGTCAGTTGGAGGAGTAGGGATCTTCGATACACCATGTGTTTCATCAACATTCTCCAAAATTGGATGGTCTGACATTTCTGGGACATCAACATGCATTTGTGCTTGAGCTGTGTGGGACGAAGAGTTGGTTCTTGCCCCATAACTCCTTGCTAAGTATCTGATTACATCATGGGTTTCTTGTCTCACTTTTTCTACGCTCTCTTACTCTTTAGTGATTATCATGTTAATTCTCTGCTTGACTCTAAACTTAGTAGAAAATTCTTTTAACAAATTTTCAACCTCTATCTCAGAGAGAGTGGAACCACAAGAAAGTAAGGCATCATTTCTCATTTCATCTTCAATATTAATAGCCTATTACCTTCCAAGTACTAGTTATTTCTAGACATTTTCAGTAACCTTATTTTGTATAGTCTCCATTTTTACATTGAAAATTAATACATACTGAATAAATGCATATATGATGGTTTATTTTCCTTCATCATTAACTTTATCATACAAATCAACAGTTGGCATGAGGTCATTATCAATCATATTGTTTACTAAGGCTCCTAGATCTATAGGTGGATGATCACTTACTGGGGAAGATCCAGGCATGTCCTCCGCAAGATTAGAAGAGCCTTCTTCATTCTTCTTATGCACATGGATTCAGTAAGTATCCTCCTCTTCCTTTGTCTCCTCATCAGTGAAGATCTTAACTCTGGTTTTAGCTCCTTCATGGGAGGTACTAATCCTTTTGTTTCTCTTCAACTGATGCTATTCTTCTATGCCAAGTTCTATTGCTTCCTAAACAACATCACTCAGATTTTCCTTCCTATTGGCCTTTTGCTTTACTCTTCTTTTACTTGTAGCAGCAGATGGTAGAGCAAGAGGTGTGACCTTTCTCTTAGTTTCCTGAGTATTGGGACCAATAAGGGTAGAAACATCAACTGATGCATGGAGACTTTTTTCTTTCCTCTTTCCCTTCTCTATATTAGCAGTACTGGAGATAGGTGTTGGTGCAACACTGGAAGATAGTCTTTCTAATTTCCTGGGTCTAGAGGGTAGATCAGTAGATTTATCTTTTCTTTCATCGAGGGCCTCCCTTAGTTTTTCTATGTCATCCTTAAAGAAAGCTTGTCCTTGGAAGAAAGCTTCAACTTTCTTTCTTCTTTTAGATGAGGTAGCCTCAAAATGAATTTCAATAGATTTATCCTCATATGTTCCATGCCTAGGTAGAGAGGATTCCTTATATTATCTTTTAACCTCCAAAATATATTTTAAGCCCCCTTAAAATATGACAATTCGGGTTTATAAAAGAATAAAAATGTTTGTTGTTTTAATTTAGGGGATATATAGTTTTAAATATTTTCATTTTAAGGAGTATCTGCGTTTTTAAGGTTTCAAATAAAATTCAATCTTATTATAAGTGGCTATGAAGCCACTGTGCTAGCGGTTAGGGGGGCTCACTCCCAATAAGGAGGTTGGTGGGTCAAACCCGTTGGACTCCAACTTTATTAGCTATAATGGCTTTTAATTATGACAAAAAAAAGTTGTGCCCAATATTATATGAAGTTAGGCATGTGGTGTATTGGTGAAAGGCTTGCTTTGTGAGTGAAATGTTATGGGTTCGAATCCCATCCCTCATGTTTTTGTCAACCAATCAATCATGCTGACAACGATGCCACGTGGCACTACCTAGCTGTGCCACGTGGCATAATTTCATTCGCTGACTATGACATGTGCCAATTTGCTATTAGTCCATGTCATTTTTGTATAGTTAGCATCCACATATGCATGACCTACCATGTATCAACCCCTGATTCATCCACATCATCATGTGCTGCCATGTCACCATGCTAACGTCATGCTGATGTTAGCATGGTCAACCATGTTTGACTAAATCTTTGACTTTGCATAACTTTGTCCTACGAGCTCTATTTTTGATGAAACAAATGACATTAGATTCATGGCAACAATCTCTTCGTCATGATGATGAATTTGACCAATTTTGAGATGACAATTTTTTTTGCCTTTTTGACTGGCCTCTATACCTAGTTTGACCCAACTTTAATTGAGCATAACTTGGGAATATGAGCTCCTTTTGGCTCTGTTCAAGTTGCGTTGGATTCATTTCATCGAGTACTTCGACCTAGTACCATTTTTTAGAGCATTTGAATCACTTCAATTTTTTGTGAAAAATCCACTTGGACCAGTCCTCCCCACTGAAGAGATTTTGGACCTCCAAAAGCTTGATTACTCATAAAGTAAGTGAGGGTAGAGTTCCCTCACTTTACTAATCTCCATCCATTTTTCCTTGCTTGGATTCATCTCCTTCAATCCTACTCTAAGGTATTCAACAACTCCTCTTCATGAAGTCCTGACATTCCTATCGAGGATGACATCCTCTTGCAGCTCGACTATATACTCAAGTGAAAGATCATCAACAAATGGAAATTTAATATCATCCTCCTTGTCCAGTATCACCGAAGGTTCATAAAACTTCAAGTTATCAACATTTACAATTGAGTATATGTGCATGTATGGAGGAAGATTAAGGTAGATGGCATTGGTACCAATCTTTTCCAAGATCTCAAAAGGATCATATCTGATAGACTTAAGCTTTTTACCTTAACCTTGCATCCTTTCCTTTCTGATATGTAACCAAACACAGTCATCGACTTGAAAATGATGATCGGTGTGATGCTTATCATGTCGAGCCTTGTATTTGGCTTGACTCTTTTCCAACTATGCTTCCACTACCGGATGAATTTCTTGGACTTTCTGGATGAACTTCACAACCTTCTTTGCATCATGGTGTCCATCTTCAATATCATCCTTCCCAAAAGCAAAGTCCATGGGTGTTTTTGGAAGATACCTGAAACATGTCACAAATGGAGATCTTTTTGTAGAAGAGTGTGTTGCATGGTTGTAAGCATGCTGCACATAGTGTAGAGTTTCATCCCATAGCTTGGGATGCTTATTGCAATAGCCTCTGAGTAAGTGCACAAATTTCCTGTTCACTACCTCTGTTTGTCCATCGGTCTATGGATGGAAGGTTGTACTCTTCTTCAACTTGGTGTCCATGAGTTCCTATAAAGTAGACCAAAATTCCCCCAAGAATCAAGAATCTCGATCCAATACAATAGAAGTAGGAAGTACAAAATGAACCCATACAAATTGAAAGTACAAGTGTGTTGTTAGCTCAACCATGACTTGTTTTTTACAAGGCATTAAGATACAAATTTCGCTAAACCTATCAAATACCACAAACAAATAATCATGTCCCTTCCTAGACATGGGTAGTCCTCCTACAAAGTCCATTGAAACACTTTCCCATGGATGAGATGGAACAAGAAGAGGTGTGTACAATCCCAAATTCCTATTGCTAGGTTTACTTGTTGCACACATTATACAACCCTTTATGTATTTGGTTACAGTCTCCTGCATACAAGGCTAATAAAAATATTTTTGCAATTGATTCATTGTCTTGCTTACTCCAAAGTGTCCTAAAATTAATAACGTGTGTGCTTCTCTAACTACTTGTGCTTGTTCACCTTTTGGAATAAAAATCTTTCCTAAATGATACAACAATTTATCCTGCACATAGTAGTCTTTCTCTTCTACATGTTTTCCTACAATTGGAGCTGAATAAATATCCTTAAAGTCTTCATATTTGGTGTATTGTTCTTGGAAAATTTCATGTACCATAGAACTACCTTTAAGGATAACCATATCATTCATAATAGGAGGCCTAGACAACATATCTGCTACCTTATTGTGGACACCTTTTTTATACTTAATTACCAAATGAAAATGTTGAAGAAAACCCATCCACCTAAAGTTTCTACTTTGTTGTAGCTTTGATTGTGAGTGCAAGTATTGAAGTGGATGGTGATTAATGTGGATTATAGTTTCTTTACCCATTAAGTAGTATTTCCACTTTTTAACACTCTGAACTAATGCATAAAGTTCCTTATCATAAGTAGGATAGTTACTTACTGCAATTTTAAAGGTTTCAGAGTGATAACAGATTGCTTTGCCTCCTTGCATAAGTACTAATCCCATGGAAAACCCACCTACATCTATTTCGATCTCAAATTGTTTTTGTAAATCTGGTAAAGTCAGAACTGGTGTTGTGCTCAAATTTTCCTTTAAAGTGTCGAAAGCCTTTTGTTGAGGTCCTCCCCACTAGAAAGTTGTCTTCGTACTTATTAATGTGTGCAATGGTGATGCAATGTAAGAGAAGTTGGCGATGAACTTTCTCTAGTACTGAACTGCACCTAAGAAACTTTTGACTTCTATGACAGTACTTGGCTTAGGCCATTTTACAATAACTTCGACCTTCACAGGTTCTACTTTCAATTGACCACCTCCTACGACATAACCTAAGTACACTAAGAATGTCTTAGCGAATTCACATTTCGACATATTTACATAAAGTTTTTATTTTCTTAAAACATCAAAAGAATTATTTACATGAATTACGTTCTCTTCCCAAGTTTGATTGAATACAAGTATATCTTCTAGATAGACTATTACAAACTCATTAATAAAAGGATGAAAAAAATCATTCATGACACACATGAAAGTAGTTGGTTCATTGCAAATCCCAAAGGGCATGATCAACCACTCGTACAACTCTTGTTTGGTTTCAAATGTTGTCTTGCAAATGTCATCTTCTGTAATCCTTATTTGATGATAGCCACTACACAAGTCTAACTTAGTGAAATAAACATGTTTCAATTGATCAAGTAAGTCATCAATGTGGGGAAGAGGATACTTGTTCTTTACTATTATCTTGTTTAGATCTCGATAGTCGATGCACATTCTCCATGACCCGTCCTTCTTTGGCACCAACACAATCGACTAGCTACAAGGAGAGGTACTTGGACGAATTACCCCTTTCTTGACCAACTCCTGAACCTGCTTCTTAATCTCTTCATTTTTCATAAAGGATAAATGGTACATGCCGATGTTCAAAAAATGCGCATCCTGTTACAAATTAATTTCATGTTGGATCTCTCTCTTCGGTGGCAATCCCTTTGGTTCTTGAAAAAGGTCATCATAGGTAGATACAACTTTGACCAACTCAATTTTATTTTTTTGGATCACAACCCTTAAATGCCTCGAATACATCATCCTCTTTGGGTTTACTGGCATTGACCAACCTTTTCATTTGACCAGTATTGACTAGTGTAAGATTAGTCTTAATCTTATGTGCCTGTATAATGTACTCTTTACCATCCTTAAAGAGATGATACTTATTCTCCCCCTATAAAATATTTCTTTTCTATCATATAGATAAGGACTCCCTAACACAAGACCACAAATATCCAAAGGGACTAAGTCTTCCTCTACCTCATCAACAAAGTTTGCAGTGATAGCAAATATCAATTTACATTGTTATGTTACTTGTAGTTGAGCATTTTTGCAAACTCATCCAAGTAGATATGGCTTTGGATGAGGTGTTGTAGCTAGATTAAGTTTCTTTACAACATCTTCAGATATTAAGTTGACGTGAGAACCCGTATCAAACAAAGTGTCCATCTTAGTGTGCTTAGTTACAACTCGAATGTGAAATAGTTAATTTCATTGTTTATCAACTTTAGGAGCAGATGATACTTTACTTGTACTTGCATTAAGAAAATTTTCATCAGAAGAGAGAATAATACCTAGTGATCCCACAAAGCTGGTTTACAATTTTTGAGAGGAACTGATTTTTGCTGAAATCACATATTTTTAGAAAATATAATGATTTAAGCCTTTTAAAGTTCCATTTTAAGGATTCCAATTGAAGAGGGTTTGATCAAACCACCTTAGATCAAACCCCCTTGGATAGAACCTCGCTAGTTTTAAACCAAACCTATAAATGAGTCTCCTTTACACCTATCAAAATACTGATAAAAAATCACTTTTGATTTACCTTTTGGGGGACCAAATGAATTCATTTTAAATTTATTTCAAATTATTATGGTAGTCCTCGAAATGAGCTATCCCATGAATATAATTTTAATATGTTTTGGTTTTATTATGTATGTGTTTTTTCAATTTTATTAAACATAGGTTTTTCACCAAAAATCAAGCTCTCTGTTTTGCACATGTGGAAAAATAGAAAATTATCAAAATAATTTTTAAAAAAATATGTTCGTGCTGGGTATTGATGTCCTTGATCCATTAAAAAAAATAAAATTGAATTTCGATACATACATAAAAAGTTATGTTGTATACAGTCTGCCTATGTCTGAATTGCAATTGGATTGACTTCGAAACTCTATTAAGGAAAAAATATTCAATAAAAAACTATGAGACCAAATGAAAGTGCTAGATATCATAGTTACAAATCTAAATTCAAAAAAATTATAATTTTATCCTTCATACCAAAAAAATTATGTTGTATACGGTGAGAGTCACTTTTTAAAAATGTTGTTTTTTGAAAAAATTCAGTTCTCATGGGAGATGGAAAAAGAAGTGCAATCGTATTCCAAAAAAATTGAAAAAAATATTTTTAGAATCTATAGACAAAATGTGATGAGACTCTAGTTTTCATCATCTTCAAATTCCTCACGGTTTAGCCGCTATAGGTGCCCGAATGTGAAGATTTAGTTAAAAATAATAATTTCAGTGTCCAGTTTGGCCAAAAATTGTAAACCACTATTGTGGGATCACCTCTGAGAGTTCCCTTTACCTTGGATCTTGACAACAACAATTTGTTTCATCTCCAGAGTCAGATCCAAGATCCTGTTTAACCACCACAATAGTATTTTATTTATCTTTGTTGCCTCCATATCTTTTCGGCCTCAAATCAGGATGTAGCTTCCAACATTTTGAATCATCATGCCCCTCTTTTTTTTAATGTGAGCATGTGGGCTTAGCACCCTCCTTCTTCACTGTAGCTATCTTCTTCCCTTTTCCTTTGTCTGTTTCTTTACCCTTAGGCTTACCCTCAGGCTTAGATGGTTACTTTGAGAAATTATCATTGAAAGTGTTCTTACCCCTTGACTCTAAGTGAGTGCCTTGGACAAATACTTCATCTATATTATTAGGACTCAATATTTTTAATAGTATGTCTTAGGTAAGAATGCAAATCACCTATGTACTTTAGCAAGGCATCTTGAGTATACAATGTGACATTCAAAGCTATATCTCGTTTCCTAAACTCATGGGTGTAATCTTGGATAGACTGGACCTTAGCTTGCCTAAAGGTTTGCCAATTAATTATCAATTGCTGCATATAAACTAAAGGGTAAAATTTCTTTGTAAGGGCAGCGAAAAATTCCATCCAAGTCATACCTACATTACCATGGTGGGAAATTTCTACTCGAGTCCTACTCTCCCACCAGGTGAGAGTTGTACCTCCCAACTCGAGAGTAGCTAACTAGATCCTAGAAGCATCTTTTATTAGGCCTTAAATCCTACAATACACTTCTACCTGCTGGATCAAATCATCTAAATTTTCAGCATTTAACTCCCCACAGTACATAGGTAGCTCAAATTTTACATCCAATTTAATAACAGGTTTAGATGTGCTCTTAAAATGAGTAATAGAAGGAGAAGAAGGAGAAGAAGGAGGAGAAGAGGGAGGAGATGGAGGAGATTTTGGAGGTTCATCACCATCTCCTGATTATTTCTTCTTGCCTTTATGATCTCCATAATCTTCTCACTTCAATGAATTGCCTTCTTCAGATTTATTTTGATCTTGACTTTCTCTGTAGAGCACCTCCACCATTGAATTCATGTCAAGGAATGCTTTCCGAAAGCCTCTTCATTGAGCTCTGGGGTTTCATGTTTAGTTTCAATCTCTGACATTTTCGATGGAAAGGACTTTCGCTTCCCAATCTTAGGATTATACGCTGTGAGTGTGCCTTCACCTCGTTGGCTCTTTGATCTTGTTATCATTCATCTCTGTAAACACTAGTCACAACAAAGATCTGATAACAATTGATTCGAAGTTAGGATCTAGGACTGTTGCACATGAATAATAACTTATTACAACAATTTAATTAAAGGTCATAAAAATATAATTGAAATGATTAAATTAACACAACCATATTAAAGTGAAGAAATTAACAGAACAAAGAAAAGAGAGAGAAGATGAAACACAAGTTGATAATGAAGTTCACCAAGATGGCTATGTCTCTAGGTCCCTCTCCAACAGTGTGACCGATCCTTGATTATGCTTCGCAAAAAGATTACAAGGTTGCAACTTCAGTAGAGTCTTCTCACATCTCCCTGATAATGAGATTGCAAATAGCTCTTCTCCTTCATGTACAAGAAAATTTGCATAAAGCCTCTCATTGCACAAATTAGAACTACACACTATCACATAGGAATTTTTCTCCACATTCCTCACTACCTTTCGTATGCCCATATCCCCCTTTTTATACATAAAAATATGCCCAATTTGGCCTAAAACCAATTGATTTACATGATAAACCCATATCTCTTGTTTTTAAAATAATATCTCACATAATCCCCTTTAAAATAATTTTTAATTCTTTATATTATCTTTTACCCTCCAAAAGATATTTTAAGCCCCCTTAAAATATGACAATCCGAGCTTATAAAAGAATAAAAAGGTTTGTGGTTTTAATTTAGGCGATATATAGTTTTAAATATTTTCATTTTAAGGGGTATTGGATTTTTTAAGGTTTCAAATAAAATCCACTCCCATTATAAGTGGATATGAAGTTGTTGGGCTAGCGGTTAGGGGGGCACTCCCAATAAGAAGGTCGACAGGTCAAACCCCCTAGACTCCAGCTTTATTAGCTATAACAAATTTTAATTATGATAAAACAAAGTTGCGACCAATACAATATAAAATTAAGCGTGTGGTGTATTGGTGAGAGGATTGCTTTTTAAGTCAAAGGTTATGGGTTCGAATCCCATCCCTCATATTTTGGTCAACCGGTCAATCATGCTGACAGTGGTGCCACGTGGCACTACTTGGTTGTGCCACGTGACAATTTCATTCGCTGACCATGACACGTGTCAAGTTGCTGTTGGTCCATGTTCTTTTTGTACACTCAACATTCACATACATATGACCTGCCACATGTCAACCCTTGATTCGTCCACGTCATCATGTGCTACCATGTCACCATGATGTCAACATGGTCAACCCATTTTGACTGAAACTTTGACTTAGCATAAATTTGTCCTATGAGCTCCATTTTTGATGGAATGAATGGTGTTAGATTTGTGGTGACAAGCTCTTTGTCATGATGCTAAATTTGACCAATTTTGAGATGATGATTTTTTTTCCTTTCTGACTGGCCTCTGAACCTAATTTGACCCAACTTTGACTCAGTGTAAATTGAGTGTATGAGCTCCTTTTGGCTCCATTCAAGTTGTGTTGGTTTTTTTTCCTTGAGTACTTCAACCCAGTACCATTTTCTAGAGCATTTGAATCACTTCAATTTTTGGTGAAAAATCCACCTGGATCAATTACTGGGTCCAATTTTTGGAAGAGGTATCTGCACCAGATGCAAATACAAAAGTATTTTACTCATCCTTTTTCTTAGGTTCTTCCTTTCTCCTCCAAATTATTTCCATTTCTTTTCTTACTTCGGCAGGATCTACTTTGTTCACAAAATTTTTCTTTTGTTTCAAATTAGGTTTCTTCCCAATTTCGCTCCTACAAAATTTTGAGATATGTCCTAGTTTGTTACAGGTGTAGCACACAACATCATTGATCAAACTGATTTTCATTCATCCTTGATCTACACTGATTAGCCTTGTGTCTGAAGATATTGCATGTGTAACAATAACCTTGAAAAGACTGAATCCTTCTACTAGTTGGCATTAATTCTATTCATCATTATCTGGCTTCTTCATGAGCTTTCGCTTTTTCCAGATCAAATCTTAGGGTTACCACTTCTTGTTCAATATTTGTACACTCATCAATTTTATTTTGAGTCTCAACTTTCTCGCATTCCTCAATTTGTTTCTTTTCTTCTACTTGCACCTTTAGTCCAGTAATGTCCTCATTAGTCTTTTTCAACTGATCACTAACTTCTATATGCCTTTCCTTAAATTTTTAATCTGCTCTCTTAACTTCCTAATGCATTCATTTTCTTCCTTCAAGTTTCCTTCTCATCTATGATTTTGTCCAATTCTTCAAGAGCAACATGAAGTTCCTCAGATCCAGAGTTTTCTTCTGAAGGAACATGATAGTTTTTGTTAGCCATGTATTCAAATTTTGGGACCTTCCTCAAGTTCTAAGACTTCTTCAAAGGAACCAAGCTCTGATACCAATTATTGAATACACCAAATACTGAGGGGGGGGGGGGGTGAATCAGTATTCCGCTAACAAAATTAATTATTAAAACCCAAAGTGAGAAAAACCATGACAAGGATTAGTTCACAATATATTTCAACCAATTAGAAGATATTGCAGGGCTCAATAATAGGACTCACTGTCCTTGAAAGGCTCATAGCCTGAATACAAAATGACTTATTTACAAGATACAAAAAGGTATGGCTCACTGCCAAAAGTGAACTGGAGAAGTGCACCTACAAAGTGCAAAAATCAGTTATGGTTAAGCTCTGGAAAACCAAAAATCTTGCTCCAGCTGCAAGTATACAATCATTATTAGTAACTTCACACTATTTCATTTGCTGCATCACTTGCATACCATATTCTCTATTTACTCTTTCTTGTTTCCATCATACACACACATATCTACACAATCATATCTTCCTTCACCAATTAGGTCGGCCAAATTGAATGTGAACACACAAAATTCAAAATGAATTGTCGGCTCAATTCAAAATTCCTTTTGGCACACTGAACAAAATGTTTCATCCATACATTAGGTCAGCCTAGACCTAATAAGGAACACACAAAAGATAAAAATTTCTTAACCTTGTCGTCCAAAATAGTTCCAAACTTTTGTCACTTGGATTGCACAGCCAGATCAACAAAAAATGCTGAAAACTCGTTTATACCTGTAACTGACACTCCTGAGCAACATATAAAAAACTCATAGAATTTCCTTTTACTAAGAGGATTTCCGGACCAAAATACTAGATCAACATAGACACACAGTTTACTTAGCCAATTACCAACCAATGTTGGCATCAATGACAACAAACCTGGAGGTCACCTTCTTCATTCTTCCAACAAAACCATGGTAGGATGTTGATGCTTAAGACAAGAGTTATATATACATAAGGAAACAATTAACATTGTATAATTTATATCAATTTATACCTATAAAAAGGATTAATGATGAAAAAGTAGCAATGATTAATACATAAAAAAATGAAGTGATTAAGTTAATATTAAAAAAGACAACATAAGGAAAAGATAAAAGTCAAAAGAAGACAAAATAAGAAAAAATAAGAAAAAGACAAAAGTTAAAAGGTGCAGCAATCCCTCACAAATGCAACAATTAAAAGTGAAAAGTGACAATTATAATATTTAAAGGAAATAATTAAAGTTTCAAAAACCAATGATTAATATAACTAAGAATGCAACGATTATATTAACTAAGGATGGAAAAATTTCATTTAATAATAGGGAGTGATTCATTATGAAAAAGGCACTGAGGTTTATATTTGTGAAGACAACGATCTATTATAAGGAAGTACTTAAATGAGTTTAAGGTAGCAATCAAAGTTAAGCATAAATGAGTTTCCTTAACAAAAGGACATGCCCATTCTAGAGGGTTTCTATTATAGGGATATATCCATTCATGTCAAGGCATAAGAATATATAAATGTTAAAGAAATGGGAGAGATAAAAAAAAAAGAGCTGTAGAGCAGTGAAGTTTCTGCCTGAAAGTTTTAGAATAGTTTTGTTTGTATTTATTATGTTTGTTGTGTTTTAGGAACAATTGGCCAGGATAAAGAAGTTGTCATCTAAATTTAGGAATTGGATCATTGATAGAGTCAACTTTGTCTTCCATTAGAAAAATGACCCTTATAACAAAATAATTTTGCTCACTTCAAAATTATGAGATGCTTTGGTTGTGCTTTTAGGCCATGAAGAAAGTATAATTTACATGTTGCCAACATTATGTAAATATTAATGAGTTCAAATATTTTCTTAACCATTCAATAATAAATAACTCAATTATAAGCCTCAGAAAACTTATAATGTGAAGTGTATTGAAAAAGTCCTTCATTAAACATCAGAGACCTCAATTGAACCCATATGCTCGTTTTACTAATTGTAGAGTAATGGATAGAAGCATTGCAATAGTCATTGGACCAAGACCAAAAGGTAGAGGATTAATTGATGAAACTATTCTTGAAGACTCTTCATAGGAAACATGACCGACTAATTGGTATTCTCTTTTAGCACTAGGATCTTGAAAAGTCGAAGCAATAGTTTTAATTTTCTATATATTAACCATCTTTTACTTACAATTTTTTTTGAAAAAGGAAGTTAGAAAGTTTCATACCTCTACTGCATTTAAGCCAAGATCAATTAGTACCGCACCAGGTTTTAGCCAATCACCACAAACCAAATTTGGCACACCTACTGCAACACCAAGAATATTTGCTTTATGAGTAGCTATGGTCTACATAATTTTTTGTGGAAACATGGTTTAAAAATTTAAAAATTAATACTTAAGTAAAGATTGTCTACTATGTTTCAAATTTTAGAGCCATTCAATAGAATATGACCCATATTCTAACATGTCAACACTTTTTTGAGAAGAGAAAATGCAGTCCACCCTTAATCAATGTGTATTTATTTACAGACTAAACATTTGTACTTATAAATTTATAGATATGTATTTTTTTAGATCCTTTTTCAGTTGAAAATAAATATTACGATATTTCTTGTAGAGTATGTAAAAAGTGATCTATGAAAATTCAAATCTACCCATTTTGTCTAGAAAATTTGTTTTTAAGACATTTAACTGTTATTGTTGTTGTCCCTTACCTTCAAAATAAAGTGTAAGTTGAAATTTTAGCACAACTAATTCTCAAGCAATTTTTTTTAGTATTTTAAATAACCATATAAAATTTTAAATTATCCTTTGTAGCTCAAATTTTGATGCTACTCTTTGGATTGAAAATGTTTTACCCT
This sequence comes from Sequoiadendron giganteum, assembly GCA_007115665.2. Lineage (NCBI taxonomy): Eukaryota > Viridiplantae > Streptophyta > Pinopsida > Cupressales > Cupressaceae > Sequoiadendron > Sequoiadendron giganteum. The sequence continues at coordinate 1,728,416 of CM021102.1, forward strand.
TAAAGAACCTGCTCTTCATGTGACAATTTTTACTCAATATTGTGGTGGACACATCAGATACTTCAACCAGAATGATTCAAGAAATTGATGATTCAAATTAAATTATTCGTTTCAAGGTGACCACACAATGCTTATGTATTTCTAGGATAGTACAGTTATAAGCCTACCGTCTAGAATCATAATTCCATACTACAAACTCATCAAGTTGTGTGAACTCATATTTGTCTAGGGTATTAATTGCTTAACTTAGCCATTGATGTGTATACCCTTAGCTTCCAGATGTGCTTGTCTCATTTGATTTTTTATCAACATCACTATCTCTAGATAAGTCATAATCAAATTCTAAGGTCACCTCTAGATGGGCATGCTCTCTTCCAAATATGATGAACTAGGGCGTGAGTGCACTAAATGTGTTACATATCCATCAACGTTTTATTTGGATGATCAAAAAAACTTCAGGAAATCATAGACATAAAGAGAAATATTAAATAAAATCTAAATGAGATACACTCTTGACAATCTTTGTTTGGGATTTTCACTACTATTTGGTTCTATGTTATATACTTTTCAAAATTGGAAGTTTTTTTGTTATGATCAATTGGAATAGACTCTGAAATAAATGCATAAATATATTGTTTTATGTAAGAATCTCACAAACATAAATAATAATTTTCTAATAAGTCACAAGAGATAACTCTTTGCAGTCAAACACAAATCTCCATATTTTACACACAAATCCAATAATTATCGCTAATGAATCAGAATAGTAGTATCAATCATAGTTCAATGATATATGTCAATATCAAATTCAGAATTAACAATAAATTCTGGATACTCCACACTAGGCATTGAAACAAATTGAAAAGTTGTCTTTATTTGCATCTTCTCCAGAAACTCATCTATCTTGTAAGTTAGGTAACATATGCAAACTATATGTACTGGCTTGTCCTGCTAGAATTGACAGTCATGTAAATTTTTGTACTAAGGGCCTTTGCCATTTTGATGGAAAAAATACATGATAATGGGTCTCTTTAACTTAATCCCCTACTTATAAACCTAACTCTAATTAAACCTTAATTGTAAACTTAACTAAAATAAGCCTCATTGAACCCTAACTTGAACTTGAACTTGATCCTAATCATAACACTAATTGAATGCTAACCCTAACCCTAATTGAACCTGAACATTAACTTTAATTGAACCCTGTTGTTGGGGTTAAATTAGGGTTAAATTAGCATTCTAGTTAAACCCCAATTGTAAGATTAACCAAAATAATCCTAACTAAACCCTAATTATAACTTGAACTTGACCCTAATCATAACACTAATTGAATGCTATCCCTAACAAGGTAACTAAACCCTAATTCCAACCATAAACCTACTTAAATCCTAACTCTAACTCTCATTGAACCTTATTGTTACGGTTCAATTAGGGTTTAATTAGCATTCTAGGATGGAGATTAAGGTTAGGTTAGAGTTAGAGTTGTGAATATCTTAATATTAGCTTATAAATTTGACCCTAACTATAATCATAATTGAATCCTAACCCTAACCAGGTAATTAAACCCTAATTCTAACCCTAACACTAACCATAATTAAATTCTCACTCTAACCCTAACCGTAATTAAATCATAATGTTATGGTTGAATTAGGGTTAGGTTTAGGGTTCAATTAGAGTTGTAGTATAAATCTTGGGGTTAAGGTTATTTATTTCTTGATATTAGTTTATAAATTTGACATTAATGTTAAATATATTAAACAAAGAAAAGTTAGTATATATTTTTATTCGAATGTGAACTTAAGTACTATTAGGGTTAGAATTATTAATGTCTTAACATTAGTTTATAAATTCAACATTAATGATAAATATTACAAACAAAAAAAAATATTTTAACCTAAAGTTTTATTTGTATGTGAAATGAAGTATTATTGGACTTAGAATTATTAATATAAAAAATAATTAATCAAATCACAACAATATTTGTAAAGCTTATAATTAATTATAAAATTAAACTAAATTTTAATTTCTAAAATTTATATAGTATTTATTATCTAGTTTTGAAAATAATTATTTAAATTATAGTAATTATCTACTACAAATAAACTAAATTAAACTAAAATTTATTTTTAAAATAATTCAACAATTATAAATTATAATTTTAGAATAAATTTTTTCTTTGCATCCAAATTATTTTATTTTCTAAAATTAAATTAAATTCTAACTTCAAAAAAATCAAAAATTATTTTACATGCCTACTTTTTTATTTTTGACTTCAATTAGGTATATTGTTATGTGTATATATTACAAAAATAAGTATTTAAATCTAGAATTACATTTCTATGTGAAATGAAGTATTATTAATGTAAGGATTATTAATCATATAAAAAAATTAAATCAACAAAATATTTTTAAAGATTAGAATTAATTTTAAAATTAAATTAAATTTTAATTTTAAAAATTTATAAAGTATTTATTATCTATTTTTAAAAATAATGATAAATTATATTAATTATTCAATACAAATAAATAAAATAAAATTACATCCTATCTACATCTGTAAAAGTTTGATTTGGTGTATGTGGGGATTATTTGCAATGCATACAATGTAAAAGGTGAAGTGGTATATCAACAATAATTAAATAAAACTAAAAATTATTTTGAAAATAATTCAACAATAATTAATTATAATTTGAGAATAAATTAAGAAATGAAAAAATATAGAAAAAAAACCTTTTTTATTTCTTCGCATCCAAATGATTTGATTATTTTTATATTTTTGAGTTGAGATAGGTTGTTATTAATTTGAATAACCAATCATAAAGCAAATAAATAATCAAATCAACACAATATTTACAAAACTTAAATTTCATTTTAAAATTAAACTAAGTTGTATTTTCTAAAATTCATAGAATATTTATTATTTAATTATTAATAGGGACATTGTGATAGAAGGTGATTCTATGGTCATTTTCAAAGAAAATAACTTAGGTCATAATTGATTGTAGTGTGAATAATAGCGTTGGATACTCCTATTTTACCCCTTACAAAAAAAATAGTAAATAGGCATTTAGAGATCATGGTTAAAATTTTCTTCCTCATCATATTATGAAATATTTCTTAGATAATATTTAAATTTAAAATATTCCCCAAGAGTCTATAAAAAAATGATAGTTATTGTAAATATGACTAAAACATTCTACATTTTTAATACATTTGTTTCTTAAAAAATTATATAGTAATTAATAGGACAATTAGAACTAAAATTATTTGTTAGGACTAAAATTACTTGTTTTAATATCTTTTTATCTTTAGTTCAGGAAAAAAGAATTTTTTTAAATAAATAGTAATGAAAAAATAAATCAAGATTAATTTAATATATTAGATCTTAATTTAATATAATATATTATAAAAATATTTAATAATATAATATATTAAATTATTTAAAAGATAATATATTACATAATTTAAAATTAAAATATTATTATTTAATATATTATATTATATATTAGATGTTATATATGTTACATATTATATTGTATATATATTATAATATTAGAATACAATGTTAAAATTATATATTATACATTATATATGTTTCATATTCTATATATATTAGAATATTATAATATTTTGTTAAATTAATAATATAATATATTAAAAATACATTATTTATTTGAATTTGTTACTAGATTATTTTATATATTTGAATTTATTATTTGAATTATATTTTATTTAAGATATGACAAGTAAATAAATGAATAGAATGGAAAGTATAACAAGAACTAATTTTGAAGAGTTCAATTTTTATTTTTTTTAAATAGTTAAATATTTTTTTATTATAGTTTTGATTATAGTCTTTGTGGTAGAAAAACCTTAAAAAACTGTGATAAACATTTTATGCTCCCTGAAAATCCATCCTTATGGCTCAAAACTTTTCTCCAATTATATTGTAGAAAATTAATTTTGAATGAATGTTTTGTTATATATTTTGCAAGTTTACTTTAATAATATACAATTTTTTGTCAAATAAGAAAACAAATTGAATTCTTATTTGTTAAAATCAAAGTTATTAGTCACTAGTTAAAGCACATGTGGTGCCTATAGTTTCCTTGGCAGGAGCTAATAAAGAGAGATATGCATGTGAAATAAGAGAAAAATCAAACATACACGTACAGATTTGAAGGGGAGCTTATATGCACGGATAATGTATCATCATTTGTAAGCAGATTTAAAGAGAGTGAGATGAATAAGTAGAAGTGTTGAGTACATCATATACTGTCAATCATTGGTATGAGAATTGTGAGGGATTAAAGTTGTATCAGATAGAAACATACAAATATAGAAGAGAAGTTCATGCAAATATAGAAGAGGAGTATATAAAAAATTTATAGAGAAGATTATGACATATTTGTAAGAAGGGTATATGCAGATTTGAAAGAGGAATTTATGGAAGACTTGTGAAAAGGAGTGCACATGCATATTTGAGAAGGAGATTGATTGTGATAATTTATGAAGAACACAGTTCATTTACAAGAAGATTTTGAGAAGGAAAATCAGATATCTAGCAACTGTTAAAGAAGCAACATTCAAGGTGGAACTTTGTTTTGGAAGTTGTTGCTTAGCTGAGAGGGTTAGTGCCTCCAATAGGTTGGTTCATAAGAATTGAGGGGGTTGGGGTCTCCTGTGAGTTGATGCTTACAAAGTTGTAAGAATATTTTATATATAAGAAAATAGTGTTTGATGGTTTTCTCCCATAAGGGTTTCCACATAAATATCGTGTGTTATTGTGTTCTTCTTATGTGCATAATCATTGATATTGAGTAAATGATGTTATTGTGATGGATACCGTTTTAAATTGGTAAAATTTGCATTATACTGATTCACCCCCCCTCTCAATATAATCATGTGCTCATCAAATGGGTTTCTAGCCAAAGTAATTAAGTCATCCTAAACTTTTGGAGAGATATTGCCTATAGTATTGCATTTATATTTTATTCCATTGAACATTGGAGCCTAAAGTTAAATAGAAAGTGTTAACACATTTGAGATATTCATTGATGTCTTCATCTCCATCCTTCAGGAGGAATGAATCATTCATAAAATGACTAATTGTTGAGAAGTATTTACAAGATGGGAGATCCATTTAACCTAGTGCTACATGATGGCATTAGCAAGAAGATAACCAAACCCTTCAATAATGAGAACATAAAGTGAGGGTGTTGTTAGGTCTCAAAAATGCAGGTTATAAATCCTAAGAGGATGTCAGGCTCTATGATCAGACTTGCAACATTTTTTGAACTAACGAACAGAGTTACCCTATATGGTTGATGGCTCCCTGCACTTTAGGCTCTACTAAACCTAGGCGGGTGGACCTTGATAGTTGAAACAACTATCAGAGTTATATGACTTAATTGATTTTAAATATCTACCCACAATGGCATAAAGTGTGGAATAGATGAAGGTTTGTTAACTACTCCTACTCCCAATGTTAAGATTTGAAATATGAATGTTTAAATAAGATCCAGTGGAATTTTAAAATCGAATTGGTATGACCAGTGCCTACTTTTTTTGGGATAATGGGGTCAAGAGGGGGATGGTGATTATGGAGACTAGTTTTTATAAGATGGGTAGATCTACTTTTCAACTTAACTCAAAAATTTAGGCACTTTGGATGTTTGCACTTTGTGCAAACGTGCAAGCATGTCAGTTATTTAAACTCTTCTTAGTGATCCTAGTGATATCCCCTTATGCTACTGTGAATTTGTGAAAGGATTTAATTTAAATGTGAAGGGAAACCAATTAAGATGATTATTTAAAAGGATTTTAATCCAAACAGGAACCTATTAAATCAGAATTCTTAAAAGGAATTTTAATTCTTTTGCATACATAAACCAATCAACAACACCACACAACTACAACAAATGTGTATTGGAAAATCAAATGTATATCCACACACTCAATTTGAATAACATAAACAACCACTTTGGAGACAACCAAATAACATAGAAGCATATAAATCCACATAACAGTTGAACACTTGAAAGAAAATCAGTATTGATGTGCAACCTTCTCCATTATATTAATCTTCAAATGATATGCATTATAAAAATAGTTTGTGATATGAAATAGATGGGAAAGATTTTTCAATCTATCTTCTTACTATGCCTACTCTAAAATGAAAATGATATGATGACCCTTTCAATCACCACATGTCCAACATATATAGCAATATTTTGAAGAGGGTATACCTCTTCATAAGTGTCTTTTGGAATTAACAATAATGAAACATTAACAATTAAGCTCTAATGAGCCATAAATGAACTTGTGTTATATGATCTAGATATCCTTCACTCAAGTGTATATCAACATCCTTTGCAACATTCCTCACAAAAATCTCCATAATGACCATCCTCTCCAAACGATTGCAAGCCTCTTCTAATGTTGGATATGAAAATTTAGCTGCTTCTAAGGCTCCTTGTAGTATCAACTGGCATTCTTTCATCCATTCACTTTGACCTTTTAGTTCTCCATCATCTCTGAACAGTGCAGGCACACCTTCTTTTGAAGCATCAACAAATTCCTTGGAATCTGCTTGAAGCTCCTTGTAATATCCTTCTATTTCTTCACCATGTCCTCAATAGTTGTAATGGCTCCAATATCAGAGATGTTCCTCTTTTGTATTTCTTGGAGTTTCTCTTGAAGCCTGTCATTTATCCTTTTATGTTTCTGAATGGCAATGTGACTTTTGGAATGAGTCACCCAAAACTTATCCATCCAAATCATCATATTAGTGCACCTCTTCTGAAATATTGCAACAAGTGTGTCAAATCCGGCCTTGCTCACTTGAGTTTGTACTTCCTCACTTTTGTCCTTTGATTGGGAACCTTCTCCTTGAATTATCATCTCAGTGGATCCTTTGAATGTGTCCTTGACTATGTCTCTTAGGAAATCATTTTCTTTGAGTATTCTCGCATTGTTCAACTTGTACGTCATATCCCGCTCCTTGATCAACATTTGAATCTGTGTTGTATTCAATTTGGCTACATTTATGCCAATGTCAGCTATGACCATAGGACCAGTCTCTCCTACTTTCAGTGTCATCACATGACCAAATGCCTTCTCAGTATCAATAATCACATATTTCTTATGTGGGGGATACAATGCCCAAATCATAAGAGAGTTCTCATTAGGTTTATATCTTGATCTAGTGTATACTTTTGCCACACCTTCTGGACTGAGCTTATGCTTAGCATCATTATTATGTAGAAAACTATAAAAAACAAGAGCAGAATTTAAATCTAAACCAGGGAAAATCATTACACCAGACTTCTCTAATAATTTTCTTCCTCTTTTCAGAGTCATGTTCTTCATCTCATTCTCTACATCCACCCTCAGTGTGCTAAGCAACTGATTTTCATTGTTGGGTGTGATATCTATGATTGATTCCCTTATTGATTTTCCCTTTTTCTTGTACAAGAAATATCTAAATCTAGGAGACTTTATAAACTGATCATTAGAAACAAAGGAATTATAGGCCAATTGCCTAGTATCTGTGTCAGATGATTCTTTAACTTCTTGTTCTCTGCTTGGGGATCTTATCAGTTTGGCCTTGGGATTCATTTTCATTAGAAGATTCCTCACCACTAGAGGACAACATTTCTGCTTCATGCATATCCCTCATCTTTTGTTCCATTTCTCTATTATAGTTATCAATTGCCAATGCGACCTTTTTTTATTCCATATTTATGATAATATCATCATGAGAATATGGTATATAAACATATCCACTTAAATTATGTATCTTTCTTGCAAAGTCAATAAATCCTTCTGGATCAAATCCCTTCCTTGGTGCAACCTTCTTCATACATTGTAGTGTGACAACTTATCCAAAATAATATCATACCCTTCTTTTGACACCATAGTAAAAATCCCAAAACATAATGTATTAGGCATGAATGATTGTTTTTCATATGCACTCAGGTTCATCACATTTGAATAATCCAATTTCCTAACAATCTCTAGATACACTATCCTATCTGGCACGATTTTAGGAAACAAAAAAGGTGTGTCTTCAAGACCATAAAATCTTATCATAGTGGAATCAATATAGCATTACCAGTCACCCCAATTATGACCTACAATTGGTGGTCCATTAAAATACTTACGACTCAAAAATCTCTTGATCTCATAAGACAATGAATAATTACAAGGGTGACCATAAAACCTGTACAATGTCTTGAAAAAATGTTCTTCAAAATAAACATAATTAGAATCGAAAAACTTACTATCCCCGATGGAGGCCCATAGTTGTACCAGTAATGGCAGACCCTCCTTATCCAACCGTGTGATTCCCAATTCTTCTAGCCACATTCCTAACTCCTGTGCATAATACAATACCATGTGCATAAGAGGGGAATAATGTTTAAAATGCATTATCGAAGAACCATTCTTGGTAGTTGTCAGCCCTAAGTCAATTCCTCCAACAATGTGTGAAGCATAATCGAAAGGTCTCACATTGTGACATTGTGTGTCTACATCAATCACCATTGGCCCTAGGGACATAAACTCAGAGACCTTTGTTCCCATCACTTGACCCACTACTAAAAATAAGTGTATTTCAAGTAAGGCTTAAACAAATCAACATGGAATGGAGGTCCATCACCCTCTTCTAGTGGCACTAGGTTCTCATCTTTTCTAGGCCTGTGTAATGGTAACCTCCATCCCTTGTAGGTGGTGTCCATTCTCCAATACTCCCTTTCCAAATCCTCATGCACTATGGGCTGGTCGCACGTGTCATCTAGTTTGAAAACTTCACAAAGTGTAGTTTTGGATATATATAAAAGGTTCACCCTACAAGTTGCAGATGGATTTAAGGTCTGAGTTATAAAGTTTGGCTAGAAGTCTTATGAGCTTTACATTCACGAGGACATTGGGAACAACCAATTTTCCTAAATTGAAATTCCAAGGGTTGCAAACTGGTTCAAATCTACTTCTCCGAGAATAATGAAACATGAATAATTCATATCCCCTAATGGGGGTTCACACATCTCCTACATGTTTGCATTTATCTTATAACCTCTCTACATCAACCCTCAATTGTGCAGACCTTCTAGCTTTTGGCCCTGAACCAAGCAATTGATCAATGAGGTCTTCGTTCAGTTTCCTTTCATTTGTTTTTGATTCTTGCCCTGTTTCGGTTTTTTTCTTTTTATTAGATTAGACTAGCTACTTTCTCCTTGTTTCTTCTTGTTTTCGTCTTTGCAGAACTTTCCATCTTATTTCTCCACAAGATATTAGAATTGAATTATAATCTATGAATTGTAGGGATATTTTGTATGCTTACTTTTATGTTTCTGGGTGCACTAAACTCTGTGACTTTTTCTCAATATTCTGTCCTTCTTCACTGCAAATTTTGAAAAATTCTTTTGGTTCAATCTCTTTTCAATCAGAAATGTTCATATAAGTTTCGTTCATGTAACCATTAATGTATGCCACTCAAAATGAATTCAACGGTCTTTTTGAATTTTCAAATGTCAGAGTGATACAAGAAGATTGTATCGGTGAAACCCTTCTAACCTCATACTGATCCATGTGTTTTATTTGGTGCCACCTTGGTTTATACATTCATAATTGATCGCCAAGATATAACTGAATGTCCTTTCAATATGAAGTGTCCCTTTAGTTCTCAATATCTAGTCAGGAAGACCACTTAATACTTTTACCGATGTTGCGCAACTGCCTTCTCTCTTTCTTTTCAACTCTTATTATTTCGGGGAGAGCATTATAAAGTTTACTCGATATCAAGGTGGTCTGGATCATTAGAAATCCCTTAAATCATCACCCGGTTTCTTTTCGATGAATTGTGACCATTCCATGTTACCAACGAGACGTCTTTTTGATATCAAGGTGGTTTGGATCATTAGAAATCCCTTAGATCATCACCCGGTGTCTTTTCGATGAATTGTGACCATTCCATGTTACCAATGGGCTGACATGTACCATCGTTAAGAGAATAAAATTCCCTTATGATGTATTTGGTCTCCTCGATGTATTTCCTCTACCCCTTCATTCGTTGGGATAGGTCAGTGAGACTTTCCCCGAAAACCTCCTTCATCGACGTAACTCATATGGTCGGTGAGATCTGAGGGACTCGTTCTGATTGTACATGTTTCTTTGACAGTTGTTCTCCCACTTCATCGTCGAAAGAAAATAAGTTTCTTGCCGATGACGTTTCTATCGGCATGACTCACAAGCTCAGCGTGATTTGAAAACTTCACTTTGATTACCTTTCTCATGCCGATAGGTTTTCATCAGTGAAATGATAGGCATTGTCCTCCCGATTATGTACTCTCGTTATCTTCGGGGTCTTTGATCGCTGTGACTTTGTTCACCTCTTCCCGATATGAAAAAATTATTGAAGTGAAAGGCTATTATTGACTGGAAAGACTTACACATGATCTTCCCGATATGGACCAGTTGCTTAAAAGATAGATTGCTCAATAATGACCAGAGGATTTCCTATATGTCAAAGGCCAAATTAATGGGATCATTGTTACCACAAGTTCTGAAATGGATCTTGTCACACAAATTTCAACAATTTGTACTGATCATGAAATTAAGGTGTGGAAAATTTCTGTGGTACCTGGAAGATAGGTGGGTGAAGGCTAGTAAAGAATGTGAGATAGTACTAGTTCTAATAGGTGTAAGAGGGAAACCCTACATAATAGATCTAAAAATATTGAAGTGCTCATATTGAATGCAATTGATAGAAAATCAAACACAAACAATTACAAAAGGAATTTAGAACAACTTGATGAAGGTGGGACCAAAGCCAAGAGCCTTGAGTATGGCTAATATGAAACACCACACAATTCTATCAAGGCCTTCTTGAAGTCAATTTTGATGAAGAGAGCTAGTTGAATGACTTATGCACATATTCCATACCTTCATAGATGATTACAACATTGTCAAGGATATATTTGATTTAGATAAATCCTGTTGTTCAAGTCAAATCACAAGTTGAAAGAGAAGTCTAATTTTCATGGCTAAAGACTTGGAAATAATTTTGTAAGAGATATTCAATAGGGTGATGGGCCACCAATCACATATCAACTCAGGATCCCCAAATTTAGGTATGAATTTGATATCTCTTTTGTTAATGATAGGATGTAGATATTTGGTATGATAAGCTTCTAGGTATGAATTTGATATCTCATTTTTGTATGTTAGGATTGTTAGAATTGTGAAACAAGCACAAAACCACAAGCCACAGGATCAAACAACAAACAAATACACCTTCCACACAAGAGATCTACAAACAATATATGCAATATTCTTCAACAAGAAAAAGATACAGAAGAGACTTTCAAGAAGATATGAAAGCTCCGGATAATATTTGAGAGATATTTACAATGAGGGTTGAGTGCTTATAAGGGAAAACCCCTAAATGAGAAAGGGATCAGATCATGACAAGTGTCAACATCACGTGAGATGAGACATAATGATCTAATATTAACTCAATTAATAAAGCATAAAATCACTCCTAAGTTTAGCTTAAGTGCAAAGAATAAATTAGACTAATAATCAATTAAAGATTAATTAATTATGAGCTAATGTATGATAAATCTAACACCCCCCCTTAAGATGAACTTAGGGAGTAGCTAAAAACCCTAAAAAGAATGCATGATGGGTCCTGGCAAACAAGGCCAAAAAAGGACCCATGTACAAACAAAAGATCTCAATAATGCAGATAAATAGAGAAAACCTCATGGGAAAAAATCCACTCCAAAAAGAGATAAAACCCAAGTGAAGGATTAAAGAAGCCTCCAAACAAGACAATGTTGTCCCAAAAGATAGGAACATGTAGAACATCACAGAAGCACTGAGAATCTATAGATTGTTGTCGAATGAAGATAGATCATAAGGTGCTGAAATGAAGAACCTCCTCTAAAACAAATGATGATCAGGATCAAGATAACAAGAATCTGCATGAGTGCCTCAATAGCACTACTTGAATCAGATGGCAAACAAAGGAAAAACATCTATAAATTGAAGATACAAATGTCAAGATCAAGGAGACTATACTACATGAGTTCCCCCAATGACACTACTCGAATTAGATGGAAAACACAAGCAAACATCTTGAAGTCAAAGACATAGGTGGTACATGAATCTGAATGAGTGACCCCAACGACACTACTCAATATGTATGCAAGATGCAAGTCGACAATACAGGTACCAAATAGTTTGAAGAACACTAATCATGAGAGAGACAATAATCTGCATGAGTGTCCTCAATGACACTACTCAAGTCAGATGGAAAACAAAGGCAAACATCTACAACTTGAAGATATAAACGACACAAGTACCAAAAGTCTCTAATCAAATGAAAATGAAAGGTCGCCTCTAGAAATAGGAATGTAAGAATTTCCATATGGTAAATGATCCATCTCACCTCAAATGCAAGTAACCAGCCACTGATGTATGCTGCATCTAAAAGTACATAGGAACAATAACTAGATATGCAGATCACTCCAACTGATGAAATTGAGGAAGCATTAGCACCAATAGTATAAACCCCCCAAAATGCTAAAAATGGAGAGGCATGACAGGTACACTGAAACTGTGAAACCAAGAACTGCATACAATATACACCAGGATGGCACTTTATCTCAGTGTGTCTACATAATAACAAGTGCATACAATGGGAACCCATAATGTCCAAAAAAGGACTACATGTTGTAAATACAATTCTTTGATAGAAAAGAAGAAACTGGTAGCACCATGATGAAGTACACAAAAAAACATGCACTTTAAAAAAATGACACCCAAAAATGTGTCCGGATGTAGAAGATATGGCCCATCGAAGTCTCCAAAATGAGAACTGAATAGCAACAACACTCAGAAAACAAAATTTTGGAAAAAAGCAGAAGTCAAAACTGGAAAATACCTACACCACTGCAAATAGCGTGAAATTTCACCCCATTTAAAAAATAAATTGCACTAAAAAAGCCCACTGTATGGCCAAGATATCGCCTCTGGAATATGAGGTGTAAAATTGAAAAACCCAATGAAGAGGGGCTGAGTAGGGAAAAAGAAGATCTCCGCCAAAGTTGTCTAAAAAAACCCCAAATTTGGAGGTTTGCGAAATTTAGGGGTGATGGGAAAAAAATTCCTCCAATATAGTGCATGTTTATTTATTTTGCAAAAAAAAAATTTGCAAAAAAAGTTGGCTTTTCATTTTAAGTTAAAAAAACCATAAAAAACTATTATATTTTTATTTAAAAAATATATGAAAAAATTACATTTTTTTTTACAAAAAAACTATTTAAAAAAAGATTATATTAATATTTAAATGGCAGTGGGCCGCCACCCCTGGGCGAGGTGCCCGAGGGGGCTGCCACCCTACCAATGGCAGGGTGGCTGTACCCCAGTAGTACCCTTCACTCAAAGAGGGCGGGGCCCAGGGGGCTGCCACCTGCCATTATGGCAGGTCGGCAGTACCTTGGGTACCGTCAAAATTTATTATTTTAATATAAACTTTTTTGTTTGTTTTAAATTTGTCAAAAAAGCCTGCATCCTTTTAAAAAGGGATAAATATATATATTTTTTAATTCTTATTTTTTGCAAGAAAAAATTGTGATTTTTTTTTGAAAAAACTACCTTGATTCGCATGTTAAGGAGGTCGTACAACCTTCCTAGCAAAAAAAATTTCCTCAGAAATGTCTGACATGACTTTTGATGATTTGACAGATGATCTTAAGGTTTTTGGGCCTTCTGAACACGATGGTGATGTTCGTTTCACACCAAAATGCACCAAAAATATAGCTACCCTCTGGATCTAGAAAAAGAGCATCCACTTTGAAACCTTGTAGATCTAGCGTTAGGAATCAAAATCAGGCGAAACAAAAGCCAAATTTAACTTTTTGAACAGCTCTGGATCCAACGGTGAGGTCCTTTTCATGCCAAAATACACCAAAAAATCACTCACCTCCAAAATTTGCAGAAAGAGCAAATGGGATTCAAATCTGAAGCCTATAACCCTCTTTAAAGAAATAAAATCTCATAAATCGAGAAGGGTTTCGTTGAATCCATTCTCTAATACCATGTTAGAATTGTGAAACAAGCACAAAACCATGAACCACATGATCAAACAACAAACAAATACACCTTCCACGCAAGAGATCTACAAATAATATGTGCAATATTCTTCAACAAGAAAAATCTATAGAAGAACTTTCAAGAAGATATGAAAGCTCCAGATAATATCTAAGAGATATTTACAATGAGGGTTGAGTTCTTATAAGAGCAAAACCCTAAATGAGAAAGGGATCAGATCATGACTAGTGTCAACATCACATGAGATGAGACATAATGATCTAATATTAACTCAATTATAAAGCATAAAAGCACTCCTAAGTTTAGCTTAAGTGCAAAGAATAAATTAGACTAATAATCAATTAAAGATTAACTAATTATTAGCTAATGTATGATGACTCTAACAAGGATGTAGATCTCCTTATGATAAAATTTTGTTGTAATCCACAATCTAAGTTGAGGTAAGAGGGAAAGGGAGCATTCCCAGGTAGGTTTTAAGCACCACTTTCCTTTCTGGTGAAGAATCTTGAGCTTGGAAGATCTTTATGAAACATTGGACAAAGGCATGTAAGACATCATGAAGCTAAAAAAAACACTGTCCAACTTCTTTGATGTACTGGATTTTTTGGTTAGGAAGCTTGAAAAACTTATTTGGAAAGTTTATTGCCAAATTAACCAATGAAGTTTAGATTTGACAAGTTGAGATCCCTAAGTGTTGTAAGCATAGCCACTTGCAATTGGTGGCATGTCTTAGCTACTTGAATTTGCAAGGGCTTGTGAAAAGGTATTTCTATGAGCTGAGCTTCAAGGACATGACTACATAGGACTTAGGACATATCCTTGCTAAATAATGACCAAACATCAAAAAATGACAGTGTAGGCGAGAGTGTCAGTTCGTCATTCAATCCACCCAGTATGTCCTTTTAGATGTGGCACCAAGTTCAAACATGCTGGTTATGAGCCAATGTGGACTTATGATGGAGTAAGGATGTATTTAAATAGAATTTCTTTTTTAACCTTCAAAATTTGAAGATTCCATATAAAATGAAATCAAATTGGCAAGTGGTCAAAAAAGAACATAATCCCACAAATTCTCCATCGAAAGTGAGTAATAGTTAGAAAAAGATTATGATTGTGCCAACAACATAGCATGATTAAGACACTTAATTATTCTTTCTACAACACAATCCCACACATACTCCATTAGAAGTGTGTAATAGCTAGCAAAAGAGAAGTATGATTGTGCCAACATCATAGCATGATCAAGCCAGTTAATTATTCTTTCTACATGGACCATCCTCCCAAGGGAAGATGCAATTATCTATAATGTGCTCCCGTAGATCCAAGTTCAAGCCAACAATGTTGTACTAAAGCTTCAACATCTCTAGACTTTATTGGACCATTGGGGAATGCCTCATGCATAGTGTCTAGGGTGTCACTTTCACCATCTTGTATTAGATCCCCAGGCTAGGATAGGTGGTGCAACCACTAGGAGCCCTCACATTGCCACTAGAAAAATCCTTCAAGTGCGACCACTTTGCCTCCATCACTACCTATGAGATAATATTTTAGTTGGACCCCTTGTCTTCAACCTTCTAGCCATCAAGGTGGGCGGTCACCACTTGCACATCATGCCTCCATTTCCTCTTAGTAGTGTGGGTGGGCTTCTCTTTAAAAGTAAATTCCCTCAACTTTAACTTCTTATTTCTTCATTGAGATCTATCTATAATCAAATGTATAAATTTCTTTAAGAGGATAAAATTTGGTAGGAACCCATGGATGGTGGAGAGACTTGCAAATGGGTGGTTGGGATAAACCTGATGTACAAGACCCACCTTCTGATATTGGTGTTGCCCTTATGTCTTAATGTTGTTTTTGTTTTTAACGATGTTTGATAATTTGATAAATAAATCTGATGTACAAAACACACCTTCTAATATTGGTGTTGCCCTTATAACTTAATGTTATTTTAATTTTTAATGACATCTGATTATTTGACAGTTATTTCCCTTATGAGCCCTAGACTTTCACTCTATTAACTTTTCCCTCTTTCTTTTGAGACCACATATTATTTTATTACTAATTACTCTGATTTAACTTTGAAATGTGATTTTATGCTGCCCACTTTTTTGAAATTTTCACTATATAGTTTAACACATTTATTTTAATATAAATTTTAATTTTTTAAAAATTAAACCATTAACGTCAAACTTGCTTTCGGTGGAATGACATGAACATTAAGCATAGAAATCAATCACTCCTAGGTTGAACTTATCCAAGCAATAAATATACTTGTGATAAGTAACAATCAATGTGCGACTATTAAGATATGGCAGGGAAGAGACCGTACCTGATCTATTTACTTTCTGCTCCACTATCAGCCATACCAATTTTCCTTATAAACCAAATATTCCTTTATTTCATTGGAGTCGAGTAGTAAGAGTGAATTTAAATATACACAATCTGATCCAGATGCAGAAACAAGAAGCAAATCAAGACAGTCCTTAGAAGAGCATTTGTGCTTTCTAACAAAGAAACATCTTATTTAAGATAAGAGGGAGGGTGTCTGTTATTATTAGGGTTGTGTCAACAAGATATCTGCGAGCCATCAGTGAGATGGAGGGTGCAGTCGTGACTGTTGGGCACAAGACAACAATTGCAGTAGGAGCGCAAATGTTGGTCCCCGGTTGATGTGCAGGTGGTATAGGCTACATCCAGGCAGTATTGTGGGCATGCCATACCTTTTTTCAACACAAACACCCAAAATATGTCAAAATATGGCAAAACTACATAACCACAACAAATATCATATTTAAACAAGCTTTACCTTCCCGAGCAGAGCATGCCATCAAACTTACTGCAATCACAAATATCACCCCTGCCCACATAACAATTACTCTTACAATCCATGCACCTTAGAACGAAAAAAGAACATTTGAATAGAGATATCAGTTGTTAAGAATGATATAATACCAGACCTGAAAAACCCAAACTTTGCTGGAAATTTCTGGTGTTCGCCATTTCTGTCCTCCTTTCAAAAGTAAAATGTCTTCCTAAGTCTTCCAACTTCCACAGAGGGGCAAAGGTTTGTGCCCAAGGATTATATAGGCATACTGGTAGTTCATGTTTATCCTTACTTTGAGGGCATCTGGGAATTAGTATATGCTTTGACAAACGCAAATTGTCACCTACAATTTATGATATATTGCGGTGGAATGTATGATTGTTTTTCTGCATTCACACCTATCGAGTTACCAGTCAAATGAGGACTCTTATTTACAATCTTATCCAAGTTAGACATTAAATGAGTTGCCAAATTCAACGCATCAGAGCTTTATCGTATTCTTGAAGAAGTGCCGCCTACTTACGGATTTATCTTTAGTGGTTCGGTTTGATGTTCTTTAGTGGTTTGGTTTGATGGTTTTTGTTTTTGCTTGTTTTAGCTTTGTGTTAATGGCGGGTTGTTTTGATTGGAAACTTTATTTTGTATTATGTGATGTTTCATGGGTATTCTACAATGTTTGCAGGAAAGTTGTTTGTTGGTATAAAAGAACAGGTGCTCAAAAGAAAAAGGAAAAAGTGTTTTTATTTTCTTTATTTATCATTACGTTGTATATGTTTGATTTATGTGAGTTTTATTATAGTAATTATATATTTGTTTTTTTTAGATTTGTTAATATATTTTTGTATAATATGTCTATATATCGTACACATTTATTAATATAATTGTGAAGTTGGAATGAGTGACTATGGTCTTAAAGAAAGTTTGTAAGTTCATTTTCAATTTATTTTTTTGAGATAATTATCTTCAACATGAAGAATCCTTATCAAATGTTTATCTTATAAATTCTTAAATTTTATGTTTTCTTTTAATTAATACACTTCAATAAAATATTTTGTTGGTTGAATGTGTTTAGAAGGTAAGATGAAATTTGAATTCAATCTACATAACAATCTCTTGGCATAAAACTTGAGGTTATACAAAATATAATCACAAAGATTTTTCTCTTTATATTTTTAAATCCTTAATGTTGCATTATTATGGTTAATCACGAGCCATGGTTAATTATGAACACTTTGAATTTACTTGCCTCTTGAACTAGGACATTCATAATTTTGAACAACAACAAACTCAAAATCCTTATGTGGATTATGCTTCCTGTTTTTGTTATAACTATAAAATTTTGTTCACTAACATATTTATCTTCAAAGTTTTTATTTGTTATGAAACAAATATGGTTTTATTCCTCTTTCCCTATAAATTTGTCTATCTTCAAACAACTATGTGCTAGGATCATAAGGATGCCTTCGATATGTATGTAATGCCTATGATTTGAAATGCAAAATAGAAGAAAACAATCATGTATGTTCCTATCCAAACCAAGACAAAACCTTTAGATAGAGCTCATAATGAAATTCAAAAGAAGACAATAACATAAGTAGTAAACTCAAAAGTTACCATAAACTCTATTGTGATTTGATTTACTCCAATGACTAGTTGGTATGTGGATTCTCCTTTGCTTGAAGGCCACTTGATTCAACAACATCTAACTAGCTCAAGTCATCTCAAGTGATGATGGATTGGAATGAGGAAAAGAGTCTCTAAATTTATAGAATTTTGGAAGGGGAAATGGATCTAGTCAAGATTTAATGGTGAGATAATGGTTGATGATGGTCAAGAAGATTTCCTTAGGATCAAGGAGAGGATGGAGGGTGGATATAAAGGTTGTTAGATTTTGAATGACTAGGATGAACTTATTAAATTTAGTAAGTGGTTATGACCATGAGGGAAATAAGGGACATGTGCATCTAGGAAGGCTATATTCTTGGGATGGATTGAGGTATTAATGATACCATAAGGAAAAGTGTTCTTAGGTGCCCTTTATTCTTGGAATGTGTTGAGGGAATATAGACATAATTAATTATAATATTATTTAATTATTTTAGCCATTTGTGAGATTAAAAATAGGTAGAATAGGTTCGTTTATTATTTACTTTGAGATGAAATGGAAAAGGGGGATTAATTAAATAATATGCATATTCAATTAAGTGATGGAAGACCTTAGGTGACGTGTTTATAGTTGATTAGGACTAAGTACACTAGGGAAATATTTAGGTGTCAAAAATTTTCTCCTCTTTGATATAATATCAAAAATAAGTGGGATTGTGTCAAAGAAGAGTAAAAAGTAGGATGGGATGAAGTGAAGCTTTAGTGGAAAGTTGCCTCAGTTTCTTAAGGATGATGATGGAAGTTATGCCCCCTCAAGGGAGTTGTTGAGTGAAATGGAGCCCAAAATGTCTCTTAAAAAGATAAGGCATGAGAAAAATATGTGTCATGATGTATAAAAGATGACTTGAGAGAGATCACTTATATATGATGCACATGCCATGGATATAGATCCAATAATGGATTAGGATTGGGAACACTAGGATTATTGGATGATAGGATTCTAGATTGCATGGATGTACATGTTGGATGATGAAATTCCACAAGGATGTAATGCAACTGAATGAATCATGACTTGAGGTATGGATAAATGATGAAGGATAAAATGGAGGATGGATATATTTTATCATAGTAACTTCACATGCAAGGAGCAACCTTTTATTTTGTTGTAGCACTTAGTGTTATGCACCTTGATATAATGGATTATGTTGATGATGAACTGGATGTGTGTATGGAATGGCATATAAACAAAGAAGTTAAAAATAAGATAATGATCCAATAGATATATTTTTGTTAGCACACCACCATATGAAAGATGATGGTGACCTTGATAGTGTGATGGATGGAGCATTAAGACTATAGACAAAAAAAAACACAAACCCATACAAAAATAAATAAAAATATGCATAAAATATAAGTTGGTATCCAATGACATGTTGAAGCCAAGGCTATATGAAAAGATGGATTGGATAGGTTGGTTGATAGATTGGTGGTGAGGATTTTATTAGATGTTGCCCCTATTCAAGCTATGAGCTAT
Source organism: Sequoiadendron giganteum (assembly GCA_007115665.2). Classification (NCBI taxonomy): domain Eukaryota; kingdom Viridiplantae; phylum Streptophyta; class Pinopsida; order Cupressales; family Cupressaceae; genus Sequoiadendron; species Sequoiadendron giganteum. Next base: position 1,748,497 of record CM021102.1, read on the forward strand.
AGATTTTTTTGATGATGTTGATGATAAAATTGTTGATGTGGGAAGGATGCATCCAAAAATAACACAAGGATTGTGAAAGGCATATATGGTGATTCATTGGATAAATTTTAGATTAGACACAATTTATAGCAAGATAAGGAACATAGCGTATGGATGTTTTTGGATGAAGGGGAGATTTTGGGTGGGGTATGCTTGGATTTAAGGGCTTCAAAATGGATAAAGTGTTTTGGAGATCATGTTATAGATTGGGAATACATTTACATATAAGTGTGCATTTTTTTATTTTTGACAATGGAACCAATTAACAAAGGATAATCCAAGCCTAGAGACAAGGATGAAGGTGGTGTAGATGAAATTGTTGATGGATTGGATGGGGTATTTGAGATATTAATTGATGAATGGATTTAAGGGGATATGTTCAAGGACTACATCACATAGGATTAACATATTTTGATCCAAGATAATGGAGTTGTATGTAGACATTCCAATGATGGTAGATGGTGTGTGGCCAAAGGATGGGTATGCCAAGATTTTTCCAAAGTACACATTGTGTATCCCAAATTGTTATTAATATCAAGGTAGGTAGGGAAGGTGGATGAGATATGACTAAATGGATATGGTGGATGGGTATGATAGAATGGAATGATAGGAGTGATAGGTATGGTGGAATGGATGAGACAACTTTCCCTAATTGTGAGGTTAACATAGCTAGTTAACTTACATGACATCTATGTATCAATTTTCATCACGGTACTTGCACAAAGCACCACAAGAAGTGGTTTTCACTAGTGGATAGATTATTTCTCTTTACTATTTTTTGATTATTTTTGTATTTTGTTGATTTACAATTTTTTTGGAATTTTTGGACTACTCTTTATTTAAATTTCTCTAGGTATCAAACACTTGTACATTTGATGTAGTTGATCTAGATGCTTCAATCATGACATACCAATATTATCATGTCTTATGGAGTTGCATCACTAGGATTGTTGCACTAGTGTACAATGTACAATTGTGGTGATGCTATTTGATAGTTGGGTTGGTCTTGTACAAATACAAACATCTCGATAGAGTGCCATCATAACTCTTATGGTAAATTGTTTCTACAAGGATGCGATTTATTCTTAGCTTTAGTTTTGACTTAGGGTGAAGATTTATGGATTTAGATGGTGGAGGTGAGGATTGGGATTTGGATTAGAATGAGGGAAATTAGGATTGGGTTGTAAAATTGAATTTGGATTTGGATTTGGGATAAGACTTAGGATTGGGACCAACATTATTTTTTGGATTGTGAAGTTTTGTATGATAAATGTGAATGTGGTGCACACCTATTGCATGTAATGTGTGAATTTTGATCTATGGTTTCTTTTGATGAATCACTTTGATTGGATTCATCAATTCAATTTTCTTTGGGATCTAGTTTTCTTTGTATTTTTTTGCTTTATGTTTAAAATTTTAGAAATTAAGATCGTAGGATACTAATAATTATAACCAAGATTTAAAATAAATAAAATGAGAATCATACAAGCATAGATTTTACACTTTACAAAATATATACATGGGGAAAACCCTTTCAAGTAAAAAAACCCCCATAAATGATCATTTTATTAAAATGTTCACTTATAATAATGGTCTATTATAGCATAGAACAAACTTGGGGAACACTTCTCCATATTTTCACATGGCCAATAATACCTCATGTGCATAGTGATAGAATTCACTATTAATATCCAAATTCTTCACCTCTCAAATGAGAGGGAACCTCCTTAAATAGAGGAGAAAGGGTGGCATAATACCTAAAGGGGTATTAGTTATGTACCTATTCAAAGTAACCATTCATAAATAATTAACAATCTAATAGTCATTAGACTATAATTATTTCAAATAGGATATGCTTAATAAAGCATATATAATATATAAGGTTTAATTACCTTATATTAGAACATTATATAAATGTTATATAAGGGTATGACACCTAATAAAATTACGTTCTAAGATAGATACATGTCACTTTTTAGATTTATCATGATTTTGATAGGGGGCCTATATTTTATTTTTCTTCATGGGAATGCTTCATTTTGTGTGATGGATGAGATTGTTGCTCCAATTCTAGGGGTTTAGGAAAGTGTGGATGTAGGTGGCTAGTATGGATGGAGGAAGTGGGGAAATATGGATGGATGGAGGATTGTTAGAAGAGTTATGAATGGCCTCTATTTTGATGCTTTCGTTGGATGAGGTTATCCACACTATCATTGAGTTTTCATAGTAGATTTCTTTCTTGGAGATGTGTAGCCAAGAACTTAATATTTTCATTTTCATATATTGATACTAGTTCTAGAATGGCTTGTTTATGAAGGCCTAACCCTTAACCATTGTAGCACCCATGCTTTAATTTTTTTTGTATACCATAGAATATTTTACTCTTTTTAAAAAGGATGGGTATGTGCAGGATCATGATGGGCCAAAAAGTGGCAATGAGAAAAAAATCACGTTTTAGATCGACTCAAAAGCGCGGAAATGCCGAGTTGACTTTTCTAGGTTCGGGTGTTAGTACATTTAGCTGAACCAAAACCCAAACCTAGTTTCTACAAATCGGATAATGTTTCTACAAATCAGATATCCGATTTGTGGAAACATTATATAAAAGCCAGCCGACTCTTATAACTTCATTTTTCACTATTTGCATGCGGGCGCACAAGGAAAAATAAAAATCTGATATCCGCTTCTATCAAATATTCGATTTCAAAGGTAAGTATTTGGTTTTTTAAATGTTTTAATCGATTTTTCAAGTAGACTCTCTTAATTTGAAGTAGTTTTTATGAATTTTTTTATCAAAAATAGGGTTTTCTATTGATTTTTATCAAAAACTAGAGTTTACATTGAATTTTTATCAAAAACTAGAGTTTACATTGAATTTTTATTAAAAATTAACGTATCTAAATGGATTTTGATTAAAAACTAGTGTTGTTGATGTATTTTAATAAAAAAATAGAGTTTATTATGGATTAATGTGAAAAAATAAGATTTTTTTGGGATTTTTATTAAAAACTAGGGGTTTTTAACAATAATTTCATTTATATTGTGTAATTTCAATTAGATTAATTAGCTTTTAATTTTAATCAGGTATTATGGCTGAGAATGAAAATCCACAAATTCCAAATGCTCCACCACCTCCGCAACCACCAATTGAAGACTCAATTGGTGAAAAATTGGAGCAATTGAGGGGCATTTGTGAAGTTTATAAGACAATCCCTCAATTGAGAGATATGACAAACACATTGAAGGAAATAATAAAAAATATAGAAACCCTCTCCACCCAACATAATTCCTTTCATTCGTGGCATGAAGACATGAGGGAATATTATGGATGTGGATTGTCTTACGATGATGTGAAAGATCTCCAAATAACCAAAGCCCAAATAGCCTCTTTATTCATTGACCCCCGTACCGGTTTGCCAGTGAATTCGAATAAAACAAAACTTTCTATAAAATGGAGCATTCATAGGGACATTGTAGCTAACTTTTGGGATCGTTGGTGTATGGTTTTTGATAAACCACCGAACAATAATTCCTATATACCATTTTACTTTATTAAAAAAATATATAATGAGTTTGTGTTAGGGCATCATGTCAATTACTTTGACATTAAACCCTTCCAGCGCGTCGGTAGAGGTATGCCCCGGGATAGACCAGGGGTAGTTAGGGTAGTCCCGTGCCCAAATGTTCCCCTTCCTCCCCGTCCTCCCCTTCCTTCACCACCTCCAATATATCATCCAGAGATCATCCAGGATGCGGCCACACAGACTATTCAGGCTATTCACTCTTTGAGTATTCATTTAGTTTTGCATGCTTCTACAGTATCTCAGCCACATTCTGGTGATGTTGGCGAAGGCTTGAGTGCTGGTCCATCATCCTCCCCAGGTCCACATATTTGTGTGCCACATACTTGCACTATGTGCCGCCAGATATGCTTGGGTCCTCTTGTACAACCCGTTGAGCATCCCTTGGACACTTCTGATTATGACCTCCATGATTTGGACATTAAAGATCAGTCGTAGGGGAGTGGAGCGCACCCTACATAGTCCTCACCTGCTAGAGAGGGGGATGCTGGAATAGTGACACAGGTAAGATTTAAGTTGTAATTTCATAACTTGCATTTGTTTTTAAATGAATATTAATAAGAGATAGTATCAAGTACTACTATTTATTTACATGGTCTATTTAACAATTGATGTCTGAGGAGGAGCTCACATGGGTGACTGATAGCACCCTTAGGTCCATTTTATTTGGCTTGGACACACACACAGTATATATGGTGCAGGAGCACCTTAAAGGTCTTTTGAAAGATCTTAGTGATTTTTGGCTTGTAGGTGGTTCTAGCCAACCACCAAGGGAATAAGGACTATGATGTAAAGTCCCTAGGTTGTTTTTAAGAGTGTTTTAGAGTAGGTTTTTCTTAGAGTCGTGAAATTTATGCATTCCTAGGCAAATCTTGATAATTTGAGCATTTTGACAAAGTTGTCTTGGAAACATGTCCAAAAGATGGAAAATAGCATTAAAGATGTTCTTAACCCGACCCAAGGGTCCTAGCACATGGGAGAAAGGTATATATGGTCAAAAAAACCCTAATACCTGGGTTGGAAGTTCATTTTCACGAATTGAGACTTGGAGAGCACATTGTGTGATTGGAAATCAACAAGTTTTGAGTGAATTTTTGTGTTTGAGCCTTCATCTAGTCAAGAATGGATTGAAAGGACTTATCTGATGCTTTGAGTCTTTCATTTGTGTCATTTAATTACTATGTGAATCATTATATTAGTCATTTAATTCAGTTGGTTATCTTTTTGGAAAGTTTTTGGTGTTCTTGGCCTCACTGCCGGTTCAGGCCAGCTTTGTAAAACAATGATCCCCAATTGAATTCCCATGGAAAGGTTACCATGGCCACTTGGAATCAAGTAGGTTACTATTTTTATAGTGTAAATATAGAGTTAGGAGTCTTGGTTTCTAGGGGAGATGGTGAATTCATCAAGAACTAGGCGAGTGCAAGTGCATTCTGGCTAGTGGTTTGGAGAGGACAAGAGTAAATAAAGTTGCTAAATGGATTGGTTTGTGCCAATAAAGAGCATGAGAGTGTGGGAACATGTATTTCAGACATGTGTGTGCAAGGAGGAGAGTTGAGGAGGTCATTGAAGCCCTCAAAGTTGGAAAAAGGAGCCAAAACCCTAGTAACCCTTGAAAATAGGGGGTATGAGGACAGTCCTATGTACGGATGCCAAAGGGACTAAAAACCTAGTAAATATTGAAGCCTAGGGTACCACTAGAAATAATATACAAAAATATTTGGGGGTTGTTAAGACCGTTTTTGAGAAAAGCCAAGAAAACGGGTTCTAGGAGGCCTAATTGGGCAAAAGGCTACAAGGCCTAAAATTGGGTTTTTCAAGAAAGCGATGGGTACAAGGTGAAAGAATCCTATGAGATGGATCAGTGAGGATTCAAATCAACAAGGGGATAGTGGGAATACCCTTTCCTAACCCCTGGAGTGGTTAGGACACTTTGGGTCGATGTGGAGCCCAGGGAAGCTTAGTGGTGAATTGAGAGCAATGGCGAAGAATTTGAAATTGGTGGAGAGTCTTATGAGGTGAGAGGGGTTTAGGAGAGATCCTTGAGTAGGGTAGAGAGGAATACCCTAGGAAGACCAAATAATAGGTCTTGGGAAGAGCAAGATTGATCTTGCAAGATAAGACTCCCCATCAAATTGGTATCAGAGCCAATAAAGGCTTGGGAATTGAAATTAGTGAATGATAGAGAGAAGTGAATCCATAGGAGAGAACACTATGGTGACCAATGCAAAGATGGATAGAGACTTGAAAGAGCAGCAAGAGAAGAATAGGCGTCTTGAAGAGGCTATGGAAGAGATGAAGCAAAAATTGGAAGAAGTTGTTGAATCAGCAAGCAAGATGAAGGTACAGTTGGTAGGGGACAAAGACAAGGGTAAATACTAAGTGGAGGAGGACATAGAACCAGAACCTGACCCTCCATTAGTAGAGGAACCCTTCCTCAAAGCATTGAAGGCATTGTGTGGCAAGGCACTTGAAGGTGTCCCTGTGTTCACAAGAAGAATGGATGCAGAGTTGGTTATGGAATGGATTGAGGGAATGGAGAATCACTTTGAATGTGATGGTGTTACTGAGGCACAAAAGGTGAAGATAGCCAAATCAAGGCTAAGAGGACAACCACTAACTTGGTGGAAATTCTTGCAAGAAGAAAGAGAGAAGGAAGGCATGAAACCCATAGGAAATTGGAAAAAAATGGTGGAAAAAGTGAAGGAGAACTATCTACCCGAGGACTATGACATTCAATTGCACAAGAAGAGACAAAATCTCAGACAAAGAGACCTAGATGTAGTTGCATATATAGAGGAGTTCCAAAAACTAAGCCTTAGATCTAGAGTGCAAGAAGTTGAAAGCATCAAGGTTGCTAGGTATCTAAATGGTCTTAGATGGAGCATACAAGAGGAGTTGAGTCTTTTCACACTTACTACCCTCCATAGCTGCTATCAAATGGCTATTAAGGTGGAAGAGAGATTGAAAAAGAAACAAGATTCCAATACTAGAGGTAGAGGAAGAGGTAGAGACTCTAGAGGTGGACATAGAGGAGGTTTTGGTGGAAGAAGCAATTAAAATAGAAGCCAAGGAGATTCTAAGGTTGGTGAACAATCCCATGAGTCAAATAGTAGAGGGGGATATAGAGGTAGAAGCTCTAACAATGGTGGAAGAGCTAGATCAGGAGGCTTTGGGAGGAGTTCTCATTTTGCTTCCATGAAATGTTACAACTATGGACAGTTGGGTCATCCAGCCTATAGGTGTCCAGACAAGCCAGCATCTTCACAAGGTGAGAGGAAGATTACATATGTCTAAGAAGAGGACTAATCCAAGCACTCAAAGGTAAGTTTGGATTTAGAGAAGGGAGAAAGTATCATGTTGAGGAGGATTTTGATCAAAGAACCTACCGAGGATGAACACAAACAAAGGAGAACTATTTTTAGAGTCAAGTGCAAGATATTAGCTAAGGTTTGCAAGGTCATCATAGATTCAGGGTCTATTGATAATGTCATCTCAGAGGAGGCAGTACAAAAGTTGAAACTCATCAAGATACCCCATGTGTGTCCTTACAAGGTTACTTGGTTGAACAAAGGGTAGAATATATTGGTCAATGAACAAGTTTGGGTTGAGTTTTCTATAGGGAAGTATCAAGACAAGATACTATGTGATGTGTTACCAATGGATGCATGCCATTTTCTGCTTGGAAGACCATGGCAATATGATAGGGAGGTAGTACACCATGGCAAGGAGAATAAGTACTCATTCAAGAAGGATGGAGTGACTTACAAAATTCAGTCTTTGATAGAAGAAAACATAGTGGAAAAGGCAGAATCTAGTGCACTTTTGATGAGTGGAAAGGAGTTCCTAAAGGACATAAAGGAGGAAGAAGGAGAGGCCTATGCAATCATGTTGAAGCCAAAGGAAGAGGAGTTACCTAATCAACTACCTATGACAACAAAAGTGAAGCAACTATTGGATCAGTTTAGGGAGATCATTTGTGAAGGTACATCAGCTACACTACCACCCAAGAGAACAATCAGTCATCAGATAGAATTTATACCAGGAGCAACACTACCTAACAAGGCTGCATACAAGATGACACCGAAGCAGAATAAGGAGATAGCAAGACAAGTTCAAGATCTTTTGGACCAAGGGCTGATCAAAAAGAGCATAAGTCCATGTGTTGTTCCAGTTGTGTTGGCACCTAAGAAGGGAGATAAGTGGAGGATGTGTATTGATTCTAGGGCCATAAATAGGATAACCATTAGATATAGGTTTCCTATTCCTAGGATAGAAGATCTAATGGATTGTTTAGGGTGTGCTAAGTACTACTCTAAGATTGATTTGAAAAGTGGCTATTATCAGATTAGGATGAAAGAGGGAGATGAATGGAAGTTAACATTTAAAATCACAGAAGGGTTGTATGAATGGTTAGTAATGCCATTCGGGCTTACAAACGCACCTAGCACTTTTATGAGGGTGATGAATGAGGTCTTGAAGGACTTTATAGGAGTCTTTGTGGTTGTCTACCTAGATGATATTCTCATCTTTAGCAAAACAAAAGAAGAACATATGAAGCACCTAGAACTTGTGTTGAAGACACTTCAAGAGGAGAAGCTCACCATAAATCTTGAGAAGAGTGAGTTCATGAAGTAAGAATTGGTCTATCTAGGATTTGTAGTATCCCAAGGGAACTTGAAGATGGAAAAGAGTAAGGTTGAAGCCATTCTTAGTTAGCCTACTCCCAAAACAGGGACGAAAGTTAGGAGTTTCCATGGATTAGCTCAGTTCTATAGGAAATTTGTGAGAAGGTTTAGTGAAATTTGTGCACCGGTTCTTGACACCATCAAAGGAGGACTGAAAACAAAGTTTGTGTGGACCAAAGAAGTCAATGAAGGATTTGAAAGGTTGAAGAGGGAGATAGCTACCCAACCTATCCTAGTTTTACCAAGTTTTGACAAACCATTCATAGTAGAATGTGATGCAAGTAACATAGCAGTAGGAGCTGTCCTAAGTCAAGAAGGCAGTCCAGTGGCATTCTTTAGTGAAAGGTTGAATGAAGCAAAGTCTAGGTACTCATCCTATGACTTAGAGCTATATGCTTTGGTGCAGGCTCTTAAGAAGTGGAGGCACTACCTATTGCCAAAAGAATTTTTGGTATACACCGACAATCAGGCCTTAAGTTACATCAACACTCAAGAGAAGCTCAGTTTGAGGCATATCAAGTGGATGGAGTTTTTGCAGTCATACACCTTTACCATCAAGCATAAGAAGGGGGTGAACAACAAGGTTTTTGATGCTCTTAGTAGGAGGTTGCTTACTATCCAAGAGATACAGCTACAAAGCACAGGGGTTGAAGGATTCAAAGACCTATATGAAGGAGATTCTGATTTCTCAGAAATATACAAGGTATGTACTAATTTTGAGAACCATTTTCATAGTGAATATGCTGATTACACCTTGAAAAATGGTTTATTGTTTAGGGGGAAGCAATTGTGTGTTCCTAGAGGTTCCATGAGGGAGAATCTAATCCAAGAAAAGCATAATGGCAGTTTGAGTGGTCACTTTGGTTTGAACAAGACACTAGACTTAGTGGAGAGGTTCTATTGGTGGCCTAAGATGCAAAGAGATGTAAGAAGGTATGTAGAGAAATGTGGAGTGTGTCAAAAGACAAAGGGAACATCAACAAATGCAGGTCTTTATCAGCCATTACCCATTCCAAATAGACCATGGGAATGCATAAGCATGGACTTCATAGTAGGTCTACCTAGGACACCAACTGGTTTGGACAGTGTGTTTGTTGTAGTGGATAGATTCAGCAAGATGAGCCATTTCATACCATGCAAAACAACACATGATGCAAGTCATATTGCTCACCTATTCTTCAAGGAGATAGTGAGGATACATGGGTTGCCAAAGAGCATAGTTGCAAACAAATTTGTGAAGTTTATGGGACACTTTTGGAAAACTCTTTGGAAGAGGCTAGGAACCAACTTGTCTCATAGCTCAGCATATCATCCTCAAACGGATGGACAGATAGCGGTGATCAATAGGTACTTGGGAACTTGTTGAGATGCTTAACTAAGGAGTATGGACAAGGATGGGAACAAGTGATTCCACAAGCAAAATTTGCTTACAATGATAGCACAAATAGGACTACAAGTAAGAGTCCATTTGAGATAATATATGGCTTACATCCAAGGGGTGTACTTGAGCTTAGAGATCTAAAAGGTTATGAAGGGATCAGTGGACATGCTGATGATTTTGCTCTGTCAATGAGAGAGGTTCATGAGCAGGTAAAGAAGACAATAATAGAGGCTAATCAAAAGTTGAAGGCTAAGAGAGATGAAGGGAGAAGAGAATTACAATTTGAGATAAGTGATTTGGTGATGGTATACTTGAACAAAGCAAGGTTACAAAAAGGCATACCAAGCAAGCTGTAGATGAAAAGGATAGGGCCATGTAAAGTGTTGCTAAGTATGGGTCAAATGCATACAAGGTGGAGTTACCCAAGGAGATGTCTATTCCTCCTATCTTCAATGTGAAGGACTTGGTGAAGTATAAAGGACCAGACATGGATTAAGAATAGTACAATGCTGAGATAAACAAGGATGTGGAAGCACTCAAGGTACCAAATCTGATCATCCCACAAGTGGACAAGATTCTAGACTCAAGAGTGAAGAAGAAGACTAGGCATAAGACATACATGGAGCACCTAGTGAAGTGGAGACATCAACCATAGTCAACGGCTACTTGGATAGCAGAAGGTGACTTTAAGAAGCATGGAATTAGTGAGGAGCTCTTCACACCATAGGTTCGTTATCTTCTTTGTTGCAGGGGGAGAATGGTGCAGGAGAACCTTAAAGGTCTTTTGGAAGATCTTAGTGATTTTTGGCTTGTAGGTGGTTCTAGCCAACCGCCAAGGGAATAAGGACTATGATGTAAAGTCCCTAGGTTGTTTTTAAGAGTGTGTTAGAGTAGTTTTTGCTTAGAGTCATGAACTTTATGCATTCCTAGGCAAATCTTGACAATTTGAGCATTTTGACAAAGTTGTCTTGGAAACATGTCCAAAAGATGGAAAATAGCATTAAAGATGTTCTAAACCCGACCCAAGGGTCCTAGCACATGGTAGAAAGGTATATAAGGTCTAAAAAACCCTAATACCTAGGTTGGAAGTTCATTGTCATGAATTGAGACTTGGAGAGCATATTGTGTGATTGGAAATCAACAAGTTTTGAGTGAATTTTGTGTTTGAGCCTTCATCCAGTCAAGAATGGATTGAAAGGACTTATCTGATGCTTTGAGTCTTTCATTGGTGACATTTACTTGTTGTGTGTAGCATTAGATTAGTCATTTAACTTGATTGATTATCATTTTGTAGTTTTTGGGTGTTCTTGGTCTCACTGCCAGTTCAGGCAGTTTTGTAAATAATGAGCCCCACTTGACTTCTCGTGGCTTTCCTCTCATGGCCACTTTGAATCAAGTTGGGTACTATGTAAATAGTGTACATACAGATTTTGGGGTCTTGGTTTGTAGGGAAGGAGATGAAACCATCAAGTACTAGGCGAGTGCAAGTGCATTCTGGGTAGTGGCTTGGAGAGGACATCAGTAAAGAAAGTTGCTAAATGGATTGGTTTGTGTGAATCAAGAGAATGAGAGTATGGGCACATGTATTCCAGACATGTGGGTGCAAGGAGGAGAGTTGAGGAGGTCATTGAAGCCCTCAAAGTTGAAAAAAGGAGCCAAAACCCTAGAAACCCTTAAAAATAGGGGGTATGAGGACAGTCATATGTATGGATGCCAAAGGGACTAAAAACCTGGTAAATCTTGAAGCCTAGGGTACCACTAGAAATAATCTACAAAAATATTTGGGGGTTTTTAAGACTGTTTTTGAGAAAAGCCAAGAAAACAGGTTCTAAGAGGCCTAATTGGGCAAAAGGCTACAAGGCCTAAAATTGGGTTTTTCAAGAAAGCGATGGGTACAAGGTGAAAGAATCCTATGAGATGGATCAGTGAGGAGTCAAATCAACAAGGGGATAGTGAGAATACCCTTTCCTAGCCCCTGGAGTGGTTAGGACACTTTGGGTCAGTGTGGAGCCCAGGGAAGCTTAGTGGTGAATTGAGAGCAATGGTGAAGAATTTGAAATTGGTGGAGTCTTATTAGGTGAGAGGGGTTTAGGAGAGATCCCTGAGTAGGATAGAGAGGAATACCCTAGGAATACCAGAGAATAGGTCTTGGGAAGAGCAATATTTCTCTTGAAAGATAAGACTCCCCATCAAATTGGTATCAAAGCCAATAACACCATTTCTTCAGTAGGATCAAGAACACACATAATGAAGGTGTGTTTACAGCCATGAAAGATTATGGTTTGAACTATCCAGAAGAGTGATGTTTTATCTTGACCACCCATATCTATACTATGGTTTGTTTGGAAACAAGGATGGCTTCTCTCTTCATCGACATATACATTATTCCTCGATGTGTTCACACTAGTGTTACAAGACTTGGACTCGCCTCAGACTTGACAAGCCAATTTTTGACTTGGATTGGGCTCAGAGCCCAAACTCAACAAATAGAAAACCCTAAGAAATTCAAAAAGTTTTAAGGATTTAAAACTTGTTTCATGCACCCTTTAATAAATAAACCTTAAAGACACAATAGCATCATCAAATAGAAATTACTATGATCCCATACACAAACATACATCAATCACATAAGTATAAGCATCGATAAAAGATATTTGTATTAACATAGAAATTACTTTGAATACACGTAACTCATAACTATTGAACCATCAATTTAGAATGCAAATATGGATAGGCATCGATAAAAGATATTTGTATTAACCAAATAGCCATGTAGGCATACATCAATATATGTCGATATAAGTATGAAATATATGTACAAAATAGCCATATAGGCTTACGAGAATGCCATCTAGGCATACAATGTCAAATATGTCCAATAAAAAATATGTACAAAACTGCCATGTAGGCATACAACAAAGGACTCTGGAATCAAAAGTCATTGCTCTCCATGCCCTGGAAATAAAATCTTTCCCTTTCCTTTTCGCTCGGATGGCGATAGGTCTGTCACTCATTTTTGTTGCACTCGTGGAGTGCTCCTACTACTCCTCCTAGGGTTTAGTTCATGGTGAAGTTTTAACTGTTACAATAAGAAGTAAAGACATGAATATATAGAAATTACATTATAAAAAATGATATATTTGACAAAATAATCACTTACAGCCATCTCACGATCTCTCTCCATGAGGGAAATATCCTCACGCCCATGTTCAGGCATGCTCAAGCCCTGTATAAACCATACAAATAGAAATTAAACTACGTGAATCAATAATGGTTTGATTTTTCACTAACATCTATAACAACAAATGTAAATTGAAATTTACTAATTTGCCTCATACCTCTTTTGTCAGAGCCATCGAGGATTGTATAGCAGATGTCACACCAATATCCATTGCCCTCGTCACATTCGGAGGTGTATCGTCTCGCAACAACTGAAAATAAAACAACAAAATATTCAACGTAATCAACGATATGCATATAAACTACACAAATCTATTAAGTACTTGATTCATTAGTTAAGCTCTTTATTCTATTACCTGCGTGAAGGTTTGAGTAAATCCACCGCCACTAGGAAATGTTCCATCAAAACCTCCAATATTAGTCTGTTCAATATCCAAAATTGCATATTAAATTACCATTCATAAAACAATGCTATTAACATGCAATAAATTTATAATTGTTTACTAGTTACATACCCTAGCGATAGGTGTACTGCAGAAATAGGTTGGTGGGGGGCCAATGTATCCAGT
>CM021102.1:1762034-1784895 GCA_007115665.2 Sequoiadendron giganteum
GTTTTTGTTTTTGCTTGTTTTAGCTTTGTGTTAATGGCGGGTTGTTTTGATTGGAAACTTTATTTTGTATTATGTGATGTTTCATGGGTATTCTACAATGTTTGCAGGAAAGTTGTTTGTTGGTATAAAAGAACAGGTGCTCAAAAGAAAAAGGAAAAAGTGTTTTTATTTTCTTTATTTATCATTACGTTGTATATGTTTGATTTATGTGAGTTTTATTATAGTAATTATATATTTGTTTTTTTTAGATTTGTTAATATATTTTTGTATAATATGTCTATATATCGTACACATTTATTAATATAATTGTGAAGTTGGAATGAGTGACTATGGTCTTAAAGAAAGTTTGTAAGTTCATTTTCAATTTATTTTTTTGAGATAATTATCTTCAACATGAAGAATCCTTATCAAATGTTTATCTTATAAATTCTTAAATTTTATGTTTTCTTTTAATTAATACACTTCAATAAAATATTTTGTTGGTTGAATGTGTTTAGAAGGTAAGATGAAATTTGAATTCAATCTACATAACAATCTCTTGGCATAAAACTTGAGGTTATACAAAATATAATCACAAAGATTTTTCTCTTTATATTTTTAAATCCTTAATGTTGCATTATTATGGTTAATCACGAGCCATGGTTAATTATGAACACTTTGAATTTACTTGCCTCTTGAACTAGGACATTCATAATTTTGAACAACAACAAACTCAAAATCCTTATGTGGATTATGCTTCCTGTTTTTGTTATAACTATAAAATTTTGTTCACTAACATATTTATCTTCAAAGTTTTTATTTGTTATGAAACAAATATGGTTTTATTCCTCTTTCCCTATAAATTTGTCTATCTTCAAACAACTATGTGCTAGGATCATAAGGATGCCTTCGATATGTATGTAATGCCTATGATTTGAAATGCAAAATAGAAGAAAACAATCATGTATGTTCCTATCCAAACCAAGACAAAACCTTTAGATAGAGCTCATAATGAAATTCAAAAGAAGACAATAACATAAGTAGTAAACTCAAAAGTTACCATAAACTCTATTGTGATTTGATTTACTCCAATGACTAGTTGGTATGTGGATTCTCCTTTGCTTGAAGGCCACTTGATTCAACAACATCTAACTAGCTCAAGTCATCTCAAGTGATGATGGATTGGAATGAGGAAAAGAGTCTCTAAATTTATAGAATTTTGGAAGGGGAAATGGATCTAGTCAAGATTTAATGGTGAGATAATGGTTGATGATGGTCAAGAAGATTTCCTTAGGATCAAGGAGAGGATGGAGGGTGGATATAAAGGTTGTTAGATTTTGAATGACTAGGATGAACTTATTAAATTTAGTAAGTGGTTATGACCATGAGGGAAATAAGGGACATGTGCATCTAGGAAGGCTATATTCTTGGGATGGATTGAGGTATTAATGATACCATAAGGAAAAGTGTTCTTAGGTGCCCTTTATTCTTGGAATGTGTTGAGGGAATATAGACATAATTAATTATAATATTATTTAATTATTTTAGCCATTTGTGAGATTAAAAATAGGTAGAATAGGTTCGTTTATTATTTACTTTGAGATGAAATGGAAAAGGGGGATTAATTAAATAATATGCATATTCAATTAAGTGATGGAAGACCTTAGGTGACGTGTTTATAGTTGATTAGGACTAAGTACACTAGGGAAATATTTAGGTGTCAAAAATTTTCTCCTCTTTGATATAATATCAAAAATAAGTGGGATTGTGTCAAAGAAGAGTAAAAAGTAGGATGGGATGAAGTGAAGCTTTAGTGGAAAGTTGCCTCAGTTTCTTAAGGATGATGATGGAAGTTATGCCCCCTCAAGGGAGTTGTTGAGTGAAATGGAGCCCAAAATGTCTCTTAAAAAGATAAGGCATGAGAAAAATATGTGTCATGATGTATAAAAGATGACTTGAGAGAGATCACTTATATATGATGCACATGCCATGGATATAGATCCAATAATGGATTAGGATTGGGAACACTAGGATTATTGGATGATAGGATTCTAGATTGCATGGATGTACATGTTGGATGATGAAATTCCACAAGGATGTAATGCAACTGAATGAATCATGACTTGAGGTATGGATAAATGATGAAGGATAAAATGGAGGATGGATATATTTTATCATAGTAACTTCACATGCAAGGAGCAACCTTTTATTTTGTTGTAGCACTTAGTGTTATGCACCTTGATATAATGGATTATGTTGATGATGAACTGGATGTGTGTATGGAATGGCATATAAACAAAGAAGTTAAAAATAAGATAATGATCCAATAGATATATTTTTGTTAGCACACCACCATATGAAAGATGATGGTGACCTTGATAGTGTGATGGATGGAGCATTAAGACTATAGACAAAAAAAAACACAAACCCATACAAAAATAAATAAAAATATGCATAAAATATAAGTTGGTATCCAATGACATGTTGAAGCCAAGGCTATATGAAAAGATGGATTGGATAGGTTGGTTGATAGATTGGTGGTGAGGATTTTATTAGATGTTGCCCCTATTCAAGCTATGAGCTATAGATTTTTTTGATGATGTTGATGATAAAATTGTTGATGTGGGAAGGATGCATCCAAAAATAACACAAGGATTGTGAAAGGCATATATGGTGATTCATTGGATAAATTTTAGATTAGACACAATTTATAGCAAGATAAGGAACATAGCGTATGGATGTTTTTGGATGAAGGGGAGATTTTGGGTGGGGTATGCTTGGATTTAAGGGCTTCAAAATGGATAAAGTGTTTTGGAGATCATGTTATAGATTGGGAATACATTTACATATAAGTGTGCATTTTTTTATTTTTGACAATGGAACCAATTAACAAAGGATAATCCAAGCCTAGAGACAAGGATGAAGGTGGTGTAGATGAAATTGTTGATGGATTGGATGGGGTATTTGAGATATTAATTGATGAATGGATTTAAGGGGATATGTTCAAGGACTACATCACATAGGATTAACATATTTTGATCCAAGATAATGGAGTTGTATGTAGACATTCCAATGATGGTAGATGGTGTGTGGCCAAAGGATGGGTATGCCAAGATTTTTCCAAAGTACACATTGTGTATCCCAAATTGTTATTAATATCAAGGTAGGTAGGGAAGGTGGATGAGATATGACTAAATGGATATGGTGGATGGGTATGATAGAATGGAATGATAGGAGTGATAGGTATGGTGGAATGGATGAGACAACTTTCCCTAATTGTGAGGTTAACATAGCTAGTTAACTTACATGACATCTATGTATCAATTTTCATCACGGTACTTGCACAAAGCACCACAAGAAGTGGTTTTCACTAGTGGATAGATTATTTCTCTTTACTATTTTTTGATTATTTTTGTATTTTGTTGATTTACAATTTTTTTGGAATTTTTGGACTACTCTTTATTTAAATTTCTCTAGGTATCAAACACTTGTACATTTGATGTAGTTGATCTAGATGCTTCAATCATGACATACCAATATTATCATGTCTTATGGAGTTGCATCACTAGGATTGTTGCACTAGTGTACAATGTACAATTGTGGTGATGCTATTTGATAGTTGGGTTGGTCTTGTACAAATACAAACATCTCGATAGAGTGCCATCATAACTCTTATGGTAAATTGTTTCTACAAGGATGCGATTTATTCTTAGCTTTAGTTTTGACTTAGGGTGAAGATTTATGGATTTAGATGGTGGAGGTGAGGATTGGGATTTGGATTAGAATGAGGGAAATTAGGATTGGGTTGTAAAATTGAATTTGGATTTGGATTTGGGATAAGACTTAGGATTGGGACCAACATTATTTTTTGGATTGTGAAGTTTTGTATGATAAATGTGAATGTGGTGCACACCTATTGCATGTAATGTGTGAATTTTGATCTATGGTTTCTTTTGATGAATCACTTTGATTGGATTCATCAATTCAATTTTCTTTGGGATCTAGTTTTCTTTGTATTTTTTTGCTTTATGTTTAAAATTTTAGAAATTAAGATCGTAGGATACTAATAATTATAACCAAGATTTAAAATAAATAAAATGAGAATCATACAAGCATAGATTTTACACTTTACAAAATATATACATGGGGAAAACCCTTTCAAGTAAAAAAACCCCCATAAATGATCATTTTATTAAAATGTTCACTTATAATAATGGTCTATTATAGCATAGAACAAACTTGGGGAACACTTCTCCATATTTTCACATGGCCAATAATACCTCATGTGCATAGTGATAGAATTCACTATTAATATCCAAATTCTTCACCTCTCAAATGAGAGGGAACCTCCTTAAATAGAGGAGAAAGGGTGGCATAATACCTAAAGGGGTATTAGTTATGTACCTATTCAAAGTAACCATTCATAAATAATTAACAATCTAATAGTCATTAGACTATAATTATTTCAAATAGGATATGCTTAATAAAGCATATATAATATATAAGGTTTAATTACCTTATATTAGAACATTATATAAATGTTATATAAGGGTATGACACCTAATAAAATTACGTTCTAAGATAGATACATGTCACTTTTTAGATTTATCATGATTTTGATAGGGGGCCTATATTTTATTTTTCTTCATGGGAATGCTTCATTTTGTGTGATGGATGAGATTGTTGCTCCAATTCTAGGGGTTTAGGAAAGTGTGGATGTAGGTGGCTAGTATGGATGGAGGAAGTGGGGAAATATGGATGGATGGAGGATTGTTAGAAGAGTTATGAATGGCCTCTATTTTGATGCTTTCGTTGGATGAGGTTATCCACACTATCATTGAGTTTTCATAGTAGATTTCTTTCTTGGAGATGTGTAGCCAAGAACTTAATATTTTCATTTTCATATATTGATACTAGTTCTAGAATGGCTTGTTTATGAAGGCCTAACCCTTAACCATTGTAGCACCCATGCTTTAATTTTTTTTGTATACCATAGAATATTTTACTCTTTTTAAAAAGGATGGGTATGTGCAGGATCATGATGGGCCAAAAAGTGGCAATGAGAAAAAAATCACGTTTTAGATCGACTCAAAAGCGCGGAAATGCCGAGTTGACTTTTCTAGGTTCGGGTGTTAGTACATTTAGCTGAACCAAAACCCAAACCTAGTTTCTACAAATCGGATAATGTTTCTACAAATCAGATATCCGATTTGTGGAAACATTATATAAAAGCCAGCCGACTCTTATAACTTCATTTTTCACTATTTGCATGCGGGCGCACAAGGAAAAATAAAAATCTGATATCCGCTTCTATCAAATATTCGATTTCAAAGGTAAGTATTTGGTTTTTTAAATGTTTTAATCGATTTTTCAAGTAGACTCTCTTAATTTGAAGTAGTTTTTATGAATTTTTTTATCAAAAATAGGGTTTTCTATTGATTTTTATCAAAAACTAGAGTTTACATTGAATTTTTATCAAAAACTAGAGTTTACATTGAATTTTTATTAAAAATTAACGTATCTAAATGGATTTTGATTAAAAACTAGTGTTGTTGATGTATTTTAATAAAAAAATAGAGTTTATTATGGATTAATGTGAAAAAATAAGATTTTTTTGGGATTTTTATTAAAAACTAGGGGTTTTTAACAATAATTTCATTTATATTGTGTAATTTCAATTAGATTAATTAGCTTTTAATTTTAATCAGGTATTATGGCTGAGAATGAAAATCCACAAATTCCAAATGCTCCACCACCTCCGCAACCACCAATTGAAGACTCAATTGGTGAAAAATTGGAGCAATTGAGGGGCATTTGTGAAGTTTATAAGACAATCCCTCAATTGAGAGATATGACAAACACATTGAAGGAAATAATAAAAAATATAGAAACCCTCTCCACCCAACATAATTCCTTTCATTCGTGGCATGAAGACATGAGGGAATATTATGGATGTGGATTGTCTTACGATGATGTGAAAGATCTCCAAATAACCAAAGCCCAAATAGCCTCTTTATTCATTGACCCCCGTACCGGTTTGCCAGTGAATTCGAATAAAACAAAACTTTCTATAAAATGGAGCATTCATAGGGACATTGTAGCTAACTTTTGGGATCGTTGGTGTATGGTTTTTGATAAACCACCGAACAATAATTCCTATATACCATTTTACTTTATTAAAAAAATATATAATGAGTTTGTGTTAGGGCATCATGTCAATTACTTTGACATTAAACCCTTCCAGCGCGTCGGTAGAGGTATGCCCCGGGATAGACCAGGGGTAGTTAGGGTAGTCCCGTGCCCAAATGTTCCCCTTCCTCCCCGTCCTCCCCTTCCTTCACCACCTCCAATATATCATCCAGAGATCATCCAGGATGCGGCCACACAGACTATTCAGGCTATTCACTCTTTGAGTATTCATTTAGTTTTGCATGCTTCTACAGTATCTCAGCCACATTCTGGTGATGTTGGCGAAGGCTTGAGTGCTGGTCCATCATCCTCCCCAGGTCCACATATTTGTGTGCCACATACTTGCACTATGTGCCGCCAGATATGCTTGGGTCCTCTTGTACAACCCGTTGAGCATCCCTTGGACACTTCTGATTATGACCTCCATGATTTGGACATTAAAGATCAGTCGTAGGGGAGTGGAGCGCACCCTACATAGTCCTCACCTGCTAGAGAGGGGGATGCTGGAATAGTGACACAGGTAAGATTTAAGTTGTAATTTCATAACTTGCATTTGTTTTTAAATGAATATTAATAAGAGATAGTATCAAGTACTACTATTTATTTACATGGTCTATTTAACAATTGATGTCTGAGGAGGAGCTCACATGGGTGACTGATAGCACCCTTAGGTCCATTTTATTTGGCTTGGACACACACACAGTATATATGGTGCAGGAGCACCTTAAAGGTCTTTTGAAAGATCTTAGTGATTTTTGGCTTGTAGGTGGTTCTAGCCAACCACCAAGGGAATAAGGACTATGATGTAAAGTCCCTAGGTTGTTTTTAAGAGTGTTTTAGAGTAGGTTTTTCTTAGAGTCGTGAAATTTATGCATTCCTAGGCAAATCTTGATAATTTGAGCATTTTGACAAAGTTGTCTTGGAAACATGTCCAAAAGATGGAAAATAGCATTAAAGATGTTCTTAACCCGACCCAAGGGTCCTAGCACATGGGAGAAAGGTATATATGGTCAAAAAAACCCTAATACCTGGGTTGGAAGTTCATTTTCACGAATTGAGACTTGGAGAGCACATTGTGTGATTGGAAATCAACAAGTTTTGAGTGAATTTTTGTGTTTGAGCCTTCATCTAGTCAAGAATGGATTGAAAGGACTTATCTGATGCTTTGAGTCTTTCATTTGTGTCATTTAATTACTATGTGAATCATTATATTAGTCATTTAATTCAGTTGGTTATCTTTTTGGAAAGTTTTTGGTGTTCTTGGCCTCACTGCCGGTTCAGGCCAGCTTTGTAAAACAATGATCCCCAATTGAATTCCCATGGAAAGGTTACCATGGCCACTTGGAATCAAGTAGGTTACTATTTTTATAGTGTAAATATAGAGTTAGGAGTCTTGGTTTCTAGGGGAGATGGTGAATTCATCAAGAACTAGGCGAGTGCAAGTGCATTCTGGCTAGTGGTTTGGAGAGGACAAGAGTAAATAAAGTTGCTAAATGGATTGGTTTGTGCCAATAAAGAGCATGAGAGTGTGGGAACATGTATTTCAGACATGTGTGTGCAAGGAGGAGAGTTGAGGAGGTCATTGAAGCCCTCAAAGTTGGAAAAAGGAGCCAAAACCCTAGTAACCCTTGAAAATAGGGGGTATGAGGACAGTCCTATGTACGGATGCCAAAGGGACTAAAAACCTAGTAAATATTGAAGCCTAGGGTACCACTAGAAATAATATACAAAAATATTTGGGGGTTGTTAAGACCGTTTTTGAGAAAAGCCAAGAAAACGGGTTCTAGGAGGCCTAATTGGGCAAAAGGCTACAAGGCCTAAAATTGGGTTTTTCAAGAAAGCGATGGGTACAAGGTGAAAGAATCCTATGAGATGGATCAGTGAGGATTCAAATCAACAAGGGGATAGTGGGAATACCCTTTCCTAACCCCTGGAGTGGTTAGGACACTTTGGGTCGATGTGGAGCCCAGGGAAGCTTAGTGGTGAATTGAGAGCAATGGCGAAGAATTTGAAATTGGTGGAGAGTCTTATGAGGTGAGAGGGGTTTAGGAGAGATCCTTGAGTAGGGTAGAGAGGAATACCCTAGGAAGACCAAATAATAGGTCTTGGGAAGAGCAAGATTGATCTTGCAAGATAAGACTCCCCATCAAATTGGTATCAGAGCCAATAAAGGCTTGGGAATTGAAATTAGTGAATGATAGAGAGAAGTGAATCCATAGGAGAGAACACTATGGTGACCAATGCAAAGATGGATAGAGACTTGAAAGAGCAGCAAGAGAAGAATAGGCGTCTTGAAGAGGCTATGGAAGAGATGAAGCAAAAATTGGAAGAAGTTGTTGAATCAGCAAGCAAGATGAAGGTACAGTTGGTAGGGGACAAAGACAAGGGTAAATACTAAGTGGAGGAGGACATAGAACCAGAACCTGACCCTCCATTAGTAGAGGAACCCTTCCTCAAAGCATTGAAGGCATTGTGTGGCAAGGCACTTGAAGGTGTCCCTGTGTTCACAAGAAGAATGGATGCAGAGTTGGTTATGGAATGGATTGAGGGAATGGAGAATCACTTTGAATGTGATGGTGTTACTGAGGCACAAAAGGTGAAGATAGCCAAATCAAGGCTAAGAGGACAACCACTAACTTGGTGGAAATTCTTGCAAGAAGAAAGAGAGAAGGAAGGCATGAAACCCATAGGAAATTGGAAAAAAATGGTGGAAAAAGTGAAGGAGAACTATCTACCCGAGGACTATGACATTCAATTGCACAAGAAGAGACAAAATCTCAGACAAAGAGACCTAGATGTAGTTGCATATATAGAGGAGTTCCAAAAACTAAGCCTTAGATCTAGAGTGCAAGAAGTTGAAAGCATCAAGGTTGCTAGGTATCTAAATGGTCTTAGATGGAGCATACAAGAGGAGTTGAGTCTTTTCACACTTACTACCCTCCATAGCTGCTATCAAATGGCTATTAAGGTGGAAGAGAGATTGAAAAAGAAACAAGATTCCAATACTAGAGGTAGAGGAAGAGGTAGAGACTCTAGAGGTGGACATAGAGGAGGTTTTGGTGGAAGAAGCAATTAAAATAGAAGCCAAGGAGATTCTAAGGTTGGTGAACAATCCCATGAGTCAAATAGTAGAGGGGGATATAGAGGTAGAAGCTCTAACAATGGTGGAAGAGCTAGATCAGGAGGCTTTGGGAGGAGTTCTCATTTTGCTTCCATGAAATGTTACAACTATGGACAGTTGGGTCATCCAGCCTATAGGTGTCCAGACAAGCCAGCATCTTCACAAGGTGAGAGGAAGATTACATATGTCTAAGAAGAGGACTAATCCAAGCACTCAAAGGTAAGTTTGGATTTAGAGAAGGGAGAAAGTATCATGTTGAGGAGGATTTTGATCAAAGAACCTACCGAGGATGAACACAAACAAAGGAGAACTATTTTTAGAGTCAAGTGCAAGATATTAGCTAAGGTTTGCAAGGTCATCATAGATTCAGGGTCTATTGATAATGTCATCTCAGAGGAGGCAGTACAAAAGTTGAAACTCATCAAGATACCCCATGTGTGTCCTTACAAGGTTACTTGGTTGAACAAAGGGTAGAATATATTGGTCAATGAACAAGTTTGGGTTGAGTTTTCTATAGGGAAGTATCAAGACAAGATACTATGTGATGTGTTACCAATGGATGCATGCCATTTTCTGCTTGGAAGACCATGGCAATATGATAGGGAGGTAGTACACCATGGCAAGGAGAATAAGTACTCATTCAAGAAGGATGGAGTGACTTACAAAATTCAGTCTTTGATAGAAGAAAACATAGTGGAAAAGGCAGAATCTAGTGCACTTTTGATGAGTGGAAAGGAATTCCTAAAGGACATGAAGGAGGAAGAAGGAGTGGCCTATGCAATCATGTTGAAGCCAAAGGAAGAGGGGTTACCTAATCAACTACCTATGACATCAGAAGTGAAGCGACTGTTGGATCAGTTTAGGGATATCATTTGTGAAGGTACACCAGCTACACTACCACCTAAGAGAGCAATCAGTCATTAGATAGATTTTATACCAGGAGCAACTCTACCTAACAAGGCTGCATACAAGATGACACCGGAGCAGAATAAGGAGATAGCAAGGCAAGTTCAAGAACTTTTAGACCAAGGGCTAATCAGAAAGAGCATAAGTCCATGTGTTGTTCCAGTGGTGTTGGCACCTAAGAAGGGAGATAAGTGGAGAATGCGTACTGATTCTAGGGCAATAAATAGGATAACTATTAGATATAGGTTTCCTATACCTAGGATAGAAGATCTAATGGACTGTCTAGGGGGTGCTAAGTACTATTCTAAAATTGATTTGAAAAGTGGCTATTATAAGATTAAGATGAAAGAGGGAGATGAATGGAAGTCAACATTTAAAACCACATAAGGGTTGTATGAATGGTTAGTGATGCCATTCGGGCTTACAAATGCACCTAGCACTTTTATGAGGGTGACGAATGAGGTCTTGAAGGAATTTATAGGAGTCTTTGTGGTTGTCTACCTAGATGATATTCTCATCTTTAGCAAAAAAAAAGAAGAACATATGAAACACTTAGAACTTGTGTTGAAGAAACTTCAAGAGGAGAAGCTCACCATCAATCTTGAGAAAAGTGAGTTCATGAAGCAAGAGTTAGTCTACCTAGGATTTGTAGTATCACAAGGGAACTTGAAGATGGAAAAGAGCAAGGTGGAAGCCATTCTCAGTTGGCCTACTCCCAAGACAGGGACAGAAGTTAGGAGTTTCCATGGATTAGCTCAGTTCTATAGGAAATTTGTGAGAAGGTTTAGTGAAATCTATGCACCAGTTCTTTACACCATCAAAGGAGGACTGAAAACAAAGTTTGTGTGGACCAAATAAGCTAATGAAGGATTTGAAAGGTTGAAGAGGGAGATAGCTACCCAACCTATCTTAGTTTTACCAAGTTTTGACAAACCATTCATAGTAGAATGTGATGCAAGTAACATAGTAGTAGGAGCTGTCCTAAGTCAAGAAGGCAAGCTAGTGGCATTCTTTAGTGAAAGGTTGAATGAAGCAAAGTCTAGGTACTCATCCTATGACTTAGATCTATATGCTTTGGTGTAGGCTCTTAAGAAGTGGAGGCACTACCTATTGCCAAAATAATTTATGGTATACACTGAAAATTAGGCCTTAAGTTACATCAACACTCAAGAGAAGCTCAGTTTGAGGCATAACAAGTGGATGGAGTTTTTGCAGTCATACACCTTTACCATCAAGAATAAGAAGGGGGTGAACAACAAGGTTGCTGATGATCTTAGTAGGAGGTTGCTTACTGTCCAAGAGATACATCTACAAAGCATAGGGGTTGAAGGATTCAAAGATCTCTATGAAGGGGATTCTGATTTCTCAAAAATATACAAGGTATGTACTGATTTTGAGAACCATTTTCATAGTGAATATGTTGATTACACCTTGAAAAATGGCTTATTGTTTAGGGGGAAGCAATTGTGTGTTACTAGAGGTTCCATGAGGGAGAATCTAATCCAAGAAAAGCATAATGGCAGTTTGAGTGGTCATTTTGGTTTGAACAAGACACTAGACTTAGTGGAGAGGTTCTATTGGTGGCCTAAGATGCAAAGAGATGTAAGAAGATATGTGGAGCAATGTGGAGTGTGTCAAAAGGCAAAGGGAACATCAAAAAATGTAGGTCTTTATCAACCATTACCCATTCCACATAGACCATGGGAATGCATAAGCATGGACTTCAGAGTAGGTCTACCTAGGAAACCGACTGGTTTGGACAGTGTGTTTGTTGTAGTGGATAGATTCAGCAAGATGAGCCATTTCATACCATGCAAAACAACACATGATGCAAGTCATATTGCACACCTATTCTTCAAGGAGATAGTGAGGATACATGGGTTGCCAAAGAGCATAGTTGTAGATAGAGATGTGAAGTTTATGGGACACTTTTGGAAAACTCTTTGGAAGAGGCTAGGAACCAACTTGTCTCATAGCTCAGCATATCATCCTCAAACGGATGGACAGACAGAGGTGATCAATAGGGTACTTGGTAACTTGTTGAGATGCTTATCTAAGGAGTATGGACAAGGATGGGAACAAGTGATTCCACAAGCATAATTTGCTTACAATGATAGCACAAATAGGACTATGGGTAAGAGTCCATTTGAGATAGTATATGGCTTACATCCAAGGGGTGTATTAGAGCTTAGAGATCTGAAAGGTTATGAAGGAATTAGTGGTCATGCTGATGATTTTGCTCAGTCAATGAAAGAGGTTCATGAGCAGGTCAAGAAGACATTGATAGAGGCTAATCAAAAGTTGAAGGCTAAAAGAGATGAAGGGAGAAGAAAATTACAATTTGAGATAGGTGATTTGGTGATGGTATACTTGAACAAAGCAATGTTATAGAAAGGCATACCAAGTAAGCTACAGATGAAAAGAATAGGGCCATGTAAAGTGTTGGCTAAGTATGGTTCAAATGCATACAAGGTGGAGTTACCCAAGGAGATGTCTATTTATCCTATCTTCAATGTGAAGGACTTGGTGAAGTATAGAGGACCAGACATGGAAGAAGAATAGTACAATGATGAGGTGAGTAAGGATGTGGAAGGACTCAAGGTACCTCATCAGATCAGACCACAAGTGGACAAAATTTTAGACTTAAGGGTGAAGAAGACTAGGCACAAGACATACAAGGAGCACCTAGTGAAGTGGAGACATCAAACAGAGTCAGAAGCTACTTGGATAGTAGAAGGTGACTTTAAGAATCATTAAATTAGTGAGGAGATCTTGACACCACAGGTTCCTTAACTTCTTTGTTGCAGTGGGAGAATGGTGCAGGAGCACCTTAAAGGTCTTTTGGAAGATCTTAGTGATTTTTGGCTTGTAGGTGGTTCTAGCCAACCACCAAGGGAATAAGGACTATGATGTAAAGTACCTAGGTTGTTTTTAAGAGTGTGTTAGAGTAGGTTTTTCTTAGAGTCATGAACTTTATGCATTCCTAGGCAAATCTTGACAATTTGAGCATTTTGACAAAGTTATCTTGGAAACATGTCCAAAAGATGGAAAATAGCATTAAAGATGTTCTTAACCCGACCCAAGGGTCCTAGCACATGGGAGAAAGGTATATAAGGTCAACAAAACCCTAATACCTTTGTTGGAAGTTCATTTTCATGAATTGAGACTTGGAGAGCACATTGTGTGATTGGAAATCAACAAGTTTTGAGTGAATTTTTGTGTTTGAGCCTTCATCCAGTCAAGAATGGATTGAAAGGACTTATCTGATGCTTTGAGTCTTTCATTTGTGTCATTTACTTACTATGTGAAGCATTATATTAGTCATTTAATTCAGTTGGTTATCTTTTTGGCAAGTTTTTGGTGTTCTTGGCCTCATTGCCGATTCAGGCCAGTTTTGTAAAACAATGATCCCCACTTGAATTCCCGTGGAAAGGCTACCATGGAAACTCAGAATCAAGTAGGGGAATATTTTTATAGTGTAAATATAGAGTTAGGAGTCTTGGTTTGCAGGGGAGATGGTGAATTCATCAAGAACTAGGCGAGTGCAAGTGCATTCTGGCTAGTGGCTTGGAGAGGACAACAGTAAATAAAGTTACAAAATGGATTGGTTTGTGCCAATAAAGAGCACGAGAGTGTGGGAACATGTATTTCAGACATGTTTATGCAAGGAGGAGAGTTGAGGAGGTCATTGAAGCCCTTAAAGTTGGAAAAAGGAGCTAAAACCCTAGTAACCCTTGAAAATAGGGGGTATGAGGATAGTCCTATGTACGAATGCCAAAGGGACTAAACACCTGGTAAATATTGAAACCTAGGGTACCACTAGAAAGAATCCTACAAAAATATTTGGGGGTTGTTAAGACCGTTTTTGAGAAAAGCCAAGAAAACGGGTTCTAGGAGGCCTAATGGGCAAAAGGCTACAAAGCCTAAAATTGGGTTTTTCAAGAAAGTGATGGGTACAAGGTGAAAGAATCATATGAGATGGATCAGTGAGGAGTCAAATCAACAAGGGGATAGTGAGAATACCCTTTCCTAACCCTTGGAGTGGTTAGGACACTTTGGGTCAGTGTGGAGCCCAGGGAAGCTTAGTGGTGAATTGAGAGCAATGGCGAAGAATTTGAAATTGGTGGAGTCTTATGAGGTGAGAGGGGTTTAGGAGAGATCCCTGAGTAGGGTAGAGAGGAATACCCTAGGAAAACCAAAGAATAGGTCTTGGGAAGAGCAAGATTGCTCTTGAAAGATAAGACTCCCCATCAATATATTTTCACACTCACTCGTTTACATTTTATATTATATACTTGCTTGTCATTTGAATTGTCATTAATGAAATTATATAATAACTTATATGCTTATCTTATTTTCCTCTTGTAGCAAATACCTAGTGCGAGTGAGGTGCAGCCTTGTCCAGACTATGGAGGCACAAAGTTAGATAAGGGGAAGGTAATTGAACTCAAATGGGATTGAATTAAGATTTTTAAGATCTTATATTGATTATACATACATCGACATAGATTGGTAGTTTCATATGTACTTGTCAATTTTATGTATAGGAAATTATGAGCTATATAGATTTGTTGACAAAGGACACACCACCTAAAGGAGTAGGTATTGGAACACCTCAAAGAGTAGGTGTTGAAACACCTCAAGGAGGAGTTGTCAAAAGACCTGAAGGAGATAAAGAAAAAGATCAGCCTAAAGAGGTATGTGTTTAAATTTTATTTTGTGTTTGGTAAATATGTTCCTATTACCAATAATCGTATGCTAACTTGGATCAATTTTATGTTTTTGTTCACATATATAGATTGGAATTTCAAATGTTGGTTTGTTATATTCTAGGACTCCTGACCCTTTGAAGAGACGTATATTTTAGGTAATCAAGATTTCAATTTTAGAGTTCAATTAAAATTCAATGTATATTGATTTTGATGTTAATTGTTCGATTTTAAATTATGTAGTATAACTAATCTCAATTGTGGTTTGAATTTTTCTTGTGCAACTACCTTCAGAGCCAACGAGTGCTTCAAAGAGGCTCCATTTTGATGATCCACCAGTAGTTTAGGATGAGATAGACATTTTGGCATGTAAATTTTGAATACATATTGAGATGGCATATGCCACATTTTGTAAAACTTGGTTTGAATTGGCATCGATGCCATTTTTGTATATGGACATACACTTGATTATTGGATAATTTGATATATAGAAGTTGAAAATCAAAATTTAATTTGTTCCTCATGTGCATGATTAAACTCTTTGAAGATTTTATCTTGAGCAATGGTTAAATATCAATGTACAATAGCATAAAAAATAATGGTTATATTATGTAGTTTATATTTATATCACTGATTACATTGCATTACACATCTTTCAAACTCAAATCATTACTTCACATTGCATAACTAAAAACTATAAGCAATTTTCAATTACATTTGTTTGTCATTGAATTCTATGAGACCACATTTCTTTGAAGTTTTTTTTCAAATAGTCCACTGCCTTGTCTATGCTACCACATTTTTCATACATGATAGCTATCACATTAAGTTGTAATAAATTAAATGATAGCCTATGGCTATTTAATTTATAATCATTTTATTTAAATGGATGAGGCCGACCTTGCTTGATATTATTTTGTAATTTATTATTTTCAAGAGAGGCTGACCTCCTTGAAGAGTCACCTTATTTTGTATAAATACAAGGTGATGTTTGTTCATTTCCTCAATCAAGTTCATTCAACATAATTCGCATTCCAAGCAAAAGTTCACACTTGAGTAGCAGTGCTTCATCTTGCAGCAGCAGGCCGATTTCAAGGAGAAGCATATTCGATTGTATCTTTGCATCTAGGAGAGGTGCTATTATTCATTGTATCAAATTCAGCCATGAGCTAGGCCTGAGTTGTAAGCAGATTTCTTGTTGTGTTTATTGTCTCATGTGTTGCATTTTTTGAGTGCTTTTAGTTGTATTATCTGATCATTAAAACACTAACATGGTATCAGAGCGGGTTTGAAAAAGATCGTGTTGGGACCAGTTATTACAACGATACCTCTATTCCATTTGTTTTTGTCTATCTCTATCTTAGTCAAGATGGTGAATGGTCCTAAAATTGAGGATAGACTCGAAGGAGCATCAAACTTCACTTCATGGAGATTCAGAATTATGCTCACTTTGGAGGAAAATGAATTGGTTGAGTGTGGAGAGAAAATTTTGAAGAGAAAGTTCAATGGAGGAAGAAATATATGAAGGCGAAGAAGATGTTAGTTGATTCCATGAAGGACCATATTGTTCCTATCATCTCTAAGTTGAAGGCAGTGAGAGAAATGCTTAAGAATTTGGAGGAGATGTATTAGATGAACAACACAAGTCGTGCTCTAGCCTTGAAGCAACAACTTCATCATGTTAAGATGGCAGAAGGAGAATTTGTCATCACCTACTTCATGAAGATTTCTGAATTGAGAGATCAACTCTCTACCATTGGTCATATTGTTGATGACAAGATTTGACCATGTTGGCTCTTAATGGTCTTCCTTCATCTCGTGAGTCTTACATTCAAGGAATCAATTTTTCTCGAAGTCATTCAACTTGGATTTAACATTGGTAGCTCCGTAAACCTATTTTGAATAGAGTGATCTGAAGAGGACATCCCTAAATCTCTACAGAGGTGTAAAGTTGCAAAGTGGTGCAACTTTCATTCTCAAAATCGTACGACCAAACAGACTATTCCAACACGTACAGATGGGTATGTTTATAGTAGGTATGGTCCTCTTTTGCACCGATTAACGCCAAATCACTCTTAGCTGCATTAGACCGACAATTTCCCTTAAGAGTCCAAAGTGCTAAAAGGCATCAATCTTTGATGGACTATTCCTCAAAAACCATGATGCTTACAGAATCTTCGTTTGATGATATGGGATTTTGTTGGGACCATCTACAATAACCTCTCTCGGTTTTTGCTATCTCGAAGGCATTTTCCCATGGTGATCAGTTTTCAGTTGAAGAAAAAGTTGCCAGATGCAAGTAGTGTAAAGTTGCAAAGTGGTGCAACTTTCATACTCAAACTCGTATGACCAAATAGATTGTTCCAACACATCCGGATGGATACGTTTATGCTAGGTATGGTCCTCTTTTGTACCCAAATATGCCGAATCACTCCGAGCTACATTGGATCAACAATTTCCCTTAAGAGTCCAAAGTGCTAAAAGACAACAATCTTTGACATACTATTCCTTAGAAACCATGATGCCTATAGACTCTTCGTTTGATGATATGGGATCATGTTGGGACCATCTACAATAACCTCTCTTGGTTTTGGCTATCTCGAAGGCGTTTTCCTGTGGTGATGAGTTTTCAGTTGAGGGAAAAGTTGCCAAATGCAAGCAGTGTAAAATTGCAAAGTGGTGCAACTTTCATACTCGAACTCGTATGACCAAACATACTATTCCAACACATCCAGATGGGTACAT
The DNA here is from genome assembly GCA_007115665.2 of Sequoiadendron giganteum. Lineage (NCBI taxonomy): Eukaryota > Viridiplantae > Streptophyta > Pinopsida > Cupressales > Cupressaceae > Sequoiadendron > Sequoiadendron giganteum. Next base: position 1,779,684 of record CM021102.1, read on the forward strand.
TTACGCTAGTTATGGTCCTCTTTTGCACCCAAATATGCCGAATCACTCTGAGCTGCATTGGATTGACGATTTCCCTTAAGAGTCCAAAGTGCTAAAAGACAACAATATTTGACAGACTATTCCTCGGAAACCATGATGCTTACAGACTCTTTGTTTGATGATATGGGATCGTGTTGGGACCATCTACAATAACCTCTCTCAATTTTTTCTATCTTGAAGGCGTTTCGCCGTGGTGATGAGTTTTCAGTTGAGGGAAAAGTTGCCAAATGCAAGCAGTGTAAAGTTGCAAAGTGGTGCAACTTTCATACTTGAACTCGTACGACCAAATGGACTATTCCAACACGTCCGGATGGGTACATTTACACTAGGTATGGTCCTCTTTTGCACCCAAATACGTCGAATCACTCCGAGCTGCATTGGACCGACGATTTCCCTTAAGAGTCCAAAGTGCTAAAAGGAAGCAATCTTTGATGGACTATTCCTCAGAAACCATGATTCTTACAGACTCTTTGTTTGATGATATGGGATCATGTTGGGACCATCTACAATAACCTCTCTCGGTTTTGGCTATCTCGAAGGCGTTTTCCCGTGGTGATGAGTTTTCAACTGAGGGAAAAGTTGCCAGATGCAAGCAGTGTAAAGTTGCAAAGTGGTGCAACTTTCATACTCAAACTCGTACGACCAAACAGACTATTCCAACACCTCTGGATGGGTATGTTTACGCTAGGTATGGTCCTCTTTTGCACCCAAATATGCCGAATCACTTCGAGCTACATTGGACCGATGATTTCCTTTAAGAGTCCAAAGTGCTAATGCCAATGAAATGTGGGGGCAGAAAGATTTAAGGTTGGATCAAGATTTTACAAGTCCTAGCTCTTGCATCAAAAAAATCTTACCCAATCAACTTGAATCAATTACATGGGAAATCAAATTCACATGAACTTTTTACATTTTTTTTTTTCAAAAAAGTGGCAAGCCATTGTAATTTGTTATATATAAATAGAATATATTACAAAATCTGGTTCAAACGGGCATACCGATAGGAAAGAACCAGGAAGAAAACCTTTAGTTGTAGCTCGATTAAGTACAAAAATCTTTTTAGATTTTAAACATACCCTTTATACAATGCCAGACATTTGACCCGTATTTCAAAAAACATCATTGGATATAGACTATGCCTATACATAGTTATGACCTTTTTACATTGTTTCACATTTCAAAATTTGCCTATTTGAGGCATTCAGGACTTTATCTTCCACAAGAGTAGTATGTTGGCATTTTGGAGTGACAAACACCTGTACAAACCATCAAGGTAGCAGTTAAACTACATATAATAAAAAATATGCTTAGAATAACCAATCTATATTATTGTAATTTTTCACATACCTCTCCGAAAGGATCAGAGCTGCCTATTGTTACAGCAGGTCCACGATCAATCGTGTTAGGAATATTGCAAAATTTGTTAAATGATAAATCTATATTGTCACAACAAAAAAGATGCTTAGACTAACAAATCTATATTAATCGAAACAACTTGAATGATGATGAATTGGTAATGCAAACTATAAAAGATTCTTTGAATAACCAATCTATATTATTGTAATCTGTTGCATACCTCTTTGAAAGGATCAGAGCTAGCTATTGTTGCAGTAGGTCCATGATCAATCATGCCAGGAATATCACAAAATTTGTCAAATGATAAATCTATATTGTCACAACAAAAAAGAAGCTTAAGCATTGTACCTTCCATTCTTGAATATGCTATTCAAGTGTTCCTGAAGGGTCATCTCTTTGCTTAAGAGTATCCAATATATCTTCATGATCAACATTACTAAGTGTCCATAGTTGTTTTGTCTTTGTTTTGGCATGATGCTTCAAAAACTTAACATTTGTTGCTATAACAAGGTGTGAATACATGATAATGGTTTTGTGTTTCTCGTAGTCTTCAAATGCAGGTATACCATTCTTTCTAATCATGTATGTTCGCAACCAAGTTCCTGCAACCACAACTGAACCTATAGGATACACGAACCCATCATCATCTTCCATCGATTGTGTTAGCTTGTGCTTTACCCGCACACATCGAGCCAACCAATATTCCAATCTCTCTTCACTCCTCTGAGGTGCAAGAACTACAAAAACATGTCCTGGATGTAGATCTGAAAGCCGGTCATAATCAAGTGAACTTTCCATTGTCTAATTTGTCATGGATATAGTTTGAGATAAAGGAGTTAGATACTATGTAACCCATGTATCCACCCACTCACTTGACTCGCATTGATCCCACTCGTACTAAATACAACTCTGACAAAAACAAGCCAACTGTCATGTCCAAATGGTCCATGTGCTTGCGTTTGAGCTTCAAAATGAATGCATCTTTGAAGAATCTTTGATTGTATGACAATCCAATCTGCCTCCCATTGTACCCTCCTCAACCAACCAAAAAATTATGTGCACTGTTGAATCAAGTGTCCCTCCTTGTGACAATACTGAACTAGACCAATCAACAATAAAACATGCATCACTGAATTTTGCTCTTGAAATCTTCAATTTCTCCTTAACTAGAGCTCTCTTTACACATGCACCTGCTCCATCATGCTCCCCTTTCCCATGCCCAGCTTCAAAAAAACTCCAAATATTAGGTACACCCCTTTCTACATGCATTCTACTCAACCAATAAAACATACGAGCATTCTTGAATTGACTTGTGCAGTTATCTGACCAAATGAGATATCGGCCCAGTGCTATATCATGCTCCTGCAAGAACTCAAAAAAATTCTCGAAACAATGTTGGACATACTCGGACGAGTGAGATCTATCATCACTCATATAAAAATGATACTCTATGATTATCTTTCGATCCTCCTATATACTATCAGGTGCATGTCTAAACGTTATGTGGATAAAAATAGCAATCTGAATGGAATTGCAATACTGAGATTGTACCTCATTTTGTGGTTGCAATGTGTAGTTTTCAGCAAAATCAACAACTGATGTAATAGTGCCAATCGGAAAAGAGTCCTTACATATCCTGAATTGTTGATCCAGCCATTGAGACCTATGACTATGCCTTGCATATTTGTAGAAAAGATTGTCCTTAAAATCTGAAATAAAATCAGCAACACTGCATTCTTTTGTAACCAACTCGCATCTAGAACCTTCACCTCCACTTTGCAAAGTATATTTGACTATCCATATCTCTTTTTCTCAACAAGATTCTTTCCAAATTCATGTTCGGAACCCTCATGAAAACATTGAACAAAATTTGACAAGCCACCACATTGTGAGAACTTTGCATTTAAACAATCATTTATATAGAAAAAGGAACCATCATCCCTAGAACATAAAAATAGATCTAGCAAGTCCCTTGATGATTTCGGAAGATGCATTTCACCACACTCCTGCAACATTTCATTAGTATGCAAAGTAGAACGGATATAGCATAACAGTTCAGGGTACATTGAAAACTCCACATGGTATTTGCAACAACAATTATTATGAATCTTAAGAGGCACACAATAAAATGGCTTCAAACCTTCAAAATTTCTTTGTGAGATTTCCATATTTGGATGTGTTTGAATAAATTTGTTGAACAACATTGTTTGGCTTGATTCCAAGAAATGTTTAGGATGCAGTGTACAGTCTCAACTACCAATTCTTAACTTTAAAACATCCTTTGCATTGGGTGATACTCTAGAGTTATCATGCCAAAAGTGTTGAATTTCCTGCTTTACATTATTAGTTAGCTTCTTATCAACACGTGGAAGCCTTCTGGCAAAATCCCATGTATCATTTTGAAGAGGATCATCTATTCTTTCTCTTCTTGCAAGTGCTCTATCCAAAGTTTTACGATTTAAGTCAAAATCAATACAAGTTTGTCTCATAAAGCGAGCCTTTTTCAATTGATGGCTTACTAGGGCGGTGGTAATGACTCTCTGAGCAGCTCTCTTATCTTTTTCCTTGTTATTTTTTCCAATAGACTTGAGAGCATTAAAAATATTTTTGACAATAATAGAATTTTTTTCGGTCCTCTTGTTCAGACGAATCTTCAATTTGGCTAGCAAACGTCTCATCTTTTGCATCTTTAGCAATTGTGCAAAAAATTGGCATTGCTCGGTCAATGTCTTATCTCTAAGATATTGGTTGAAAAGTATTCTATCCCACAACCGAATAGTTCGTGTTGACCTCTTGCCTTCAAATTTGTTTATAATGTTATCATCAATTTCAACTAACCATTTAGGGGTCCTTGAAGGTCTTGAATTTGGAATACGTCTTTCTTCCACACAAGGTTCTTCATTTCTCGAGTAATCTGGTGAAACATAATTTACACTTGCTTCAATATTATGTTCAACATCTTCATTTCCAACATTTTCACCTTGAACATTTTCAATATCAATTTGAATAATTTCATTCCCAATTTCAATATCATGTTCAACATCTTCAATTCCAACACTTTCATTATCAATTTCAGTATTTTCATTCCCAATTTCAATACCATGTTCAACATCTTCAATTCCATCATTTTCACCTTGAAAATTTTCAATATCAATTTGAACATTTTCATTCCCAATTTCAATATCATGTTCTACATTTTCAACTTGATTATATTCAATTTCCTTTTCACTTGAAAGAGCATATGGCTCAGGTTCCCAATATTTAACATACCTTGTCTTTTCTTCCTATGACCTTCTCTATCTCTTTGTCTATATTCTGATATTTGTTCTTTTGTAAGCTTTCTCTTATGATTTTTCTTTTGATGACTACTGCTCCCCATTATACCTCATAAAAGATGCTAAAAAATCATTCCTTATGACAAATTTGAGTACAAGATGCTCCAAAAAGTTGATCTTTGTATCTTCCTGTCTGAAACCGCGTGTTTGTCAGTTGCAAAGTGCTGCAAACAGAATGTAGGGTCCATTGGAATGCACAAAAATGGCCCACATGGGTTTTTTCTATGATCCACAAATCCTATATCCGATATAATCGGATATCCGATTTGTAAAACATGTTCTATAATGGTAAGATTTGGCTCTACACATCAAAGTATCCCAAATCAGATATCTGATTTTTACACACATAGACCTAAGGGTTAATGGTAGAGAGTGGGAAGAAGGGAGGGAGAGGGATAGGGATAGGGAGAGAGGGAGAGGGAGAGTGGGAGAGGGAGAGAGAGTTTAGAGTTGAGGGAGAGAGGGAGAGGGAGAGGGAGATG
>CM021102.1:1784995-1941816 GCA_007115665.2 Sequoiadendron giganteum
GAGGGAGAGGGAGAGTGGGAGAGTGAGAGAGTGAGAGGGAGAGTGGGAGAGGGAGAGAGGGTTTAGAGTTGAGGGATAGAGGGAGAGTGAGAGGGAGAGAGGGAGAGTGGGAGGGAGAGAGGGAGGGATAGGGGGAGGGAGAGGGAGAGAGGGAGAGAGTGGGAGGGAGAGGGAGAGGGGAGAGTGAGAGTGTGAGAAGGAGAGTGGGAGAGTGAGATGGAGAGGGAGAAAGGGAGACAGAGAGACAGAGACAGAGAGAGTCAGAGAGAGAGAGAGAGGAGTGATTGAGTGAGAGACTTGAGAGAGATAAAAGTGGAGAGAGAGAGAGGGAAAGAGATAATATTTAAATATTTTATATACTAGTAATATATATATATATATATTTAAATATTTATAGATTAACTAAAATATTTAAATAATATTTAAATATTATGCATTTAATAATATATTATATATTAAATACATAATTCGGTAAGAGATTATCATAAATTGTATATTAAATATATTACATTATAAAATTTATTGGATATTATATATATTAAATTATAAACTTTATTGCATTTTAAAATCATATATTAAAGATTGTATATTTTTTTTAAAACTCATATCTAAAACATATCATATATCTAATTCAAATCGGATATCCGATATGCTGACACAAAATTGAATGCCTAGGGATTAGGCTCTGTATTAGGCTTGGGATTTGGTTCAGACCTGGCAATCCTAAAAAGTCAACAAGTAAAATGTGTTTAACAACTTACCTTGCTTTTCCAGACTTCGCCCATGTGGCTGATGACTTTTATTTTACCCAAAATTGATGAAACGAAAAGGGTTTGTAAAGGACCTTCTCAGCTTTCTACCAATATAAATTATATTTTACTTAGAATATAATAAATAATAATTATTATTTTTTTATTAGAATTACGACTAAAGTCCTGATTGATAGTTTGATAGAAAAAAATATACAGCTTTCAAACGGTATCACATTTTTTGAATCCAAAACATGCGTCACATTCTATGCTTCGCATACTACAGGATTAAAAAATAAAAATGAATTTCATGAAGTTTTGACCAAGTTAAGGTTGTCAGACATACGAGTTTTTATATTTTATAAAAGTTGTAATAAAAAATTCATAATTAATTATTTATTTGAAAAAAATTACAAAAAAATATGCATCACATCTGGACATGAGTCCTCTACTTATATCTAAAATATTATAAAAAAATATTATCATTTTATTATGGTTAGGGTGGTTAGACAAACACCTACTTTTTTTTTTTCCTTGAAATTTTAGTACTACTGCATTGAAATTTCAAATTTTCACCAAATAGATTTTTTTTTTACAAAAATTAACTTAGTAGTTAAGAAACTACATTCAATTTGCCACATATTCTATTGTTACATATTTTTGAAATAATATAGATAACTTATTCAAATTTTTATGTCAAGTTGCCCAACTCTGATTTTCTGAATTTTCATTGCCACTTAAGGGCCTATTTTTTCCATGATGATCCTGCACATACCTGGATGCAAATCTATTTTTAGGCAACCATGACTTAGTAAGGAGGTCTATTTACTCTTTTGCAAGAAGGCCAGATTGTATGAAGGTGGATGAATTGAGATTATAAGATGATTTTTCTTTCTCCTTATTTGCAATTATGGTATCTTGATCAATGATATGCTCAATGTGATCAATCTTGTCTTGTGATTCTTCATGCATGGTGAGATCCATATCATTTCTTTGACTATCTATGTGTCCAAGGGAGGAAATTTTATCATCTTGGGAAATGTAAGTTTTTGGAGTATGTATATGATAATATTTGATTTCATGATGATGGATTAGATAAAGGTTGAGAAAGGGATCATCTTGGATTTCTTGGTCAATGGGAGGATCTTGATTGAAGATTGGATTTTGAATTTCATTATCATAGATATTATCTTGATCAAAAATTAGATCTTCATGGGTTTCATAATCATCTATTAGACCTTGATAAAACATTGGATTAATGTGAATATCATGACCATTTATGGGTATTTTATCAGTAACTTGATCTTAATTTATGTTGGAGCTTATTTTTTCATGCTTTGAACTTTTCTGTTCATATAGATCCAATGGTTGGGATGATGGAATGCAAGTTGGGATAAGGATGGGGGATCCTTAGATGAGCTTGTTGATGGAAAAATTGACACAACGACATGTAGGTAAGATATAAATATCCTATCTCTCCTAAAAAAGATAACTAACTAGAAAATCAACTATCTTCCAAGGTCTTGATGGTTGGTTCACAATTGTGTTGCTTTACTTAGAGGTCAACATGACTATAATATTCAAGGGGCCTGTTGGTTAATGGTAACAATCTAGGTATTTTTTATTTCAAAGATTTAAAAAAACAAAAGATTTTTAAATAAACAACAAAAGATATCTCAAGGGTTTTAGAACAAAAAATGTGAATAAATATCATTCCTTCATCTAGACATGCAATTCTGTAATAAGCTTTCAAATTCAAACTAATAAGTGAAACAACTCAAAAATATATGCATTTTTATTCACTCACAGTGTAGATTTAGTAAGCATATTTCCAATTATTTTTACTAGAATAAATTCCATACAAGATATATTTAATTAACTCATCATAGAATTGAAAATCAGTGAAAAACATGAAAATACCATTCACAATGACACCAGAGATGGTTTTAAATTCAGCTCTCCTTCTATTGATTCTTTACTCAAATAAGTAGCAATTACACCCAACATAATCCATTGGTGTACGAAAAACCATTATCTATGATATCACAACTAAAACTAAGAAACTCAAAAATTTAACTAATGAACCAAAGGAAATATGTGTTCAACCTTTTGAGAGATGGAACTAAGAAACCTATTTCACTCTAGCTCATTAAAGGAAACCAAGATCCCTCAACCAATTGACTTGATTGAGGAATGGGCTAGGGCTAGTATGGTTTCCTTAGGTGTGATTAAAGACAAAACGGGTTTCACCACTAAGCAAAGGCTTAGAAATAAAGATATGAAAATGATATGCAAATCTAACCACATGACCTAGAAAATGGAATTTGAAAGCATGTAATCAGAATGATAAGAAAAATAAAACAAAGAAGTACCTGGAGAAATGAAGATGACTAAGAAAGGCTTGAAAACACTAAAACTTAATTCTTTTTAGGTGTACTGGGACTCATATGTTAGAGTAATTGGGTATTTACTTTATTAATTAAACAATACTTGTTTAATTACTTAAAGTTCCCTTTTACCTCTTTTCACTTAAGCTAACATTAGGTGCATAATAATTAATTAATTTATTAATTATAATTGTGCAAGCCTAGAGTTTTCCTTTTTAGGGTTTTGACCTATATGTGGTTGAAAACTATCTTTTGTATCATTATTCATTACATTTTGGGTGAATACATTGCTCCACATTCTTGAGCATTTTCTTGGTTGCTTCTCTTTGCTTCTCCTTGTAACAGGTTATTTGCTTGCAGAGGTCACTGGGCTCCTGTGGCGTTGTATTTTCTCAACTCCAATATGGTATCAAAGCTTCAGATCTGCAACTGCTTGTTCTTGTTTTGAGATTTTTGCATTGGAAGCAGATCTAGGGTTCTAAGGTTTCTTCTTGTGGATTCAGCATACTCTGAATTTTAGGTTCACTTTAGGCCCAAACGGACAGTGCCATTGGATTCGTAGCACCCAAAAATCCCTAAATCGACTGTCAAATTGTTGATTTTGGTTACAGTCAACCAGGGTTGCAAAATTTTTTTTCGGGTTTGACCGTACGGCCCCCTCAGAAAAAAATTCGCAAAAAATAAATTAAATAAGGTTTTTATTTTAATTTTTCGGTGGCCCGTTGAAAATTCCGTTGGCACCCACCAGCCACTGGCTCCACCACCTGGCGGGCACCGTCCATGCTCCGCTCGTCTGCTCGTGCTTCGCTCGGCCTCTGCCCTACTCCGCGCACCACCCGCCAAGCTCGCCGAACTCCGCTGCCGACCCTGCCATGCTCGCCGCGCTCGCCATCGACTCCGTCCGAGCTCACCAAGCTCTACCTGCTCCCGTCGACTCTACTAATGACCACTGTCGGCCCCTCCGTCCACGGGCTCGCCAACTTCTGTTGGCCCCTCCAGCCCCCGCAGGCTTTAAACCCCCGCCACAGGTCCCATGGGTGAACAGCACCCAGCCGACAGCCCCTGAGGGCTTACCCTGCAGCACCAGGGTCCTATGAAGAACTAGGGGCTGCACGCCCAGCACCCAGCCACCAGCCCCCTAGTCGTCCATATGGCCAGGGGCCGTTTTTTTTTAGCTCCTGAGGGCTATGGGATTTTTTTGCCCCTTTTGAGCAGCTTGCGCTAAATCGGGCATAAAATGGGCATTTTTTCTCGGATTTTTGAAAACGAGATATTGCCGAAAAGCTGGTTTCAGTGCCATTCTAGTGGTACTGGCAATTTTTCTTGATTTTGCAGTTTTCTAGTCTTTTTTGCTAGTCAAAGTCAAAACTTGGTTTTTTCACTCCAAAGGGCGTATCTTTTGCGTCCGAACTCCGTTTTGCACAAACGAATAGGCGTTGGAAAGGTATTACAGTGATCTTTCCAAATTTACAGTCTATTTTACCAGAATATTTACTAGGTATTTTTTATTCAGCTTTGTGTGTTTTTATACTTTGCTCAGTTACTTGGTTATTTTGGCTCCTACATGGTTTTTGTTTGTGTTGGATGGGTTATGTTGATATGCTTTATCATTGCTGAGATCATTAGTCTCTAAATTTTTTTATTTGAAGAGTTATCATGGGTTTTTCTACTCACCCTTCAGTTGTTCTTCTAGAACAGGGTAATTATGAGTCATGGGCAAAGGGTGTACTTACACATTGTAGGTGGCTTAATATTTTGCCTTATTTGTATGATCTCATACCTGAACCAACAACTTTAGAGGGCAGATTAGCATGGGATATTATTAGAAATCACATAGTAGGACTTATATTGTCTAGTGTTGATCATGACACTGTGTTGGTTATATCGGACATTGATTGTCCTCACCCACTTTGGACATGTCTTTGGGAGATATATGGAGACCCAATTCTCTCTCCATTCCCAGAGGATCCTGCTTCAGATTGTCTCTTACCCATTGCTTGGAGAGAGAATACACCCTTTGATCATGATACTTTAGAGGAGCTTGAGTATTTAGACACCCTTACATGTTTCGATGGATCAGAGGTTTGTCTCACAGTTCCTACTCTTCAGACTGAGACTTCATCAACATCTCTTGTTGTTCTTGATTCAGTGCAGTAGGGAATCATACATCTTCCAGACATAGCTACTTTGGACTCTTATGTTGCAGACATATCTTTCTTGTTTGTTGAGTCCTATATTGCAGATTTGGAGGATTATTTTGAGGACATTCATCTCCTCTACCTTGACAGTCAGGTTATCACTGTTCACCCACCGTTATCCATGTTTTTAGAGGTTGCATTTAGTATTCTCCACATCAGTTTGGATTTTGCATCATTTGTTTCAGTTCAGACAGTGAGATTCTTCAGCATCCTATCATGGCACACATCTTGAGACAGATTGGTTCATCATTCTTCATAGGGTTTCTTCGACATCATCCTTTGGATCTGTTTCTTCCCAAGGGGAGGAATATCATTTTCAGCTTCAGGATCTCCTTTTGGATTCTACATTAGGCATCTACCATTGTGACAGGAGTTTCTTCATTGTGGGGGGGCCTTCTTCTCTCTTTCTATCTCTCCTATGGAGACCATTGTACATGTACTTATATGATAGAAGTTGTCTATGGGGGGTATCATGTTATCCACCTCCTATCCTTCTTTCATTAGTGCATTGCATTCCTTCCTTGCATTCTATTTTGGGGAGGAGTTTTGTTCCCACTGGGTTTTCTCCTTTACCCCATTTCATTTAGTTTGCATTGATTTTGTACATGGGTACCTGATCTGGCCTTGTTGCCGGGACCCATTGCTTTTGCTTTCAGTAGCTTCTTCTAGGTTTTAGCTTCTCCCTAAGTCTATCTTAAGGGGGGGTGTTAGAGTAATTGGGTATTTACTTTATTAATTAAACAATATTTGTTTAATTACTTAAAGTTCCCTTTTACCTCTTTTCACTTAAGCTAACATTAGGTGCATAATAATTAATTACTTTATTAATTATTATTGTGCAAACCTAGGGTTTTCCTTTTTAGGGTTTTGACTTATATGTGGTTGAAAACTATCTTTTGTATCATTATTTATTTTACATTTTGGGTGAATACATTGCTCCACATTCTTGAGCATTTTCTTGGTTGCTTCTCTTTGCTTCTCCTTGTAACAGGTTATTTGCTTGTAGAGGTCATTGGGCTCCTGTGGTGTTGTATTTTCTCAACTCCAATATCATATGCCAAGCTGGGCGATTTAGTCCCAGTATAGGGTTTCTTGGCAGGAATTGGAATCTTACATCGACTGATCTAGATCTACAAAAGACTAGAAAAAGGGTAGTACTAGAACTCATAAACCTAGACTGTTACAAAGTGTCTCATTTTGTTGTGAAGTGTCCTAGGAGCATAATTCAGAAGTGAGACTTTGTGAGCCTCTAAAGATGGATTAGATAAGCACTTTTCCACTAATTTTATGTAAACAGGTTGGGTATCTTGCTCTAGATTTGAGTTTTCATGAGCTTAACAACTTTTAATGACAAATTTTGCAACTTTTTTATTTTTGCACTTTTGAAGGCTTCAAATCCACTTTTTCTTCAACCTATAAGCCTGCAATCACACATAAAAGAAGATAAAAATGTTGTTTTTTTAGGGAGTGGGGGTTTTCCTTGGTCAAACCCCGTTTTGGTAATCAAACCTTCATGAGAAATGAAAAATGAATGAAATGGAACATCAAAGATAAGATGAACCAATAAACCTTGTTTGAAACCTTGTAGATCTATAAACAAGCATAAAGTGGCCTTAATGGATGTACATCTTGATAATGATTCTTGATGAACGATAATTCCTTTGAATACTTGAATTGACCTTGAACAATACATCACCACATTAGCTCAAAACCACATGCATGATGCATCAAGCCTTTGAAATGACAATGGATCTTGAATTGCTGCAATAATCTTCTATAAATCTACCTTTGAATGTTCTTGAAATGCTCTTGAATGCTCCTGATCATATACTTTTCTATGGGAATGCTTCATAGGATTTCTTAGGTGAAATAATGATTTGAAACCTTGTTTATATAGGAACTCCATCTAATTTATGATTTATTAGATCCCAAAAGTCAACATTCACAAAATTTCAATTAAAAACCTTGATTTCCTACTCAAAACCCTAAAAATTCCCCACATGGGACTCATACTCCCAAGGTGGCATATTAGTCCCACCCTATATTTTTGAGGTGAGAGAATGTCAAGGGGTTAGAAAATTGAATATATTTGTTGAATATGTCAAGATTTCAGTTGAAATAAGCCTCGAGATGCATAATAAAGGGTCTTAAGGGCCTATTAATGATGATTCAAAGGTCATAATGCAAGAGGGACCAAAAATTAGTGTGAAGGTATACATAAATACACTTTACAACACTAAATTAAGGAAAAAATAGGTCTATTTAGCTTAAAAGGGCCCTAAAATTAATTTGAATATGTAAAACACATTACAACATCAAATCAAGGAAACATTAGGTTCATTTTAATATTAATTATTCCCAAATTAAGTGTGAAAAGGGATACTTTTTACTACACTACATTTAGCCCCCACTTTAGTGAGGGGAGGTGTTAGTGTGAATGGGGTTATTTCCTAACTAGTTATTAGTGAGGACCTATTCACATTAGTAATAAGTTTACTTAGGAGTTAGTTTCCTAGGTGGAATTCTAGAAACTAGTATTTAATGGGGTCATATCTCATTAATTAGCATGTAATTATCTAGGCATTTAATATTTCTCTCATGCATTTAAAATTATGCATTAGGCATTTAATGTTTGTAACCAAGGTGGTTATCCAATTACCTCTCTCCTTGCCTATATAATAAAGGATCTTGTACATTTCTAAATCATCTCATGAGTTCTATCTCAATACATTCAAGATGATCATTTGATCAAGTTCTCTTCTTGCTCATGTTGTAGCAATTTCTTATTCATGTGGATGGTATTCTTTGTGGTTGATCCTTTGAAGTGTGTGCAAATTCATTTGGGTTATTGTTCATATTTCCAATAGGAGGAACTTGCTTCAAACTCACACTAAAGTAGACATTAAAGAGGGGTCAAAGTGTACCAATATGGATGGTATACGATGACAAAGATCAAAGAGGTGGAAAATCCCCCATGATCTAGTATCTTATGTCAAACCAACATAAGTACAAAGGGACACACATAAGGTGTATGATATGCAACATCAAGATACACAAACATGCAATGCCAAGGACTAAAAGACAAAAAAAAAGAAAAAAGAAAAAATAGGTGGATCAAGCCTCAATCATTTGTCCAATTTGATGTGGATCAGATCTAAGTTGTTTGTCCAAAAATTCATGCTCACTCTGAGGCAACAAAACTTCAGGCTATCCACTGGGTGAGTATCCAAAAAGGGTGGCTTAGTGAGAAAGTCATTCGTCTGCATCGGCTTCTCACTGTACAATGAGAAATTCATGCTCATGTTTAGGCTTCTCATCATACTAACCATAACAAAGCTATCCCTATGATAAATTCAATAGGGCACCACAAAATGAAACTTTGAGCTTCACAAGGCCTAACAAGCTGTGTTAAGCACTTATAAACATTTATGCATGTAAAGGATTTCAAATTTTCAAGGGATTTTGCTTAGTTCATGTAAGGTCTCTTCTTAGGGAACACCATGCTTAATGTCTCCAAGAGAGGGAAATTCAAATCAATATCATGCTCTTGAAGGGAATCAAACCTAATGACACCTGTGTCACAAAAAAGTATAGCCTAAACACTTTTCACTCATTTGGGCCTTTTCTTGTGGTTTTTGGCCTAGTTTTGCCTAGATTTAATGTTGTACTGTGGTCAAAACATTCACATTAGGTCTTGAACCCTTTTGAATCAATAAGAATTCTACGGTGTCTTGTAAAAGTGTTGTAACCCACTTTCACACCTTTCTAGGCCCCTTTCATCACAATCATCTAAACAACCTCTGTTTACCCCTTTCTAAGCCTTATTTCAAAATGTTATAAATAGTTGTAACAAACTCTCACACTTTCCTAGGCTTGTCATCAATAATTCAACCCTTTCGTATGATAAAATGACCCCTTAATGCACTTATAGGTCCTACTTTAGTGTGTTTGAGAAGACAATCTTGACAAACATCAATAATCACCTCATAATCTCCAACAACCACTTAAATTTTCCTAGGTGGACTAAGTCGCCACCTTGGGCGACTTAGTCCCATTTGGCATAAAAATCAAAATTAACTCAAAAATCTGGTGGGATATTGTCTCCTAAACCGTAAGGTAGGCCTGTGATGTGTTATTTTCAAGAAACTAGGTCACAAAATGTATAAATAAAGGGTTTTCCCCTCATTTTGCAATCTCCAATCTCTTACATCTCCTTCTTCTATTGTCTTCTATCTCCTTCTCTTCATCATTCTTCTCAAGAAAGCTAGGGTTTCAAAATTCTAAGTCATCAAGCAAGCATTCAAAGGGCAGATTCCCCAACCATTGTTGCAACAACTCAAGATCTATCATCAAGGAAAGGTTCTTACTCCATTGTTTCATGCTTCATTTCATTATCTCTTCATTTTGGTTTAATTACCTGAAAGGTGTTTGACCAAGGCAAACCCCCATGCCCTAACATCCAACATTTTTTTCTCTCTTTGTCTGATTTGCAGGTCTTGTGTTGGAAAAATAAGGATAGACAACTGAGAGGGGGGGTTGAATCAGTTGTTATAGAGATTAAGCTTATTCAACCTTAAACACCTTTTAATCTTAGATCTGATAATTAATAGTGCAAGCATAAATCAACAACACATCAGCGACACATAAACACAAAGATTTTTATACATGGAAACCCTGTTAGGGGAAAAACCACTGTGGATGTTAGTCTACAAGATTATACCTTGTTAGAAGTATAATGAAAGAAATAAATAGGGAATGCACATGCATTCAGACACACTGCCTAGAGCTCACTGCCTTACATAAGATAATCAGATTAAATCCATCTGATGAACATGAACTAAGAAATTAGCTTCTTCATAAGCCTGATTACAGTTCCGATTAGGCACAAATATACTTCGTTCAACCTTCTTCACAGTCTTCTCTCCACTCGAATGATTTGATCTTTATTTCCACATATACTTCACACACACTCATCAAACATACTCTAAGCATACTTCAAAGTGAGTAAACAATCGCTCTTATATATCCGCTACATGGATTTACATCAACAACTTTGTCGGCCTCAATACATGAGAAAATATTAATGTGTATCAACCTAAGTCGGCCACAACATAGTGAGGACCTAAATCAACATCCTCAAACATGCCAAACAATAAAATATTAATCCATAAGGATCCGCAAAATGCTACCACCATCATGTTGGCCAAGAACATGACAAGGAAAAATATTCAATCACAAACACGCCGATCAACACGGATATACCAAACTAATAGAGCATGATCTAAAAACATCACTAAACACCTCAAAAGCATACACAACAACTCAATTCACCAGAATTGCAATCTCATCTTCCAGAAACACTTGCTACAGTAACTGAATAACTGTAGGAACACATAACTTCATAACTTCCTCAATTCTTGATGCATACCACTAGAACTTTTAAACAACATACTAGATAGGCTCAGCAACAAACCCTTTAGTGCATGCCTTCTGATCATCAACGTACAAAAAATTTCATCATTCGGACCTTCTCAGCTTTATTGGTTGCCTGCAATATATTTATTACAATTTTCTCAATATTTTTGACATATACAACCTTCAAAAGCACCAATGCTAATAGTGTTGACATCAATGACAACCACATATCAGCAACACAACCACAACATCCAACAATCTCCCCCTTTGGCATTGATGGCAACACATGATGTGAAAAATAGTACCATAAACACAACTGGTTGTTCACATAATTCTTTCCCTGCTCTTCTCTCCCTTTCTTGACTCTTCTCCTCCTTACTTCAAGAGTTTTTCATATTTTTCTTCTCCCCCTTTGACATCAATGGAAAAGGTACACATGCTTTGATCCACATATCATCTGAAAAATCTAACTACTCCCTTGAGTAGCAGCCACCACAACATCAATTTGAAACAAGATCCGACTGTAAGTCCACGGATTGATGCAAATATTTGCATCTTAGTTCAGATTAGGAGGGGAAATTACCCCTAACTTACCTCTGAGATACTCAAAAGTATCCTTAGGCAATGGTTTAGTAAAGATATCTGCAATTTGTTCCTTTGTAGGCACATATTCTAATCTCACCTCTTTATCACTCACCTTGTCTCTCAAAAAGTGATACTTGATAGATATATGTTTTGTCTTTGAGTGTAGCACCAGTTTCTTGGAAATGTTTATGGCACTTGAATTGTCAAAAAATATAGCTATAGGCTCATCATACTCAACTCTGATATCTCTTAGCATCTACTTCATCCACAACACTTGGATATAGTTGTTTGCAGCAGCAATATATTCGGCCTCAATAGTAGATAAGGAAATGGAATTCTACTTTTTACCTAGACCAAACACCAGCTTCTTTCCCAAGAAGAACACACCACCACTTATGTTTTTCCTGTCATTTACATCTCCTACCCAATCTGCATCTGTAAAGACATTCAAAGTAAAATCATCATCCCTTAGATACCATAACCCAAAGTCAATTGTTCCTTTCAAGTATTTGAATATTCTCTTTATTGCAATCACATGTGATTCCTTTGGATCAGCTTGATATCTAGCAACCATGCACACAACATTCATAATGTTTGGTCTTGTCTGAGTCAAATATAGAAATCCACCAATCATTGACCTATATATTGTTTTATTAGACTTAGGAGAATCATCATTTTGAGATAGTTTGCATCCGGTTACCATGGGTGTACCAACTGGGTTTGCATCTTCCATGCCAAATTTTTTTAGTAACTCTCTCACATACTTGGACTAAGAAATAAAGATTTCATCATCTAACTGAGTAATTTGCAATCCTAAAAACAATTTTAGTTCTCCTATCATTGACATTTCAAATTCACTTTTCATTTCATCAACAAATTTCATGCACAAGTCATCATCACCTTCAAAATAATGTCATCAACAAAGACTTCAATAATCAACTCTTTATCTTGATCCAGTTTGAAATACAGATTGTTGTCAGCAGTACCTTTATTGAATCCAAGCTTCAACAAGTATTTATCTAGTCTTGCATACCAAGCTCTAGAGGCTTGTTTGAGTCCATATAGTGCTTTCTTCAACCGACACACCATTTTCTTTTCATTAGTCAATTAAAATCCATCTGGTTGCTCAACATAAACTTCTTCTTCTAGTTCACCATTCAAAAATGCTGACTTCACATCCATTTGATATATTTTATAATTCTTGAAAGTAGCATAAGCAAGAAATAACCTTACAACTTCAATTCTAGCAACAGGGGCAAAATTTTCTTCAAAATCAATACCTTCCATCTGTGAGTATCCTTTACAAACCAGTCTTGCTTTATTCGTGATCACTTCACCTTGTTCATTTAGCTTATTCTGAAAGACCCATTTAATTCCAATCAAATTTTTTTCTTGAGGTCTAGGACCAAGAATCCATGTATCATTCTTCTCTATCTGCATCAGTTCTTCCTTCATTGCTTCCATCCAATGTTCATCTTTACATGCTTCATTGGAATTGCTACGCTTAGTCTTGGATATCAGACAATATTCTTCTATTCTTCTTCTTCTAGTTTGCACACCTTTTTTCTTGTCTCCTATGATTTGACTTTCAGAATGAATTTGTTTTACATACCTTGGAGTTTTTGGTTTTGTTCTTTCTTCTGCATTTCCACTATCTTCTTCTTCATGATTTTCTTGATTCACCAGAACATTTTAAATTTGATTCTGTGTCTGTACATTCTTTCCATTATCAGTACTATCCTTTTGGTCATCTAATTCATATCCGCTATACCTATATGATCTTTCAATATCCTCATCAACTCTGAAATTTTCACTCTCAACCATTTTCTTCAATCTTTTATTGTAACACCGGTAGGCTTTACTCTTAGTAGAGTATCCCAGAAGGATTCCTTTATCACTTCTAGCCTCAAAATTTCCTATATCTTCATCTCTTTTAATATAACATCCACTTCCAAAGATTTTGAAATACTTAACAGTAGGTTTATAACCAAACCATAGCTCAAAATGAGTCTTACTTGAATTACTATTGATATTCACCTAGTTGATAATATACACATCAGTTCTGATAGCTTCACTCTAGTAGAAATGAGGAACATTACCTTCCAACATCATAGTTTTGGCAGCATCTAAGATTGTTCTATTCTTTCTCTCAACAACTCCATTCTGTTGTGGGGTCCAGGGAGCAGATAACTGTCTTTTTATTCCATGCTCTTCATAGAATAAATTGAACTCCCGAGAAGTGAATTCACCACCTATGTCTGATCTTCAAACCTGTCTCAGTTTCTACCAAATCTTTGAAGCTTTTGAATTTCTCTAATGCCTCATCTTTTTCTCTTAAGAAAGCAACCTAGACCATTCTAGAATAATCATCAATAAGCAACATAAAGTACCTTTCTCCTTATAGACTTCTGATTCTGGATGGACCACATAGATCAGTATGTGCCAAATCTAGTACTCCATTGGAATGATGTTGTTTGCTTTGAAATGAAATTCTTGTATGTTTTCCCATCTTACATTCCTTGCATATAGTGTTAGTAGGCTTCACTAACTTAGGTAGATCTCTAACTTCTTGTGTGGAGCTTATTTTGACAATGTTGTCAAAGTTCACATGGCACAACCTTCTATGCCATAACCAGCTTACATCAACTTGAGCAATCAAAAAAATTTCACTAGCAACATTCAAGTGAAAAATATTACCTCTTATCTTTGTACCTGAAGCAGTCAAATTTCCCGAGCTTCCCAATATCCTGCACTTACCATCTTTGAACTGAAGATTGTAACCTTTGTCAACCATCTATCCAACACTCAATAGATTATGCTTCAATCCTTCAACATAAAGAACATCATCAGTATTGCATTTCCCACCAAGAGAAATAGTGCCTCTACCACAAATCACACCAGCATTGGTATCTCCAAATCTTACAACACCGATGTCATACTTTTTCAATCTTAGAAATTTTCTTTTATCATCAGTCATATGATGTGAGTATCTGCTATCGATCACCCACTCATCCTTCTCATCAATTTTGGCTGCAAGATCTTTCTCAATAGTCTAATTACCAGCTGATTCAGTGGACACCAGACCATTTTCCTTGATAGCAATGAATACCCATTCATCTTCATTTCTAGTTTCTTTATCAAATTCATCATTAGTAACTCCTTTAGCATAATAACATTTCTTTTAAAATATAGTCTTATCAGGTTTATACTTAGAGACTCTTTCAGGACATCTTGATACAAAATGACTTATCTTATTGCAAGAGAAACATTTAATAGGTAGCTTTCCTTTGTACTTACCTTTTCCTATGTCTTCTCTTTTCATAATCAGTGCTTCCAGTTCTTCTAGCTCTCTTTCTTCATCTTCAATTAGTTTAATCTCTTCTTCATACTTGAATGTTTTCTTGGAACTCTCTCCCGGATCATTTCTCTGTTGTCTTTTTTCAGATATAGTAGCTTTGAATGTAGACTTTGTCTTAGGAAAGGATTCACCAAATTCACTCAACTCAAAGATAGCAAGTTTTCCAATCAGAATGTCTCTTGTCACATTTATTACTATCCTGAGCTCTTCAATAGGATGAGATTTTGTTTTGTAAGAATTAGGCATAAATCTAAGTATTTTAGCCATAATCTCATCTTCTTCCAAGGTTTCACCAACACATCTAATGTCCACCACTAATTCATTTACCTTTTGTGAGAAAGAAAATATTTTTTCATCTTCACTCATCTCCATGTTCTCCCACTTGCCTTTCAGACTTTGTAGCTTAGAAACTTTCACTTGTGCATCTCCTTCATACAATGTTTCCAAATTTATCCAGATCTCATGTGTAGTCTTCAAACCTATTACATTTTTCATCTATGAATCTGTCAAAGCACTTAGCAATGTTTCTATAGCTCTGGTATTAGTTTCTACTTCTTTGATCTCATTAGTAGTAGAGGGACCATTCTGAGGAATTGTATATGCATTCTTTGTAATCTTCCAGAAAGGCTCACCAATGCACTTGAAATGACACTCCATTCTGACTTTCCATAGAGAGTAGTTTGTATCATCCAATCTAGGACTATCCTTCTTGTATGATGCCATCTTAGATCACCTCAAGATGTTAGATTTCTTCAGAGGAATTACGCTCTGATACCAATTATTGGAAAAACAAGGATATACAACTGAGAGGGGGGGTAAATTAGTTACATAAATTAAGCTTATTCAACCTTAAACAATTTTTAATCTCAGATCTGATAATTAATAGTGCAAGCATAAATCAACAACATATCAAAGACACATGAACACCAATATTTTTGTGTGGAAACTCTGTTAGGGGAAAAACCACGATGGATGTTAGTCCACAAGATTATACCCTATTAGAAGTATAATGAAAGAAATGAATAGGGAATGCACATGCATTCAGGCATACTGCTCAAAGGGAAGGATCACGAACTTACATAATAAAATCAGATTAAATCCATCTAATGAACATGAATTGAGAAATTAGCTTCTTCATAAGCCTGATTATAGTTTTGGTTAGGCACAAATATACTTCGCTCAACCTTATTCACACTCTTCTCTGCACTCGAATGATCTGATCTTTATTCACACATATAATTCACACACATTCATCGAACATACTCTGAGAATACTTCAAAATGAATAAACAATCGCTCTTATATATCCACTACATGGATTTACATCAACAATGTTGTCGACCACAAATAAAGAATAAGTCACAATTGTTGGCCTCAATACATGAACAAATCTTAATGTGCATCAACCTATGTTAGTCACAACATAGTGAGGACCTAAATCAACATCCTTGAACATGCCCAACAATAAAATATTAATCCATAAGGATCCGCAACATGCTACCACCATCATGTCAGCCAAGAACATGAAAACTTTAAGAACACAAGGAAAAATCTTCAATCACGAACACACCGATCAAAGTGGACGTACCAAACTGATAGAGCATGATCTAGAAACATCACTGAACACCTCAGAAACATACACAACAACTCAATTCACCAGAATTGTAATCTCATCTTCCAGAAACACTTGTTACAGTAACTGAATAACTATAGGAACACAAAACTTCATAACTTCCTCAATTCTTGATGCGTACCACTGAAACATTTGAACAACATACTAGATAGGCTCAACAACAAACCCTTTAGTGCACACCTCCTGATCATCAACATACAAAACTTTTCATCATTCAGACCTTCTCAGCTTCACTGGCTACCTTCAATATATTTATTACAATTTTCTCAATATCTTCGGCATATACAACTTTCAAAATCACCAATGCTAATAGTGTTGACATCAATGGCAACTACATATACATCTTTCAAAATCACCAATGCTAATAGTGTTGACATAGATTAAATTCACTCATTAGGGAGTATGATCTTGTTGAACAACTAAGAAATACTCCTACTAAGATATCATTATGGGATCTTATTCAAGCCTCCCCTCATTATCACAACATGATGGAGAATGCCTTACAACAATTTCCTATCCCTTTTAATGTGCAAACAAATGACATAGTAGCTATGATTCAAGGCTTGACTGCTGACATTGTTTTCCACCAAAGTGAGCTCCCTCCTTTGGAAGTGCAAAAACAAAATGAAGCTTTCATAATAATAGCTCAATACAAAATAAAAGGGATCAAGAGAACTCTTGTAGATACTGGCTATTCCCTTAATGTGTGTAGTTTGAGCCCTCTAGATAGGCTTGGCATTGATCGATCAAACATTCAACCTGATTCTTTATCTATTAGAGGATTTGACAAATGTCATGAAGATACTACTTGGTGTGGTCACTTTACGTCTTACATTTGGAATGGAAACATTGGAAACACCAATCCATGTTATGCCTCATGAAATTTCATACAATCTTCTCTTAGGCAGACCATGGATTCATGCAATGAATGGGGTGCCTTCCACTCTTCATCATAAAATGAAGTACATCTACAACAACAAAGTGTACACACTTGACACTGATCCTGAGCTGTTAAGTGTCATACAACTTGAGAGTAACAAAGAGAATCATTTCAACACCTTAACACCAACCACGCAGGTGGAATCCATACAAAAAACACCCTTAGATGATGATTGGGGTTCCTTAGACTTCACACCTCCTTTAATGGATGCATACAAGATCATAAACAAAGACTCTGAAAAAGGGAACCATAGTCTTGTCAACACAAGACTTGGAAGATCCTTCACATGCATCCACCTCAATTACTTTAGACCAAAAAGAAAAAAATGAACACTCACCCGATCCAAAAGCACTGAAAAATATTTATGGAAAAGGTTATGAGCTTATTAAACAACTTGGCTATCATGGAAAAGGATGCGGTGCTAGCGAATAGGGAATCCGCACCCCTATCAAGCCTAACAGACAAATAATAAATCATGGTCTTGGTTATTATCCTTTGATCAAAATCACCAAGCCTTCAATCAATACCACAAATATCCCAAACAACCCTTCTACACCACCTTCAACACTAGTGTATCCTGAACTGATGGACACTAGTGATCTCCAAAGTGATCCTTTGCTACAATCAAAACAAACAAAGAAGTCTTCACATAATGTGAATGTCATATTGCAAAACACTAATGATTTATATTTTACACACTCCTTTAAGGGAGCGTACAATATCTCAGAATCTATAGAACCTTGTGTAGGTATGACATCTTGTACTCAATAAGACACATCTTTGTCACACAATAGAGGAAAACCTTCTACCTTTGATCACGAAGGTTTCTTGTCGAGACTCCTCCAAGAACTTGAAAGAAATTATATCACAAGAATTCCTTTTGCACCTATCACTGAGTCCATGGGAATTCTACTAATGAATGTAAGGCCTTGAGTAGTGAAATACAAAATCTTAAGGATTTTGGTGCTCTCCCTTATGTGGGGGCTAAACATTCCTCTAATTGATACTGATTTTCACTCAACCACACACCTCATCAATCCTTTCGGCTCACTCTTGTCCCGCACTAGGTGGGGGCAAGGGGTTAGTTAGCCTTTTTCCCTCGTATGTCACTTGTCGTTGTCTCTTTTGGCTAGTCATTAACCTTTCATGAACATATAAGAGCAATCTTGGGATGTGGATGACCCATCTTAAGTTGACTCGCATGTGTCATACTTTCCTTTTCATGATGTAGCTTAATTCAGAAACATATGAATTGGCATAGGGCTTTCTGAAAAATCTCTCATGTCTTTTTCTTCTTATACTTTAAAGAAATTACTCATAGTAATGGTGTTAACAACCGCTTTAAAGTGGGGGCATACATCGACACTCACATTTCATTGTGCGATTTTCTTTTTCTTGCAATCCCCTCTATTGGAAACCTTAGGTACAATGTTTCCCATGATGAGACATTACACTTGTCCTCTCTTATAAACAAGATGAGATCATTTGCACTTTTCCTCTCTTGGAGACATTACGCATGATATTCCTTAAGATGAGACAAAACACGAACTAAGAAAAATCCATTTGAACATTTCTTAAACCATTTGAAAAAACCATTTTCTTTTGGAGTGCCTTATTAAAGTTATCAAGAGGTATAACTTTGGTATGGTTCGAGCGAGAAGCCCAATCAGTGGCATGAATTTCCTCATAAGCCATCTGCATGTGTGTGAGTGCATACCAGCCATGAGTGTATTTTTCTCACCTTCTTGGAATTCTCACCCAACGGATAACCAAGAGTTTCGTTGCCTAAAAATGAGTATGCATTTTTGGACAAATAGTCTAGATTTGATCCACAACTAGCTGGACAAATGGTCAAAGCTAGATTTGATGCACGTTTCCTCTCTTGGAGACCCTACGCATGATGTTCCTTAAGATGAGTTGAACATTTCTTAAACCATTTCAAAAATAATTTTAAAAAACCATTTTCTTTTGTGGCGCCTTATTAAAGTTATTAGGAGGTATAACTTTGGTATGGTTCAAGCGAGAAGCCTAACCAGCGGCACAACTTTCCTCATAAGCCACCTGCATGTGTGTGAGTGCATAACAGCCATGAGTGTATGTTTCTCACCTTCTTGGACTTCTCACCTGATGGAAAACCAAGAGTTTCGTTGTCTCAAAGTGAGTATGCATTTTTGGTCAAACAGTCTAGATTTGATCCACAACTAGTTGGACAAATGGTCGAAGCTTGATCCACATTTTTACTTTCATTCTTCTCTTTCTTCTACTTCTTTCCATTGCATGATTTTTTATCTTGTTTTTTTGTAAATCATTCACCCTTGTGTGTGTCCTTCTGTACTTATGTTGGTTTGACTTAGGATCTTGGATCCTAGGGGCTTGCGCAATCTCCTTTGATCTTTGTCATCCTTTGCCATTCACATTGGTACAATTGGACCCTTCTCTTGAATGGATACTTTAGTGTGAGTTTGAAGCAAGTTCATCCTCTCACTAAAGTGGGGGCTAAATGTTTTGCAAAAAAGTGTAGCCTTGACACTTTTCACTCATTTGGGCCTTTTCTTGTGGTTTTGGGCCTAGTTTTGCCTAGATTTAATGCTGTAATGTGGTCAACACATTCACGTTAGGTCTTGAACCCTTGCAAATCAATAAATTTTTTATGATGTCTTGTAAAAGTGTTGTGAAGTGTTGTAACCCACTTTCACACTTTTCTAAGCCCCTTTCATCATAATTCATCTAAACAACCTCTTTTTACCCCTTTCCAAGTGTGTCGCCAAAAAGCGTAGCCTTGACACTTTTCACTCTTTTGGGCCTTTCCTATGGATCTTGGACCTCTTTTTACCCCTTTCCAAGCCTTGTTTCAAAGTGTTGTAAGGTGTTGTGAAACATTTTCACACTTTCCTAGGCTTGTCATCACTAAATTAACCCTCTCTTATGGCATAATGACCCTTTAATGTACTTTTAGGCCTGACTTAACTCTGTTTCAAGAGGTGAGCCCATTCAACATCATTAATCACCTTTTAAATCCTGACAACCACTTGAATTATTCCAAGTGGACTAGGTCACCACCTTGGGTGACCTAGTCGTTTTTGGCATAAAATTCAAAATTAAGAGAAAATTCTAACGGGAATTTGCCTTCAAAACCCTAAGGTCGACCTATAATGTGTTGTTTTTTGGAAATTAGGGAATAACATGTATAAATAAGGGTTTTTCCCCTCATTTTAACCCTAACAAATTCATTCACCTAACTCTCAACAACTCATTCTTCTCAATCACACATCTCTCACTCTTCTCGAGCAAGTTACAGTTTATGCATACTAGGTCATCATGACATCTCTCCAAGGCATTCAAGGGCTGATTGTTGCAACAACACAAGATAAATCATCATGTAAAGGTATTGAATCCATCATTTCATATTTCATGCTCTATTACCTTGTCTCTTCATTTGATTTAATTATCTAAAAGGGGTTTGATCAAGGCAAATCCCCATGCCTTAACAATCAATATTTATTTCTCTTGGTGTGTGTTTGCAAATTTAGGTATCTTGGAAGCTTGAAGATCATCCAAGAATGGATTTAAATATTTTTTAATACACCTCCTTGTTGGATAGGGCAAAACATGCAATAAAAGACACCTATAGACTAGATACTGCACTTTCGGGTCTGAAAACTTATCAGGAGTAGAACTGCAGAACAAGAACCATATAGTGCACCTTCAGATCTCCTAAAATATGGAAGTGGACTAGGTCACCATTAGTGGAAACTTATTCCCACTATATATGAATTTCATGGTTTTCTGTATATTTGGGTACCTTTTTGGTAGAGATGGGTTCTGACAGATTTTCACAAAAATTGGACTAGGTCGCCCAGAATGGTGTAAGTGTCCCAGTCAACTTCTGCATCAGTTTCTCCAAGATTCTAGACCTTCATGCCATCCCTTTTCAGCCTCTAGGTGCACCTCTTTCATTTACAACTTTATGTTTTGTTAAAGTTTACATTTTAGGTCATTTTGTAAATGTTTGCATACAACATTGTGTTTTCCAGCACTTCACATTCTTTAGATTTAGCATCAATAAGTCATCTTTCTTTCATTTTATTGCACTTAGACATCATATTTATACACACATCAAAAACCCCTAATCCTTTCAATGTAACCCATAAACATTTTGGTATCCCTCTCTATCCTTTTAGGTGAAAACCCTAGAAGTGTTAAAGACCCTAAGTGGGTACCAAAACCTTCGTTACATTTTGGTGAACCCAACGTCTACATACCTTCTTTTTTTAATAGAATTCCATCATTTTCCTAGAATTAGATTGCATTGCATGTTGCATTAGTTAAGTTGCATTCTAGGGTTTTGACTTTTTACATTAGTGAAAGTGCATATAGGTTCCCATTTTTGCATTTAAAATCATTGAAACCTTCTAAAATTTCGCATTTTCATCTTAGTTCTTCCCCATACAATACAAAAACTACCTAAATCCATCTAAATATTCAAAATAAAATTCAAAAAAATTCACCAAGTGAACTAGGTCACCACCCTGGGCAACCTAGTCCCTTTCCACCCCTGAAATAGCCTTTTACAGAGCTAAAAACTCTATTTTTAGGCTTTTGTTTTCTCCCATTATCTATTTTTATCAATTGGTTGAGTTTTTGTAACATGAATTTCATTAAATTTAGCTTAAATTATCTCATTTTATGCATTGTTTAAATTCAATTTTGCATTTACACTACTTCATTTTCAGATCATTGCATAGTGTAATCACTAAATTACCTTCTTTAAAATCTGAGAATTGCATTTCATCCTATGTCTTTACATTTCATTTTAAGTTTACATAGCTTTTGTTACATTTTAAATATCATTCATGGTACTTGTGGATAGTATTAGACTTTTGCAATTTTCATTTTCTACATTAGTTCCTAGTTCATTTATTTCATATTCATTACAAAATGAAAACAACACTTTAACATCACAAGCACCCACTCACACCCTTCCTAAGCCCTTTAGTAGTGATTACTTAGACATGTTATATGAATCCCTTGATGAATTCATCTCTTCTAGCTCATCCACTAAATATTTTCCCCAAGAGGTTGCAAACATCGATAATCATGATAATCATAATTGTTCTTCTCCTAATATCTCTCCCATTGGTGACGAAGGTATCTTGCAGAAATGAGACACAATCATTGAATATAATGATGGTTTTTCTTGTCTTCCTCTTCCTCCCCCTTGAAAATACCTTATAACACATGAAGCTACAATCATGGTTACTACCTTCCGTAGCCTTCATTCATATCCCAACACCTCCCCTATTTGCGATAATGCTTTAATAACTAAGGATATTTTGGTATCAAGCAACCCTATGATTGAGAGTTATAGAATTATTTCTCTCCTTCCTAATTTCCTTCACATTTGGAAGGGTCTATTTAAACAACATAGTCCAATCATTGGTAACCATAAAATTCCTAGTTATCCTTCTCTTAATGCCTCTCCTATGAGCAATGAAGCTACTCTACCAAATCCAATCATGACATGTGATGAACCTATTGTTTGTCACTTTCTAAAAATCTCTCCTCCTAAGATAGATACTATGGAACATGAGAATGACACCTTAGAGGAAAAGAATGTGATCATCGATAATCACAAAAATCAATTTTTCCCCTCTCCTAATATCTCTCCTATTAGTGAAGAAGATATTATGGTGTTACAAGATCCACTTGATGAAAATCATGAGAAACTTATGACACAAGACACTTCAACCATTGATCATTCCCTTACTTGTGATAAAGTCTATAGTGTAGAAACAAATAATGAATGTCTTGAACATCTTGTTTGTAGTTCTCCTAAACACTCTCCTACTAGGGAAGGTATCATGGTGTAGAAAAAAACATGGTTGCACTCCTTTCAAGCAATAGTAATGTTTCTTCCTCGGGTGATGGTAAAAAGATGATACTAGATTGCCCTTTCTTAGACATACATCAAACCAAGCATGTCGAGGTTATCCATACAGAAGTGTCCATTAGATCCCCATCTCCTATTGTCCATTAGATCCCCATCTCCTATTGGACCTCCTAAGTATCCTCTAATCATTCACTCACCTAAGAACAATGTCTCACACCACCCAAGTTGCCATGACATTTCTCACATATATGACAAAGTCTACACCATCAAGGACAACTTTGTGAAAAATTTGTTTCCTCATCCGCATAAATAACATTAGTTGTTGCTCCTTGCCATGTAATAGTTATAAGATCATAACACATTCACTATTTCATTTTTTGCATCCCTCGCGAGGAGAAGAATACCATCATCCATTCTAGGCTCACCTTTGTCCTACACTAAGTGGGGGCAATCATTTAAGTATCCTTGTCCTTGTATGTCACTTGTCGTTGTCTCTCTTGACTAGTCATTAACCTTTCATGAACATATAAGAGCAGGCTAGGGATGTGGATGACAAGTCTTAAGTTTACTCGCATGTGACACACTACCTCTTCATGATGTAGATCAATTCAGAAACATATGACTTATCATAGGGATTTCCAAGTTAGCTCTCATGTCCCCTTTCCTCTATCCTTGGCTACTATAAAGAAATTTCTTATAGACATGGTGTTAGCAACCGCTTTAAAGTGGGGGCATACATAGACGACATCCTTTTGCAAATTCCATGGTGTGATTTTTCTTTTTCTTGTCCAACGTGTCCTCTTCTTGGTGGTGTCATTGGGTTTGATGCCTTACAAGAGTGTACGATCAACTGAAGTGGCCTGATGCGAACGAGGCATCCCATGGATAACGATCTACCACCCTGAATTTTCCTCTCTTGGAGACATTAGGCACAATGCTCCCTAAGAATGAGACCTAACATGAACAAAGAAAAATCCCCTTCAACAAAATCTTCACGTAATATTCAAAAACATTTACAAAAGCATTACATTGTGGTGTCTTATCAAAGTTATCAAGCGAGGTAACTTTGGTATGGTTAGTATAATGGGAAGCCAACACATTGGAATGAATTTCTCATTATATGGTGGGAAGCTAACACATTGGCATGACTTTCTCACTAAACCACCTACTCTTTTTGGACAAACGACCTAGATCTAATCCACAACTAACTGGACAAATGGTTGAAGCTTGATCCAACTTTTTATTTTCATTTCTGTCTTCCTTTAGTGCTTTTCATCGCATGATCATGTATTTTGTTTTGCTGCAAATCATTCACCTTTGAATTTATCCTCTTGCATTGATGTCTCTTTGACTTGGAATCTTGAACCCTAGGGGCTTGACTACCTTCTTCATTCTTCACCATTCTTCGCCATCTCCATTAGGCTACTTTAGTGTGATTTTGAAGCAAGTTCATCCTCTCACTAAAGTGGGGGCTAAATGTGTCACCAAAACATGTAGCCTTGACACTTTTCACTCATTTGGGCCTTTCCTATAGATTTTGGACCTCTTTTTACCCCTTTCCAAGCTTTGTTTCAAAGTTTTGTAAGGTATTGTAAAACATTTGCACACTTTCCTAGGCTTTTCATCACTAAATTAACACTCTCTTATGGCATAATGACCCCTTAATGTACTTTTAGGCCCGTCTTGAGTGTGTTTCAGGAGGCAAGCCTGTCAAACATCATTAAACACCTTTTAATTCCTGGCCACCACTTAATTTTTCCAAGTGGACAAGGTCGCCACCTTGGGTGACCTAGTCCCTTTTGGCATAAAACTCAAAATTAAGACAAAATTCTAACGGGAATTTGCCTCCAAAACCCTAAGGTCGGCCTATAATGTGTTATTTTTAGGAAATTAGGGTATAACATGTATAAATAAGGGGTTTTCCCCTCATTTTAACCCTAACTATTTCATTATTCACTCATCACTCATGCTTCCTAATCACTCATCCACTACTCTTCTCAAGCAAGCTAGGGTTTATGCATACTAAGTCATCAAGACATCTCTCCAAGGAATTCAGGGGTCGATTGTTGCAACAACACAAGATCAATCATCATGGAAAGGTATTAAATCCATAATTTCATATTTCATGCTATATTATCTTGTCTCTTCATTTGATTTAACTATCTAGAAGGGGTTTGACTAGGGCAAACCCCCATGCCTTGACAATCAATATTTATTTCTCTTTATGTGTTTGCAGATTTAGATATCTTGGAAGCTTGAAGATCATACAAGAATGGATTTAAATCTTTTTGAAGACACTGCCTTTTTTTCTAGGGCAAAACATTCAATAAAAGACACCTACAGACTAGATTCTGCATTTTCGAGTCCTGAAACTTATCAAGAGTAGAAGTGTAGACAAGGAGCCACATAGTGCACCTTCAGATCTCCCAAAATCTAGAAGTGGACTAGGTCACCATTAGTGGTGACTTAGTCCCACTATATATGAATTTTACGGTTTTCTATAGATATGAGTACCCTTTTGGTAGAAACGGGTTCCAACAGATTTTCACAGAAACTAGACTAGGTCACCCATAATGGTGTAAGTGTCCCAATCAACTTCTGAGTTAGTTTCTCCAGGATTCCAAACCTTCATGCCATCCCTTTTCATCCTCCAAGTGCACCTCTTTCATTTACAACTTTTTGTTTTGTTAAAGTTTACATTTTAGGTCATTTTGTAAATGTTTGCATACAACATTGTGTTTTCCAGCACTTCACGTTCTTTAGATTTAGCATCAATAAGTCATATTTCTTTCAATTTATTGCACTTATAAATCATAGTTAGACACACATCACAAAACTCTAATCCTTTGAATGTAACCCATAAACATTTTGGTATCCCTCTCTATCCTTTTAGGTGAAAACCCTAGAAGTGTTAGAGATCCTAAGTGGGTACCAAAAATTTCATTACACCAAGCCTTATTTCAAAGTGTTGTAAATAGTTTTAACAAACTCTCACACTTTCCTAGGCTTGTCATCACTAAATCAACCATTTCTTATGACAAAATGACCCCTTAATGCACTTATAGGTCCTACTTTAGTGTGTTTCGAAAGACAATCCCGATAAACATCAATAATCACCTCTTAATATGTGACAACCAATTAAATTTTCCCAGGTGGACTAAGTCGCCACCTTGGTCGGCTTAGTCCCATTTGGCATAAAAATCAAAATGAACTCAAAAATTTGGTGGGATATTGTCTCCTAAACCCTAAGGTTGACCTGAGATGTGTTATTTTTGGGAAATTAGGGCACAACATGTATAAATAAAGGGTTTTCTCCTCATTTTTCAATATCTAATATCTTACATCTCCTCCTTCTATTGTCTTATATCTCCTTCTCTTCAACATTCTTCTCAAGCAAGCTAGGGTTTCAACACTCTAAGTCATCAAGCAAGCATTCAAAGGACAAATTATCTAACCATTATTGTAGCAACTCAAGATCTATCATCAAGGCAAGGATATTACTCCATTCTTGCATGCTTCATTTCATTATCTCTTCAGTTTGGTTTAATTACCTAAAAGGCCCATTTGACCAAGGAAAACCCCCATGCCCTAACATCCAACATTTATTTCTCTCTTTGTGTGATTTGCAAGTCTTGTTTGCAAGTTTTCCAAAGTGGTGGATTAGAAGTGTTGTCATCAAATTGTTGAATCCCTTCAAGGTTGCAAAAACCCTAAAGGAGACTTGGAGAAAACCTATAGGCCGAAAATCAAGGTTTCTGGTCTGAATACTTGGAGGAGCAGAAGTGCAGGTTGAGGTCTACATATTCCTCTTTCGAATCTTCTAAAAAGACAAAGTGGATGCTTCCCGTAGTTGTGGTGACTTATTCCTATTGTGCATATTTTTTTATAGATTTCTGTGGATTCATATACCCTTTGGGCTGAAATAGGCCCCAATGCGCTTTTCCAAAATTCTGCTAAAACTGGACTAATTCACCCAATTTGGCATAAGTGTCCCACCAAGCTTAAAAATCAGATTTTGTAGAATTATAGGTACATTTTAGGTCTTCATTCCAGCCTCTACTATTTTCTAGGTGCACTCCTCATTTTCTCTTTCATCTTGCTTTGTATTGCATTTCATCTATCTTCCTACATATTACATTGTGTCTTCAAATAAGTTGCATTTTCTAAGTGTTTAGTCTTATTGTATCAATTTCTAGCATTTAGATCATTGCACTTAGACACATTCACACACACACATACAACCCTCAATTTTGAATGAACCCTAGATTTTGGGTGCGAAAAAAAATCTCTCCTTCTAGGTGAAAACCCTAGAAGTTCTAGGGAATACACTTTCCTGTAAAAATTTGTGGTACAACACCACCAAGAAAAAAGATGCATCAAAAGAAGAAATAAAATCACACTGTGAAACATGAATGTAGATGTATTACCCCACTTTAAAGAGGTTGCTAACACCATTACTGTGAGAAATTGATTTAAAGTAGAAGAAGACATGAGATCTTATTTGGAAAGCCCTATGTCAAGTCATATGTTTCCAAATACTACATCATGAAAAAGGGGTTGCAATACTAAATATAACTCAGTACATCACATGCGAGCCAACTTAAGGCATTTCATCCACATCACAAGCTTGCTCTTATGTATACATGGAAGGCAGTGAACTAGCCAAAAGAGACAACAACAAGTGTCATACGAGGAGAAGGCTACCTAACCCCTTGCCCCCACTTAGTGTAGGAAAAGGATGAGCCAAGATGATTGATGAGAGATATGATAGAATGAAAATAAATATCAATTAGAGGAACTAGATACTGCAACACAAGGAAAAAGCACCACAATCCTTAAGATGTTGAATTTTATTACCCAAAGCCTTACATTAATTAGTAGAATGACCATGAACTCCATGATATGTATAGAATGAACTCTTGTAGTAAAATTTCTTTCATGTTCTTAAAGGGAGAGATATCAAACGTTCTTGGAGGAATCTCAACAAGATACTCTCTTGATCAATAGTAGAAGATGTTCTTTTATTTTGCAACAAAGATATCTCTTGCTTAGTACAAGATTCCATACTTACACAAGACTCTTTAGATTGCGAGATTTTGTTCTCTTCTTTAAAGGAAAGTTTAAAATCTAATAAACTCCAATAATTAGTGTTTTGCATGATGAAATTTATGTTAAGCGAAGATTTCTATGTTTCATTTGTTTCTTTCAAAGGATAATACCCAAGACCACTAGTGTCTATCAGTTCAAGATGCACTAATGTTAAAGTTGGCTAAGAAGAATCTTTTGTTTCTTTCATTTCTTTCAAAGGCCAATAATCAAGCCCACTAGTCATTAATCATGTGTTAGGCTCTATAGGGACATGGATACCTTGTTCTCTAGTACCACATCCTTTTCCACTATATCCAAGTTGTTTCATAAGTTCATAACCTTTTCCATAAATATTTTTTCATTTCTTTTGGATTCAGTGGTTGCTCGTGATTAACTTCATCAAAGTTTGTTGTGTATGTTGTATTTTCTTCTAAATTGGTTGAGGTGGATGCTCTTGAAGGGTATTTCAAATTTGTGTTGAAATTACTTCTTTTTCTTTTCCCTTGTCAAACTCTTTTGTTATGATCTTGTGTTCTCCCATGAATGTTGTGAAATCTAAGGAACCCCAGTCATCTTCTAATAGCTTCATGACTTCCTCAATATGTTTTCTTTATCTTTTTCTTGCACGAGTTACACTTGTGTAGTTGGTGTCAATGTTTTCAAAGGGCACTCCTTATCTTTCTCAAGTTGTAAAACATTCTAAGGCTCATGATCAGCATTGAGTGTGTATACTTTGTTGTCGTAGACATATTTCATTTTATGATGAAGGGTAGAAGGAACTGCATCCATCTCATGAATCCATGGTCTTCCTAAAAAGAGGTTTTATGAAAGATCATCAAGAATAACATGGATCGGGGTTTGTAATGTTACCTTCCCGACTATTAGAACCAAAATTATCATGATAAATTCTAGAGGCTTTTATCCATTTGAACCAAAAACATTTCTATCTTTTTCATGAAAAATCATTTTATTGCCATCCATAATACCAAAAATGAATTTTACTACCATACTATTTCTTTAACATCCACCCTTCATAGCCTACACTATTTACCTCCTTACCGCAACCCTTTGCAAAATGGTTCGTGGTATCGCGGTTAGCAATAGTTAAGATAGGCTTTCAATGCCACACCACAGAGGGAAAAAGCAAGACCCGCGGTAGAACGGTATACTTGAAGGAAACTGCCATACCATGGAGGGTCAACAAAGTGCCCGTGGAAGAGCGGTGAGGGAAGCGAAGATTGTGATAAGTCATAGACCACTATATCATGAAGGGTTAGAACAGTGCCTGCGGTAGAGCAGTGGAGATGATGGTCAAGCAAGATCATACTGCGGTACCACTGAGTGAAGAAAGGTAGACCATGGTGGAGCGGTAAGAAAGAGAAGACAAAACAAGTACACCGCGACACTGTGGCAATACAAAATATGTTGCGTGGTAGAGTGGTAAGCTAACAAAGGAGAATCAAAGGACACCACAGTACTGCTATGAGAGGAAGGATGGTGTGAGGTAACACGGTAAATAGGTTGTTGCTGCCACGTCGATTGTTATTGTTATTTTTAGTTGTGTTTTATTCTGAAGCAATGCGACCTTTTTCTTCTCATCAGAATACAAACAGACCAAAAATAAAAGGTGCGAGGGATTTTCTAAAGATATAAAAGGAGGAGATAGATAATGAATAGGGGTTGGAAGTTAGAACAATTAGAAAAGAGATAATTTTCAGAATTTTTATGTTGTGAAGACCATGATACATGATAAATTTTGAAGAATTCAATGAAGATGTCTAATTTTGCTGCATAATTTTGGTATCAACTATTTGTCAGAATTATTCAATTATTTGGTTGTCTCCATTTTAATGCTTCTCTGTTATTTAAAATGGTATATCAAGTATATGCAGTTTGTTGATACACATTTTTTGTATTCGTGTGATATGATTAATTGGTTCTTTCAAGTAAAGATTAAATCCTTCTAGTCAATCACAGTAATTTGGAAGTGTTAATTGGATCAATAAGTAAAACCGTATAATTAGGGTTGTCAATCTATCTCAAGTAGAGTTTTTCAACTATTTACTTGCATTTTTATACAAGTTATAAACTCATATTAGTGTGCCAAACAGTTTGAGTTATTTCCATTAAGGGTCACATTTTATAAGTCTTCATTGGACTCCATATACCCAATAGGGCACTGGTCTCACCCATTTTTAATTCACTTAGTTTAATTAAATCATTTTTTCAGAACTCCACATCTGTTAACTGAACATATTGAATTATATATATATATACAATTTATACCAAATAGGTTTGTATTTGCCCACTTCCAAATTTCCATTGTGGATAGATTGTTTAGAGGAAAGACACAGTTCAAATCTACTTCATGTATATAGGTTTACCCGCCTAGGTTTAGCAGAGCCTAAAGAGTAGAAGGTTCAAATTCACTATTTGGCCTTGTACGTTAGCTAGAAATGTTGTGAGATCTTGGAAACCTCTCGGGGTTTAAACCTACATTTTTGAGTCCTAACAATTTGGCGACTCTACTAGGGACCATTAAACCAAAACCAAGCCTACATCATAGAATCAACACCTTGCAGGAGACTCCACTGGGAACAATGAAATACAAAATTTTCTCACTTTTGGAAAGTGAGTGGTGACTCTGAATGAACAAGTGCATTGAAACTAATAAAGTGAAATATACATCAGAAAGGAACCATCCTAGAGTTCAAACTATCAAAATTACTCACAACATGCATGGCAGAAGATCTTTGTATAAGGAGGATCCTAATAATGATGAAAGTAAATGGACTCAAAAGAATGATAACGGCAAGAAGGTGTCTCATGACATGGGCCCAAAAAATAAAGACAAAACATCAAAAGCACACCTAGAGACACATAATTCCTATGGTACACTGGCAACTAAAAATAGCCCATCTAGAGAACCTCACACTCCTAAGGAAAAGAGGAATCCCTTCTATCAATCAGAGCCCAAGAAAGTTCAGGATTTCATGGCTGGACTTGAGGCTAAAAGGGAAAGGAGACAACATGAATATGATCAGAAAATGGCATTACTTGAAGAGAATCAGGATGGACTTGGCTATGAAGTAGCCTCTGAAGAGAACTATGAACACATGGCTCATGATGAGATAAATGCATGATTGGAACATGAAAGACAAGAAGTGGAAAGAACAAGAATAGAGTATGAGCAGAGGCTCCAAGCGATAAAAGAGCTTCAAGAATTGAAGTTACAAAAAGCTCAGATGGCTAGCTTACCTAAATATGTGCCACCTCATAGGCAAGGGAATAATAATGCAGGACCTTCAAATACCCCAAGAGCACAACAAAATCAACCAGGGAATTAGTATAGACTCCCAAATGCTCCACCACAACATCAAAATGCTCAAACACCCCCTCACTAGCATTATATACCCCAACATGATCAACAACACATGCCTCCACAAGGTCAGCAATGCGTGCCACTACCTCACAACAATCCATTGTACTAGTACCAGCATCCTCAAAATCCATCTCCTCCACCATACACAACCATGATCAAACAATTTAATTTGGCTGGATTTCAAATATATCCTTATCCCATGGATAACAGTTGGAGAAGCCTTGTCCCAAAATTCAGAGGAAGTAGTGCAATCACAGCTGAAGAACACCTAAGGAGATTTAATGCATTTATTCAAGACTTGGATATGCAATATGAGGATGTGCAAATGAGATTGTTTATGACGTCATTGATTGAAGATGCTAGATATTAGTTTAACAGTTTGCCAACAACTTCTATTTTCTCCATTCAGGAGTTTTATGAACAATTCCTTGAGCAATATGGGAATCAATGTGCACCAGAGTTTTCCCTGCATGAATTGGTAACTATCTAGAAGCATCAGAATGAGTCAGTTTATGACTTCAACCAGAGGTTTTCTAAACTACATAATAAGATACCTCCTGGATCCAAATTAGTTGATCTCAATGCAATAAGTATTTATTTAAAAGCTTTTGATCCTAAGATAGGATATGAGCTTAGGAACAAGTGTCCCAGGAATTTAGTCGAAGCTCAAAAGATAGCACTAACTATTGAAAATGATAGGAAAGCCACAGGAATGGTTGGCAAGAGGGATAATCCTAGGATTCCCCAATATGCTCCTCCAAATAGGCAGGAGAATTCATACAGAAATGAAAGGCCAAGGTTGCATGACATGCCATATAATACAAATTGGAAGGATGGAAAGCTAGTAATGGATAGGCCAAGGAATAATGAGACACTTGATCCTTTAAAGAAAAGAGGGGTATATATGATAGATAGCAGTCCCTAGTGCTCAGTTTGTGAGTTGCCACATTCCCCAGATTATTGTATTGTAGCTCAGTCAATACCAAGAAAAGACATACCATAAGACAACAATGAAGAGGACCATAATATATATTTAATTTCCCACACTCTTTACTCTGTTGAGTAGGGATATTCATCTTCAGAAGAAGGAGGGTATGAATATGATGTTGATCACCAAAAGTACAATGTCCATATGGTAGAACAACAAGTTGTTTCTGATTGTGAAGAAAGTGATAATGAACAATGACCTCCTAGTACATCATATCAAACAAATAGGTGCAATGTAAGGAGACCGACTGAGGAAGAAATTAAAAGATTAACCATTGCAGTAGTTGAGTAGGCCAAAAGTAGATACTGGTTGAGAAATAGAACAGTAAATGAGAATGAAGGTGTTCCAAGAGGAATATTTTTGAAGAATAAGAAAATGCCTTAGGAAGCTTCACAAAGGATAGATGATAAGAAGTTTGATAATAAAGAACAAAATTATGTCCATAAGGAAGAAAACAAAGAATTGCCCAAGGACAAACAAAAGTCAAATCAGACAAACAAAAAGGAGAAAGAGGAGAACAAAGGAGAGTCAATAGAGAAAAAGAGGATGATCAGAACAAAAGGTGCCTCTTTGATTTCACACAAGCTTTGTCCCAGGTAAAAATTTATGTCCCATTACTTGAAATGATGAAGATTAAAGAGTATAGGGAAAGTGATATTCAATTAATGTCTAGTGGGGCTAATAAAATTACAAACTTTGAAAATAAGGAGATTCCTGAAATTAGTAATAGGAAGGAAAAGATAAAAGTTCCAGAGGTTTGTCTAAGTGATGCATTGATGAATCCACCACAAATTTATCCATTATTTACTACCCTACTCATAAATGGAAAGCTGGTAAGAAATTGTATGATAGATTCAAGTGTTTCTATGAAGATTATGTCATTAGGGGTGATGAAGCAACTCGATATGCGGGTAGATGTTAAGGGGGCTAAATTTTATGATATGGAAAGTAGACTTGTCTTGGTTGTAGGAATTATGAAATATGTGGAAGTGAAATTGGCTACTTACCCACAAGTGACTTATAATATTGATATAACTGTGATTGACACGCCTCCTCAATTTGGAATGATTTTGTCAAGACAATGGACTACTACAGTTGGAGGCAATGTACAATTTGATTTATCATATGCCACAATACCAGTCAATGGTGAAGAAGTCAAGTTGTATAGAGAACCAAGGATGAATCATATTGTTGAGTATGTTCCTCAAGAACAACTCAATTGTTTCTGTGATGTGGATTTAGGGAGCTTCAGAGTGGAACCCTCTCAGACTGAATTAGCAAATACTGACCCAATTGATAAGCACATTTCTAAAGATCAAAAAGGTGTGTGAAAAATATATTTTGATGGAGCATGCAGCCAAGAAGGCAATGGAGCTGGAGTGGTATTTATATCACCTGAAGGTGTAACATTAAAATATTCATTTTTGTTAACCTTTGAGTGTACAAACAATGTGGCAGAGTATGAGGACTTGTTGATTAGTTTGAATATGGCTGTCAAGCACAAGATCAAATTGCTAACTGTCTTGGGAGATTCTGAGTTGGTTGTCTCAAAAATCAGATCCAAATATACTGCAAAGAACAAGATATTGAAACAGTATAGAAATGTTGTGTGGGATACAATTGAATTATTTGATGCTTTCTCAATTGATTGGGTAGATAGATCAAAAAATTTAATGGCAGACTTTCTGGCTAATGTAGCCTTGAAAAGAGATGATATCACCTTGGCTGGAATATCTCAGGTTGAATTCAAAACAAGACCTCCTATCCCTGACAACATATACACCTAGCAGGTTTTCAATGATGATGTTGACCTTTTAAAGTTTCTTCATTGTATAGATCAGTATGAGGCACATGAGATTGATTTCAATTCTTTTGTGGAAGAAGATGGGAAACAAACTGTATTTGGGAAGGAAGTTTTGCAACTTAAAACCAACAAGCTCCCCAAAGGGCTTGTGGCATTAGAAAGAGTGTATGATGGGAATGATTGCTCTCTTATGAAGCAGATATTGGTCAAGAAAGAAGATATTGAAGAATTAAATTTGGGAACTGAGTTAGCACCAAAAAGGGTCTACATTGGAAAGAAGATAAGCTCAACCATCAGGGGAATGTTGATTGCATTATTGAGAAAACATAAACATGTGTTTGCTTGGTCTTATGAGGATCTTAAGGCATATAGAGAAGATCTTTTCCAGCATGAGATTCCACTTAAACTAGATACAAAGCCATTCAGACAAAGTAAGAGGCCTATTAACCCAACTTTGGAACCTAAGCTGTAGGAGGAACTGGCAATTCTCAAAGATGGAGGTATTATTAAACCCATTAGACATTCAACATGGGTCTCAAACCTGGTTCCAGTAAGAAAGAAAAATGGGGATATTAGATTATGTGTAGATTTTAGAACTCTGAATGTTGCTTCCATTAAAGATAATTATCCTCTCCCAAATATGGAGGCAATATTGCACAAAGTAACATGGTGTGAGCTGCTATCAATGATGGATGGGTTTTTTGGATATAACCAAGTTAAAGTCAAAGAGTCTGAGCAATACAAGACAACGTTTACCACACCATGGGGGACATATGTTTATATTAGAATGTCATTCGGTCTCACAAATGCAGGGGCCACTTTTCAAAGGGCCATGGATGTGGCATTTACAGATATGATTAATGTTATAATGGTGGTGTACCAAGATGATCTTACTGCTTATTCCAAAAGGGCAGAGGATCATGTGGGATACTTGGAGAAGATATTCATCAAGGCTTTGGAATATGGTATTAGTCTTAATCCTAAAAATGTCATTTTTCTGTTACAGAGGGTAAAATTTTGGGACATATTGTATTAAAATATGGGATTAGAATAGACCCTAAGAGAGTAGAAGCTATAGGTAAAATCCCCATGCCCAAAACTGTCAAAGCAGCCCAATATTTTTTTGGTTAAATTAACTTTGTTAGGAGATTTGTATCCAATTTTGCTGAAAAAAGGAGAGAAGCTAGATTGGACTGCTGAAGCCATGGAAGCCTTTATATCTATCAGAAGAGCTATCAAAGAAGCTCCCATTCTAAAGTCCCCTGATTTTACCAAACCTTTTCAAATATTTTCTTTTCCTTCATTTCACACCATAGCAGTTGTTATGTTATAGAAGAATGATGAAGGTCATGAACAACCTATATCTTTTTTCAACAAATCTTTGCAGGGGTCAGAATTGAAATATGATATTATAGAAAAACAAGCCTTTGCATTGGTCAAAGCAACAAAATCTTTCAGGCCATATCTTGTTGGAGCTAAAGTAATTACTTATGTCCCACATGCAGTTGTGAAAGATATCCTGGTACAGATAGAGGTGACAAGGAAAAGATGCAAATGGATTAATAAAATCCAAGAGTTCAATATGGAAATTTAGATTACCAAGTTGGTAAGAGGACAGGGTTTGGCCAAGCTAATGGCAGAAACAAACATTGAAGCAAATCAAATCTACAATATAGAAGGTGAGGAGAATGCAGTTGCAATTATTGAACATAATTATTGGCACACAGACATAATGTATTATCTCAAACACATGAAATGCCCTGAGTGATTGAATGATAATAAAAAGAGAACTTTGAAGCTGCAAGCATCTAAGTATGTTTTTTATAGAAAGGGATCTATTTTGGAAGAATAGGGATGGAATGTTGTTGTTGTGTCTAGATGAATCACAAGAAAAATATGTCTTGAGGGAGCTGCATGAAGGGGTGTGTGGAGGCCATTATTTTTCCGAGACCAGTGAACATAAGATTCTCAGAGCTATTTATTACTAGCCTAAAGTGTTTAATGACTCTTTTGCACATGTAAGGAAATGTGAGGCTTGTCAGAAGTTTTCAGGGAAATTGAAGTATCAAGGAGCCTTACCACTTAGACCTTTGCAAGTAGAAGCCCCATTCCACCAATGGGGAATTGACTTCATTGGATAAATATAGGAAAATTCAAGTGGAGGACATAGATGGATATTATTGGCTACAGATTATTTTACTAAGTGGGTGGAGGAAATCCCAACTAAACAAGCAACAAGAAAGGTGGTGGTGAACTTTCTAATGCAGAACATCATAACTAGATTTGGCACACTGGTAAGATTGATCACAGATAATGGGATGTATTTTAGATCTAATGAGTTTAGATATTTCTACAACACATATGTCATTACTATTTCATATGCTGACCCTTATCATCCACAAGCAAATAGCCAAGAATAATCAAGTAATAAAAATATTTTAAAGATAATAAGGAGGCTGTTAGATACAAATGA
Organism: Sequoiadendron giganteum; assembly: GCA_007115665.2. Lineage (NCBI taxonomy): Eukaryota > Viridiplantae > Streptophyta > Pinopsida > Cupressales > Cupressaceae > Sequoiadendron > Sequoiadendron giganteum. The sequence continues at coordinate 1,821,885 of CM021102.1, forward strand.
AAAGGCATGGTACTGAAAGTTGAGAATGGTTGTGTGGGAAGATAGGATTACAGTAAAAAAGGAAATTGGAAAGTCTCCATTTGAACTGGTATATGGAACGCAAGCCAGGATGCCACTACATAATCTTTTACCAATTTATAACTTTATTTTGCAAGAGGATTTGGATGTTTTTGAACCAATGGAGGAAAGAATGGAGGAGCTTGCAGAACTCAATGAAATAAGGAGAATGGCCCAAAAGCAAAGTGTGAAGTTGTAGTCTCAGATGAAATACCTTTGTGATAAAAAGGTTAAAGATCAAAAAATTGAGGAAAATGATTTAGTGTTGATGTGGAATGCCTGATGTCAGGAGAAGGGAAAGCATGACAAGTTTGAAGCTTTGTGGTTGGGACCTTTTGTGATCATTGGAAAAGGTGGGGATGACTTTTATTAATTATAGATAATGTCTAGAGAGGAGTAGGAGTTGCCTGTACATGGGCAGTTCCTGAAGCATTTCTTCTCTTGAGGAGTACCAAAGGATTAAGGATTTCCAATGCATGGAAAATTCTTAACAAACCTCTTTAAACATTCTTTTTCCATGCACAGTAGTTTAGGAATTCAAAAGGAGCTGGGACTTTCCAATTTACTGACAATCCCAGAATTCCCTCATCAAAAATGAAGTTTTCTTTCCATGTACAGTAGTGTAGGGTCATTTCCACCCTCCATTTTCCGTCTCCCCCAACTTTCCACTTCCTTAGTTTTCTACCTCCATTTTTTCATATCCCATGGTGTCTTGGTTTGCTCTCCAAGTGATATTATGGATTCTTGTAGTGATTGGAAAATCACTCATCCCCAACAGGAGCCGTTGTTAGAACCAAAATTTTCATGATAAAGTCTAGAGGCTTTTATCCATTTGAACCAAAAAATTTGCTATCTTTTTCATGAAAAAATATTTTACCACCATCCATAATACCAAAAATTCCTTTTACCGCCATACTGTTGCTTTAACATCCACAGTTCATAGCCTGCACCATTTACCTCCTTACCACAACACTTGGCAAAATGGTTCACGGTATCGCGGTTAGCAACAATTAAGATAGCCTTTCACCACCACACTGCGGAGGGACAAAGCAAGACCTGCAGTAGAGTGGTATAATTGAAGGCAACTGCCATACCATGGAGGGTCAACAGAGTGCCCATGGTAGAATGGTGAGGGAAGCGATGATTGTGATAAGTTTGAGACCGCTATACCCCAGAGGGTCAGAACAGTGCCCACGGTAGAGCAATGGAAATGACGGTCAAGGAAGATCATATTATGGTACCACTAGGAGTAGAAAGGTAGACCGCGGTGGAGTGGTGAGAAAGCGAAGACAGAAAAAGTACACCATGAAACCATGGCAATACAAAATATGTTGTACGATAGAGTAGTAAGCTAACAAAGGAGAATCAAAGGACGCCGCAGTACTGTGCTGAGAGGAAGGATGGCGCAAGGTAACGTGGTAAATAGGATGTTGTTTTCATGTCAGTTATTATTGTTATTTTCAGTTGTGTTTTATTTTGAAGCGATGCGACCTTTTACTTCTCATGAGAATACAAACAAACCAAAACCAAAAGGTGCGAGGGATTTTTTGAAGATATAAATGGAGGAGATAGATAATAAATAGGGGTTGGAAGTTAGAACAGTTAGAATAGAGATAATTTTTAGAATTTTTATGCTATGAAGACCATGATGCATGATAAATTTTGAAGAAGTTAATGAAGATGTCTGATTTTGCTGCCTAATTTTTGGTATCAACTATTTGTCAGAATTATTCAATTATTTGGTTGTCTCCATTTCAATGCTTCTCTGTTATTTAAACTGGTATATCAAGTATATATGCAGTTTGTCGATGCACATTTGTTGTATTTGTGTGATATGATTAATTGGTTCTTTCAAGTAAAGATTAAATCCTTCTAGTCAATCACATTGATTTGGAAGAGTTAATTGGATCAATAAGTAAAACCGTATAATTAGGGTTTTCAATCCGTCTCAAGTAGATTTTGTTAACTATTTGTAGACATGCAAAAATAGCAATCATGCATCATACAAATTAACATTCATTTTAGCTATTAATCAATTAAAGCAATTTATTGATTAATTTCCTAAGGTTCATTAAATAAATCAAAATTATTTAATCAAATCCTTAAAGTTCTTCTCATTTGATTTATCAAATGTCACCTCTTAATATCCTCCAAGTTAATTAATCTACATTAATTAACTTCTAATCATAATTATCATTCTCTAGCTTTTGACTCAACTAGAGTCAAATCCAAACTCCTAACTAACCCACCCACTTGCACCAATAAATCATTTATTTGATTTATTATTTCCTCTAATTACATTCAAAATGGCATCAAAATGGAATATTCTTCCAATTTGAATCTTCCCCCCAAAAAGGACTTGTCCCTTCCAACAAGGTTTTAAATGCTATTTGCACAAGTCAAACATAGCATTTATTGCACCTTTCATCCCCCCTAAACATGTCAAGTCATTCAAATTCAAATTTGAAATTGGCACATTTGCCAAAACTTGCACATTCCTCACCCTCTCACACCTTGACAAGTGGCATCTTGTCATTGGCCCATGAATGATCCCACATTCATCAATTTGGCCTCTCCTCTCGTCAAGCTCAACTATAAGTTGAAGGCTTCTCTCCTTCAAACAACACAACAGCCATATATCCAAGCATCTACACTATAGGCAACTTGAGTTCAAGCATCTCATTGTCTATCTCACTAAGCTTATCAAGGATTGGGAAAGGGCAGCTTCCTACAACACTAAGTTGCACCAATCCACTATGGAATAAATATATTTCATGTTTGCATTGTCATTTGTTTGCATTTTTGAAACATGGAGTATTATTTCATATGTTTGTTTATTTCTATAATGTTAGTTTTGTCTTGTTACTAATATTTGCAAATTTAAGCAACCACAAAATGGCGCTAGAAGGAGGGCACCTCTTACCTGTTTTTATTTTTGTCTTCTTGACATAAGTCTTAATAATTTATCTTGTTGCAGGTTCTCATAGGTTTGTATGAGGTAGATCGGAGTGTTTTCATGAACATGATAATCTTTGGTGTAGAGTGTGATATAATGCTAGAATACATCTTCTACTTTGTATTATAAATATATGCATTATTGCTGTTATATTTTCTGTGCCATTCTCTCTAGTATAGCAGAAACATACTCGTCTCCTTTATGTCTGTGCTACATACGATCATTCTTGCAGCTGTCAAGGATATGTTATGATAAATTTTGAATGAATACCTTTTATATCAGCATTCCAATTACGTTCATATCTGTATACATACATTGATGATGACACATTCTTTTGTGGGAGATATGATTTTTTCTGACCTTTTCATCTACATCAACGAGCACATTTCTACTTTTCTAACTTTTGATAGCAATATGATTTCATTTAATATGGACTTGAAATAGGAAATCAAGATTTTTTTTTACTCTTTCGCATCTACTGTGACAGTTATAACGTGGTCCACCACTTTGAGTTTGTTTATCTGTGAAGGCACAGTTTTAAACCATATTTTCAAGATTAGAAAGCGAACACTGGAAATCTCTGTGGTTGTATTCCATTTACTCCATATGTCTAGTGTAGAAGGTAATAGGTGGTCATCTCCTTTTCCAATGAGGGAAACACCGGGGTCCCAAGTGGTGTGAGAAGCCAATCATAGTCATTTTTTTTGCCTCCATCTACATTTTAGCAAGTCATCTGACACTGTTTTCCTCACTGGTGATTTTGGCATTTTATAGACTGGCGAGCTATTGCATTTGGTCACAGCAATGAGGGATGACTCCAGTCATCAGGGTGATCGGTGAGGAAAAGTGCATTGTTATGCTCATTCTCATGCTGGCGCATCTAAGAAAACAAAGCCAGATTATCATCCCTCTCTTTCTCTTTGTCCCTCACTACACTGCCCAGACTACACCACCTCCTCGTTGCTTCTACTATCACTACACTGCCCAAACTACCCCGATGCAGGCATGCAACCCTCTCTCCACGCCACTATTCTTAGTCAATACCATCACCATAAAGGGTATGATACCTATTCTTTGTTCGTTCTCCATTAGAAAATTTGCACTAGTCATAGACGCTGCCAATTCACCTACAAGGGGCCAAGAACACAATCCCAGATCTATACCCAGAACCAAATCCAGCCATAGCATTATTTACCAAAAAGCTTAATGTACCGAATGTTGTGCTAAGGTAGCTGAGGTCTCCACTAGCAACAGGCATGGGGATGGAAAACTCCGTGTAACAGAAGGCCAAAAGCAACACAAAGAGCCCTATCACATACGAAACAATAACCGCCAGCCTGGCATAGTCTCTTGCAGCCCGGACTGTAGTGACTCTATACACCTGTTCTGCAATGGATCTATTAATCGCTGTCGCTTGAAAAATGACTAGCAGATGGATATTTCGTGCCTGTGGCCTAGTCCTTGGTATTTAAATTCCAAAATGAGGCTTTCAAATCTTATGGATGACCTCGTTGCAACTACTTAATTCATTACTGGCTTGGTGACTGTCGCGTTCTGCTGGTTGATTCATTCATTGTCTTTATTATTGGTTGAGAAATTCATGCCTGACAACTACAATGAAATGTACCACAGCCCTGTAAATTCGCAAAAGTAAAGATAACGCACCTATCAATAGTCCGCATGTCTTGTCTATGTCTTGTTTATACGCTGTAATCACTGCATTCCCGGAGATCACATTTTTCTCTAATACACTCTGTTGAATAGTAAATGTGACTGGTCTATAATTCTGCAAGCAGTTAAACAATTCACGTGACTTGTCTATGATTCTACGTGTTGCATACACACCTGCCAGGTAGCGAGGATGCTGGTCAAAGTTCTAAGTATTAAGATTAGGTGAGCAAAATCTCTTCACATTAATATGTGTGGGACGCATATCTTATCACACATTCTAAGAATGCTAACAATAGGCCTGAGTATTAAGATTGCTAACCTTAACTTGCCAGCCATAGGCGCATATTAAATGAACAAGTTTCTCCGTTTGCATCCCTAGCATTTCCTAGTGAATTTATGTCGAACAATAACCTGCTTTGATAAAATCAACATCGAGGTGACATGACAGACAGAGCTACGCGTAGGGAGCAGAAGATAAAGATGTTATAACTAAGATAAAGGCAAAACATCATATCAAACAATGGCGTGCCTTTGACATTTTATTTGTGATGTGATTAACATGCTGATAAGCAACACCAATAGACTTCCATCTGCCACGGTGATCTTGTGGAGGTAGATATGTTGGTAGATCCATTTGACTTCGTATATTTTCTTGTTTTTGAGAGGAGTTAATGTCAGCTAAATAGCTTATGAGGTGGGTTTCTCTGCAAACGTTAACAACACTCATTATTGAAGAATAGACATGCAACTGTTGAAATTTTAATGAATTTACCTACATGCACGGAGTAATGATGATAGCCGCAGCCTAGGAGTATGTTGTAGTAAAATGCATTGAATCTAGTTTTAATTACCTTTGCACTATTCCTATAAAGCAAGCTGGCTGAATAGTAAATTCATGCAATGAAAAATCAGTTAAGTAGATTTTGAGTGACTGCGACATGTCTGGGAGTTGCTCATAAAGGGAGATCTATAATATCAAATGAGAGCATTCCTAGGGATTTGTTCTCACTTTTGTCAAGTGTCATGCACAATATTGCAACGTGGGAGTTGCAGTATTAAAACCCGCAGGTAAAAATCTATTTCTGAATATTGATGTTAAAGGTGATGTCTCTTTCTTTTGCCAATGGTGTTTGATTTATTTCTTTCTACTTGATTTAGCGTGGAAACTAACAGTTTGTGGCTTATATTTCATGATTTTTGGTCATCTATTTTTGTCCAAGATACAAACGGTTGGATGAATTTGAAGAACTTCAATTGATTATTGGGAACCTTTATATGATACTATAAAAATGGGTAGACTTAACTTGAGTTGGTAGAATATTATAATTTGGTGGGGTAGCTGTTAAGAATTTGATTGTTAAAGCATACCTTGCATGATAGGTGTGATTTTTTATGATAATGTTTCATTGATTTTTAACAAAGTCTCATTCCTCATATTTTAAATTTGAACTTTCTATAAGGTTGACATCAAGGTTGAAATCAAGGTGGACGTTTGAAGACAAGTACTTGAATTGAACAAAAGAACAAGGTTGAAGCAAAAAAAAAAAAACGAAGGCGAAAAGAGTGGAATTGAAAACTTGAAAAGCATTTTTTAATGCTTGTTTTAAATCTTGGAGCTTCCATTTACTACCTTTTTTTTTCTGTTTTTAGCTAACTCACTTTTCAATTTGGACTTAAAATCAATCAATGACTTGATCTTTTCAAAGTTGGCTAAAATTGAACCTTAGACACTTACTAGATTTCAATTTGGACTTAAAATTGAACAAGGCAACCTTCACACTTGGATTTTGGTGCTTAAAACAAATTCATCACTACTTTTTGGACTTAAAATGAACAACTGTTTGTCATATTTTGCAATCTTTTTCACAAAGTAATATCATCAAAAAGACGTATGCGCTTCTCTCGCGCCTCACGGTGATCTTGGGAATCAAAATTTTTTTTTATGATATTAAGTTGTCAAAAATATTGCCTCCACACTTTAATTTGGGCATTTTAAAATTGAACAAAACATGCGAGTGTGAGCACGATATATTGCGGAGGTTCTCCCCTTTGTTTTTCAACAAAGGTTGTGTGAACGATGGGATATGTTAGCTCGCTTTTGTTAACTTAAAGGGCCTGCCTTGTGGGAAAAAGTACTCACCCAAGGGAACGACCCAACCGGGAACATGCTAAAGCCAAGCGACTTCCACCCGGGATATAAGTGTGGATATTGGAACAAAGGCCAATATCACGAGGATTATTCCGACGAGATGGACAACAATGGACTCTCGCCGACGTTGGATAATCCCCCACGAATGGAATGCCCGAATTAGAACCCCTTGTTTAGAAATTGACCAAAACCTTGTCTATCTTGTTGGTGCAAGAGGTCATGTCCTCTGAAGCCGCCCCACATAACATGCAGTCTTGTGGTGGAAATGGAAAGTATGCCATGGGAGATTCATGGGTACTAATGCTTGGCTGACCCGAATAAGTGAGTGCCGTGGAGGGGAGCCAGTGTGGTCAAGAATTTAGCCATTCACACAAGATATGCGCAGCTGGATTTATCCAAGTGGGAACCCAACAAGATATTGCCTCATCATCCTAGGGTTGTAAAAGTGCTTGGAATCAAAAATACTTTGCTTGGATTCAAAACATTGAAAAACAAACATTCACAAGAGCCTCAAATTTCAAACACCTTAGAGGAAACAAATATCCTTTGACCAATTTGAGTACTCTTGCTTTCCCTAGGGATCATATCCTTAGAGGTTTCTAAGTGCTTGAATTCTATCGTCATTTGTTTTCACTAAGGATAAACCTAGGAAACTTTTGCCCTAATTTCTTTGATTTCCACATAATGGACATTGTGGGATGAAAATGAAAGCAGGACATTAGACATTCAGTTTGAAAACATAATCAAGCAAGTGTGGTGGTAAAAAGAATTCACTAAGACAAGATAAAAGACAAATTTGATTACACATTTGTTTTCTAACATGATCAAAATCCCAAAAAACCGAAGATCAAAAAGCTTAGTGTGAAAGCTAGTGAGGAGCATCTTGAGAGACTTTTCGAGTTCAGAATATAGCGTGTTCTTCAACATCGAGGTCTTGTAAGCAGAAGTGTCATCTAGGTCAAGTCTAGGATCAAATTCAATCACTTTCATCCATCGCTCAACCATCAAAATCAGTCAAATTTCCATCTCATCAATAACTCTTGGGAACTTTGTAAACATCTTTTATGCTAAACTTTTAGGTGAAATCAAATCACTTTGTTTGACTTAACACAACTAGTCAAACCATCATCTTATACACAAGTTCTCTCTTGGATAATACAACTTCCTAGGGTTTATGAGTTCATCTTGTTTGGCTTAACACACCTAGCCAAATTATCAAATCATCACCTCGTTTGACTTGACACACTTAGTCAAGCTACCATCTTGTAGGAGTTCACTCTTGGATAAAACAACTTCCTAGAGTTTTACAATTACATTCATCACAGTCTTGTTTGACTTAACACATCTAGTCAAACTATCAATCCAATCATGATTTATCAAGTCCTGAAGGTTTAGCATTCCCTTCAAAGTTTCTTTAAGAGTTCCATTCATCCATATCACTCATATTCTGTTTATCTCATCCTCATTATCACTTTGATCCTTCAATTATCCTAGTTCTTTGCTTCTTTGAACCTAAGGTTTAGACCGATCTAAAGGATTAGAGGTTCATCTCTTACATTCTTGAAAATTGATCTTCATTTTATGGTTCAAACTCGATCTCAACACAAGAGGAGCATGGAATATAAATTTGATCCATCCATCATGAGCAATTCGATCCAACCAAACTATCCAAGCCTTGCAATACCATTTGATTATCAAAGCTTGTAGAATGCATACATGGGAGCATTATCTCATACAAACATCAATGGTACAACAAATATGAGCATACCCAATCCAAAGTTTGGAACACCTTTCCCAATGATAGATTTAAATCCAAGTCCAAATCTGCAAATCTATCAACCAAACGCTCAATGCATGAGTTTTCCAAACAAAATTATCCCACCAAATCCATACATTCCAAATACGAGTTTGTTGAACATGAACATTTCAAATCCCATCAATGTTGTTCAAAATCCAAGCAATATGTTGACAACTCTAGGTATTGATCCAAGTCAGGGTAACCCCATGCAAAATCAAAGTTACCTAAATCAAGGCAATATGATTCCCAACCACAACAATATTTAATCTATCATGCTGAATCAAAACATCATACCAAATCATCCCATTTTGCCATTGATATCGCAACAGTAGATGGTAACTATCCAAGCAATCCCAACAATCAACACCATTCCCATTCCACCACCACCGCCACCACTGCCAAAATACAACACAACCAATTCATTCTCCATAATGTTGCAAACCGCTCAAGAAGATTCCCGCAAAAAGGCACTCCAAGCCCAACAAGCTACACAACTAGTTGCTCAGCAAGCACAAGCAGCTCAAGTAGCCCAACAAGTGCAAGCACAAGCAGAATTCTACGCACTATTGCAATCAATCCAAGAAGAAGTAGCACAACAAAGAGCCCAACAAAAAGCATTGTTGGCACAAAAACAACATGACGAACAACAAGCATTGTTGGCTTAGAAACAAACGCAGGCCTTACTCGCCCAACAAAGCTTGCAACAGATTCCCACCACAATTTTTGAAATCAAAAATCAAGATCAATCTATCAATAAGCACCTTGAAGATGTTTCCACCTCGACCAACGATCAAATCAACACACCCCAAAAGCCACTTTTCAATCATGATCAAAACTCACCAACGATGTCTAACAATGATCCATTCAAAGGAGGGTTAACATTATTTGATCCTATAATTTGTGATCCTTCAACTAATGACAATGTTGAAAATGTCTCTACATCACCTAATGAGTTACAAGACATATCTCAAGAATTTGTTCCAAAGCATGATCAACATCTTTCACCAAGGTCTAGCAATGATCCTCTCCAAAACATATGGCCATCCTTTGACCTCATGAAATTTGAGAATATTCCTATGCCTAATGAAGATATCCAAGAAAGAAATCCATTCTTTGAAATTGACCCATGTCAAGAACTTGATCCAAAGCATGTTGAAAGCAATTCTGAAATCACTCAAGATCGAGAATTTGTATCTCCAAGCTACTACAATGATATAATGGACACTCTCCTATCTATACAAGATGTTGCAAATGATGACCATATCCGCATAGCACATACTCTTCCATCTATCCATGAGATGCTTTCTTTGGATGGACCTGTAGATGATCCTCATTTAAAACAAGAGTCTCATACTCTTACTGAGGAACAAGAGTCTCCTACTCTTAACATTTATACACATGGTCAAGATATAGACAAATGCAGAGACATATCAGAAATGGATCATGAAGAAGGCTTGTACATAAGTCATGAATCAGAAACATCCTATGATGTGAGTCATGAAGAAGACTTTTATGTAGACATTGAAGCATCAAAACTTCTCGAAGAAGCACTACAATCTGATATGTCACAAGATCAATCCAAAGAGATCAATCAAGAGTTTATCCCACATGTGGAGGATCCTATCACTTATAAAGTTGGATCACTCACCTTTCTTAGAGCAATCTATCTCGTGAATAAAAAAGCTAACACATTTGAAGGTCCACGACAGAGCAGAGAAGGAGCAACACCTTGTTTCCAAGGGAAATCATAACCTTTTGCAAATAAAATGTTTCAACAAATGAATTATCAAGGCAGAGGACTAGGCCTACAGGAACAGGGTATCCTAGAACCAGTGGAAATTTTTGGCAATTCTAAGCATCAAGGCCTTGGTTACTCAACAATCAAGGGATCTCAACATATCAGTAATACTATCAACATACTGGGGGCATCTTCATCTCGAGCAAACGTCAACATGGGGAGCACGAAGAATCCTTATGATGAAACTGATGCCAATACTACAAATCTTCATCCACCCATCACCCCATCCACAAATTGGGACCAATGTCAAAAGAAAGATTCAAATCAAAGGACGAAGCATGAAGGACAAATCAAGTACATATGGATACCAAAAAATACAAAGAAATATTATCCCTGTCAAACTCCATCAGTCAAAGAAACTATGGGGCAAAATAAAAAAGGGGCAAGTATCCATCCAAGATGTCCACAAAGGAAAAAGCAGGCTTCTCAAGCAACATACAAAGTGTATCAAGCAGTTGGTCCTAATTCCATGCACACTTCCATATCCACCCATTATTGCTCATCTTCCCAAGTTTGGAGAGTCAAAGGTTCCAAACTGACAACCAATCCATATTTTACTCCTAAACACACTCCATCCACGCCTCAATGCATGATATCCAATTCTCACATTGACCATATATTGGCAACGACCCTTCATCATAAGGATTCAGAAGGCAATCTATCACGATGTGCACACAAAGACAAAGTTAACTCCGGTATCAACAAAGCAGATCAGGGATCTCAAAAGTTGCATTCAAGTGCACGTATCTTAGCAAAACAACTTCTTTAGGTAGGATATCGATGGCACATTATGACAGAAGCATCAACATCAGCACCACCAGGTGGTTCAGCATCAGCTTAAAATCTCTCAGAAAATACAAAAACAATCAGAAAATGTCTTGAAAAAATGGTTACCTTGATGAAAACCTGGCAAACAGGCGTCTTGGTGACAACAAAAAAAATACAAAAAATACAAAAAATCCAAAAAAATCAGAAAAAAGGATTGAAAACAGTAAAGAAAAAAATCGTCCTCTAGTGAAAACCGCTTCGGTGGCGCTTTGGATAGGTACCATGATGAAAACCTGGCAAACAGGCGTCATGTGTAGAATCGAGCATCTACGTGTGCCAGTTCAAAAGAAAGCATCTTATCACATCCATAATAAAGCTATCATTCCAGTCATATCATCCATTCATCCATGAACCGTTTATCCAATCCATTTTCCATCTGCATCCATGCTCCAAGTTATCTTGATCTTGGAAAATTTTGGTGCACACTTTACAGTTGCTTATGGTAGACATCTTGACATGGGTCATTTTCATTGATCCCATCTTACCCAATGCTATCTGAGCAATATCTGAATGAGCGTCCTCTATTCTAAACACCCTTACCTTAACACAAGATAATCCTTGGCATCCTCTGCATGCTTACCGTATCCATATCCATTCATCCAAGAATCCACCCATGGTCGTTCAAACATTGCTAGACACTGGGGGCAGATGTTTGCATCTTGCTTCAGGAATAAATCTTGATATATATCATCCAACTTATGTGGTGATCCAAACATTGGCAAATGTGAAATCAAATTGGCCAAAGCATTTGTGAGCCAAAAATCCAAGTCATTAGCCCATGGCATATTTTGACAAGAAGACATTCCTAATCAAGCTTTATCTTTCATGGAATATCCATCTGAACAATAAATATCAGTTGCATCTAATGCGCATGTCAGCATAACATCAAATCATCAAAACAATTTTGTTCCAAATCAATTTTCATCGATCTTGATCAATCAAATCCAATCAATCATCACTTTGTTTGACTTAACACACTTAGTCAAACTATCATCTTGTGCATGAGTTTACTCTAGGATAACACAACTTCCTTGGGTTTACAAGTTCATTATCATCACTTTGTTTGGCTTAACACACTTAGCCAAATTATCAAATCCGTAATCACCTTGTTTGGCTTAACACACCTAGCCAAATTATCCTTTTTGTATGAGTTTACTCTGGGATAACACAACTTCCTGGAATTTACAAGTGCATTATCACTTTTGTTTGACTTAACACACTTAGTCAAACTATCAATCCATCAATCCGATTGATTAGCATTAAGCTTGGTTTTCAACAAAATCCCAAAAAGAGCACTAATATCATCACATATCCATATCCAAATTGTCAAAATCGTGCGAAAATTTCAAAAACATCCAAATCATCAGAAAAACCAAAAACATCAAAAAAATTCATCAGAAAAAACCAAAAACATTCAAAAATTAATCAGAAAATCCAAAAACATGTCGAAATATCAGAAAATCTTCAAAAAATTCATCATTTAGTCTTGTCAGTCTTACACTTTGTCAAACTACGTCGTCTCTGAGCTTGAACGTAGGCAAGGTTGATCTTTGATCATCCCCCGAGATGGTTAGGTCAGTCCTTTAGGTGTCCATCGCATTGGCAATTTGTTTGCCCATCTAGTCTACATCTTAAGTCAGTCCTTTAAGCAATAAAAGGGGCAATCCATTTGTCCATCTTATCATCAAACCAATCTTTCACCTTGTCGAACTACGTCGTCTCTGAGCTTGAACGTAGGCAAGGTTGATCTTTGATCATCCCCCGAGATGGTTAGGTCAGTTCTTTATGCATCCGTCGCATTGGCATCCGTTTTCCCATCTATTTAGGCGTCTGTCGCATTGGCATTCGTTTGCTTATCTTTTTTTACATTTAGGTCATTCTTTATGCATCCATCGCATTGGCATCCGTTTGCCCATCTAGTTAGGCATCCGTCGCAATGGTAATCCGTTTGCCCATCTATCTCATTATTAGTCAAGTCAATTGGAGTCTGAACTACGTCGTCTCTGAGCTTAAACGTAGGCAAGGCCATCCTTGATTGGCCCCCGAGACACAAAATACCAAAAACATTCATAAATCTTGAAAATACCAAAAACAGCCTCAAAACATTTGAAAAAAACCAAAATGGTGCATCCATTTCATCTCGCTTTCACCCGTGATTGTCATCACTCATAATAAATCATCGTCGCTTTCACCCTTTGGTGAGTTAGTCAGAAGCAAGTCTAGCAGGTTCTAAAGTGAACACCTAATCGTCAAAGTCTCAAGTCTAAGTCAGTAAGTCAACAAGTTGGTCAACTCGGAGTATCAATAGCTTATCACCCAATCAGTCTCACCAAAACCCTGATCACTACATGTCCTAGGATGAAGCTTTCCCACGATGGACATAAGCATTAGGTACCTCGCAGTAGTTTAGCCTTGGCTAGTGGTACGAAGAACATCAACTTGTTTGTTTACTTTATTTTGGTCTTTTTGACTTATCTTATTTTGCGCTCATTCCAAGGACCGCTCAACGATGCCTAAACAAAATAGGTTTAGAGAGAAAGGAATGGGGCAACGATCATTATCTTTTTATCTGATGTGCTTGTTGGATATTCTTGTAAAATAACTTCGTCATGCATACTTTGTTTTGTTTGTAGGAAGGATGTTTTAGGTATCTTGTTGACCACATAAGAAGGCTTGTCTTTTTTATGTTTTGGCCCGAGATGTTTGGAATATTTGAACTGCATTCTGAATAAGGTTATGTTTGTCAAGTGTGAACAAGAGTACTCCTATCTGTTTGACAAGTCAAAGTCCATCACACTAGGCGCAACGCCATCCTGGTTCTTAATACCTTGATGCATCGCACCTATGTGTGTTATCAAACATAAAGAAAGTTACGCTCTTTATCTCCCATTCTTGGATAAGCAATACATCATCATCTTTCATCATCATCTCTAATAAAGTTGGCTTGTTGAAATTCTGCATCTTCTTGGATTCAAGGGTTGATCCCTCTCATTCTTCTACATAGTCTCACAATCCATATATCCATTTTGAACCTCTTTGTCGCGAGATCCACCTCAAATTGAATCTTTTCACTTGATCTCTCGAGGAGGCAATGTACTAACGTACTCATTTCCACTGGGGCATCTGAAAAACCAAAGAATTTTTTAATTTCGATGCCGGCAACATCATTCTTTGAACCAATGCAACGAGTACATTGCTTCAAAGAGGGGCAAAATGTAGACATGCAAAAATAGCAATCATGCATCATACAAATTAACATTCATTTTAGCTATTAATCAATTAAAGCAATTTATTGATTAATTTCACTAAGGTTCATTAAATAAATCAAAATTATTTAATCAAATCCTTAAAGTTCTTCTCATTTGATTTATCAAATGTCACTTCTTAAAATCCCCTAAGTTAATTAATCTAAATTAATTGACTTCTAAATCATGATTATCATTCTCTAGCTTTTGACTCAACTAGAGTCAAATCCAAACTCTTAACTAACCCACCCACTTGCACCAATAAATCATTTATTTGATTTATTATTTCCTCTAATTACATTCAAAATGGCATCAAAATGGAATATTCTTCCAATTTGAATCTTCCCCCCAAAAGGACTTGTCCCTTCCAACAAGGTATTAAATGCTATTTGCACAAGTCAAACTTGGCATTTAATGCACCTTTCATGTCTTCTCATCCAAATTTGAATTTCAAATTGGCACATTGGCCAAGACTTGCACATTCCTCACCCTCTCACACTTTGACAAGTGGCATCTTGTCATTGGTTTGTGAATAATCCCACATTCCTCAAAATCTCTCAATCTTTCAATCTTTCAATCTATAAAATGCAGAGCATTACATATACAACACACAACTCATTCTCATTGCAAGGTTATTCTCTTCACTTGAGAATCAATCTTGCTCATCACAACAGCCACATATCCAAGCATCTACACTATAGGCAACTTGAGTTCAAGCATCTCATTGTCTATCTCACTAAGCTTATCAAGGATTGGGAAAGGGCAGCTTCCTACAACACTAGGTTGCACCAATCCACTATGGAATAAATATATTTCATGTTTGCATTTTTGAAACATGGAGTATTATTTCATATGTTTGTTTATTTCTATAATGTTAGTTTTGTCTTGTTACTAATATTTGCAGATTTAAGCAACCACACCATTTACGTGCATGTTTATACAAGTTATAAACTCATATTAGTGTGCCAAATAGTTTTAGTTATTGCCATTACGGGTCACATTTTCTAAGTCTTCATTGGACTCCATATACCCAATAGGGTACTAGTGTCACCCATTTTCAATTCACTTAGTTTCATTAAATTATTTTTTCAGAATTCCACATCTGTTAACTGAACATATTGAATTATATATATAGTTTAAATACCAAATAGGTTTGTATCTTTCCACTTCCAAATTTCCATTGTGGATAGATTGTTTAGAGGAAACACACAGTTCAAATCTATTTCATGTATATAGGTTTACTCGCCTAGGTTTAGCAGAGCCTAAAGAGTAGAAGGTTCAAATTCACTATGTGCCCTTGTACGTTAGCCAGAAACGTTGTGAGAGATTGGCAACCTCTCGTGGTTTAAACCTGCATTTTTTAGTCCTAACACTGACTATAATAGGTAATGTGATCACACCAAGCGGTTGTTTTCCCATGTTATCAAACCCACTAATAGATAAAGAAGCAGGTTGTATTTAGCTTTTATCTACTTTAATCTTGTCCAAAAGGTTTATGCTACACATGTTAATGGTGGAACCATTGTCAACAAGGGTCCTCTTTATCCTAATCCAATTATGTATAGCTATGATCGTGAAAGCTTTATTTTGGTTTTTCACTTCTAATGTAGGTAACTCATCTTGATGGAAAGTAATGTCCAAGTTTTTTGGTGTTATAGCTTGAATTTGGGTTGCCACATCATTCTATTGCACATTAGGGGGGGTAGGAACTTTTTGTAAGGAACTTTGAATCATGTTATGATAATGAGGAGAGGCTTGAATAATGTCCCATAATGATATCTTAGCAGGAGTATTCTTAATTTGTTCAACAAGATCATACTCCCTTCCACTTTGTAAAGGAAAATGAGGACTAGGCAAGATAGGGTTAGGCAATGGGAGGTATGTTGAAGGTGTTTGTCTTGGTTGCAGATTGTTTCTAGTGTTATATGTATGAGAAGCGGTATTATAATTTGATTATTGTGAAACATTATTCTTAGGTGGTTCAAGGATGAAGACAGGTTTGTTTTGATTTTTCTCATTGTGAGGCAAGATAGAGAATTTAAAGGATTCTTAGGATGTCCCACATGGTATTTAGGAGGTCCAATAATCAAGGGTGATCTAATAGACACTTGTGCATTCATAACCTCAACGGTGTCGGTTTGATGTCTTTCTAATGAAGTGGAGTCTAGTGTCATCTTTTCACCATCATCTAAGGAAGTCACATCACTATTATTTGAAAGAAATGTGTCAATGTTTCCATTTTCTTGCACAATGATATCCTCCCTAGTAGGAGAGTTTTTAGGAGAACTACAAACTAGATGTTCATGACATTTAGAGATTGGTTCTTCTAAAATGACTTCATCACAAGTAAGGGAATTATCAATGGTTGTATTGTCTTGTTTATCAATGATGAGATTCTCTTATTCAATAATGTTTTCCCTAAGATTCTCATGACTCTCATGGGTTTAATCTTTTAATAGAAAAATATCTTTTTTACAACTAGGAGAGATACTAGGAAAATAACAAGTGTTATTGTCATGTTTATCTATGATTTCATCCTTTTTTTCTAAGGTCTCATTCTCTTGTGCCATAACTTCTACCCTAGTAGGAGAGCTTTTAGGAGCAGAGCAAACAAGAGGTTCATCACATTCCATGGTTATATTTTGTAAAGTAATCTCATCACAAATAGGGAAGGCATCAAGAGAAGGACAACTATCCTTGCCATTCTTATAAACGATTGGATCCTTTTATTTGAATAGGTCTTTCCAAATGTTAAGGACATTAGGAAGGAGGGAGATAATTTTATAACTCTCAATCCACATGTCCTCATCACAAACGTATCCTCTTTCACTAAAGCATTCTCACAAGTAGGGGAGGTATTGAGAGATGAATTTAGACTAAGTGAAGTAATGGAAATGATCTCATCTTCTTGTTTCATAATATCTTCCCAAGGGGGAGGAGGAGAAGGACCAACAAGACTTTCATGATTCTCAATGATTGCCTCTTATTTCACCAGGATACCTTTGTCATTAATAGGATACCTGTATCAGGAGAGAAGCAATTATGATCGTCATGGTTATCTATGCTTGTATCTTCTTCTATCACATCATTCCCACAAATAGGAGAGATAAGAGGGGGTGTATATTTAAGGAAGGCATCAACATTTTCACTTTCTTGCACTAAGAGACTATCATAACTAAGAAATGTACTGAATGAATGACTAACATGCTTATTGACTAACTTTTTCTTTGCAAAATTGGAAAATATAGATCCTAACATTTGTGAAAATTAATCTATACAAACTCAAAATGGAAAGAAACTTAAAATGCAACAGAATGACCTAGAATGAAATATGTAAATACAATTTTCATATTCTAAGCAAGGAAATTTTCTCATTACACTATGAAACAATCTGAAAAATGAAATGTTGTAAATGCCTTTTTGAAATTAAACAATACAATAGCTAAATCTAATGAAATGGATGAAGAGATGTGGTGAAGGAGGATGGTCCATGGTGGATGTAAGTCCATGAGAGGAAGAAAGAATAGAGTGCACACTTGGTGGAGGAGGATGAAAAGTTTCCCGACTAAGTGCTGGAAGAGGCAAAGGAAGAAATTATTCTATATAATTTTCAATGATGGATTTTTCTGAGTATTTCTTGCAATCTGAAAGGGTGGTACTACCACTCAACTCCATTTTGTGAATCATGTTTCCTACCTTGGGTGTCTAATACAGGAGAATCCACGGTCATTGATAATCTTGCATCAACCAAAAATATTTCCTTTCTTTGTTTTGTATTTTTAATAAGGGCTAATGTGTGGGGAATTAATTATTTTAATTTCCAAAAATTGTAATTTTCCCATATGGTAATTTATAATTGTAATTGTGGAGGTGGATTTACTTTGGTAAATGTTTCAAGGGTATCCCAGAGGAGTGTTCTAGCATAGGTGTCCATTTCAAGGTGGGGACTAGACTCATCAATGTATGTCCTTGCAAGTTGATTTGTATGTCCTTGCATGTTGATTTGTATGATTTGCATACTCTTGCATGTTGGGGCACCCAAGTTTACATGTTTGCATGTTGGTGCATGTTCTTTCATGGAGCCATCAAAGAATAATGGAGCACATCAGATTGACCAAATTTGATTGCCCATGGTTTAGGTGCCCAACTGAAGGCCATGTGAGCATTGAGTAATTTTTATTATTTTATGATTTATTCTTCAAATGGGGCATGTGTTTTCCAAGGAGGTATATTGCTTGTGGTTTTTCTCATTCACAAGTCTATTAATTCAAGCCTTTCCATTTGGGAAGATGAATTTGGGAATTTTTGTAGGTTGATATGGGGAGATGCTACCAGACTGAAGAGAGGATTTGAAGACTCCATTGTTCCATATTTCTATTTTCATAGAAGCCCATGTGTTAGGGAGCTAGTGAGCTCCACATTTTGGAAGATAGTAAGTTAGTGAAGTCCATATTGAAGGGACCTTGAGAGATTTAGAAAAAGAAGGGTTGAAAGAGACCAAGAAGAAATTTTTTTATAGTTTTGAAGGTGTTTGGACAATAACAAACAGACTTGAAGGTTTATTGCAACAGTGATTTCCATTGAATATTGTAGGTTGAAGGAGCTAGAACCTTGTGAAAGAAGTTGGATTGAAGGAGACCATTTTTGTATTGATATTTTCTATTGTAAATCATATTTATATCAGTTTTGTAATGGTTTTTATCAGCCCAAACGGCTGCAAAATAATGAAATTTTAGAATTTCTTTATTGTTATGTGATTTCAGAGAGTTCAATTGAGAAACTTAAACACTTCTTGCAGATTTTTGTGTTATTGCAAACAAATTTTTGAGTTGCATTGTATGTGGTTGTGAGTTTGTGAATGAGGTCCCTAATTTCCTCTTACACCATTATGGTTAATTATTAAATTGATAAGCAATGCACCTACATTAATAGGTCTTCATCAACTTAGTCAATATGTACATTAAGTTCTTCATCTTCACTTGAATCTTCATGCACTTGTTGTTGTCAAGTGTTATATATAACTTTCATCCTTGCTTGGAGATCATCCATAAAATTTGTCAAATTTTCCATTCTTGGGGGTTAATTTCTACCTTCTCTTCTAAGAGGAATACCTCTATTTACCATTTTATTTCCTTAAATCTTGCAAAACAATCACTTAATACACAAGTTCAACCCAAAAAGGAGGCTATTAGAAGATACCTTCAATGTTTTTTACCTACTCACAAATTTGAAAAATAAAATATGCCTCAAAAATTAAAAATAGAATAAGCTTCACAAGTTGGAACTATGTTCTTTATTACCAAATGATGCAATCATATTTAGGGGTCCCAATGAAGGGGTTCCTTAAACCCTAATTAATACAATATAATTAAAAATAAATGAGGGAAAAATAGGAAATGGTAAAAGGATGACTTATTTAGTATGATTCCTTGGAAATAAAAAGATTATAATACACATCCCAAACAAGATAGCAACAATAAATGACACAGAAGTCATAGAAATAATGTCTTCTCTCTAGCTTGGTCCTACATCAACTCAATCTTGACTCTACAACAACTCCAACTCTTTTAATACCACTCAAATAGCCCCTTTGTCTACTTTCAAGCTCAACTCTACATGTAAGCATGCATGATGTCATCTTCCACTGACCCCTATAGACAACATGTACTTGGTTGCTTGGTTGTTATATTTAAAGACACTTGTTTATTCATTTAAAATAATGCAAGAATGTGAAAGAGCATCTAGATCAAAGAACTAAAAGGAGAATCTAATTTTGTATTGTCTTCTTGTGACATCATTCTATGACTATTGCATGTTCACTATTGTCTTAGTTCATTTTACTTATAGCCATAAAATTAGCTTGTATAAGAATAAAACCTAAGAAAAAATGAACCTTGTAATCTAATTGATTCCTAAAAATATTTTAAATATACTAACCTTTATACCAATTTATATATTAAGATCAAGATGAATAAATCACATTAATTCAAATTTATCAAATTAAATTTAAAAATGATAATTAAAATTCTCACACAAAACTAACCCTAAATAATATATAATCAAACTCATTAAACAAAATTCAAAATTCAAAAACACTAACAAATATATTTTAAACACCTAAATAAAAACGTTTACATAAAAAAATAAAACTAATATCTATTTTTTAATTTATTTAATTTCCATTGTTTTATAAACATCAACTAAAAACCTTTTAACTATAACCACAAACTTTTGTTATTTATTTAAATTGTATGATCCATGTGGATGTTTCTCTACCATAAGAAAAATATATATATTATGCCGCAAATATTTGGTAAGGATCTCATCCATGTTTTGACTTGTATATTACGGGTTCTTTTATTGTTTTATGTGGTCATCAAGCATGGGAATCTAAGCTGCCCTTTTAATTAATGGATGCAAATGATACCCTAGACTTAAGTATAATATAATATTGTAATAATTAAATTTTCATGCTCTTGCCCATTCCTATTTAGATTTGATTGGATTATGAGGGAATATCTTCATACAATTATATAATGACAATCACACATACTCTTGTTTGGCTTCTATCTCGATCTCTATTTGTCTTTATTTATACATAGTTTTATATATTTGAATCTAATCTTATTTTGAATAATACATTTGTCATTCTTAGTTTTATTTATTATTTTTCTTGGTGTCATTATTTATATATTTAATAATATGTGTTTATTTATCACAACTTAATTTTGGATTATATAAGACTGATTTTAAATTTTAATAATTGATTTATTTTTTTCATTGATTATTAGGAGTTAGTTTGATATATGTTTGTTTGATTTTTCATCATGTCTTAGTATTTAAATATATTTGTTTGTACATTCAAATATCATCTATAAATCAAGAAATAAGGAGCATTCACCCTAGAAATTCTTCAATTTGAAACACTAAAAGAAATATATCTATATGGACACATGTGTGTATGAGAGTGTTGTCTTCAATATTTGTCTAGCTTTACATTGGAAACCAATATATGTAAGGGTTGATTAAGGAAAACTTGACCCTCACAATTTAAGAATTTCTAAAGGTATTTTTCAATACCACTAGTCCTTATACATCAACAAACAATAGAGAGAGAGAGAGACAAATCAAGTCACAAAGACACACAATTCACCAAGTCACCCCTATGAGTTATAGGATAAATTTGTGTATCACATCATTTCTAGGAAGTGTAGGATTGATCACAGAGTGTGGATTGGACCTACAAGGAGTTTTATAAATATTTAAAACCCTAAAAATTCTTCAAACTATGAGAATTTACCATATGGATATTATTTGATTCTTATTTCTGGAGGTGACCTTCCATTTTCACTTGATCAATGTTCTTTAGACTATTGGTCCGTGTGCCATTTGTATCTTCGAGTTCCAGATATATTGTCTTTGTTTCCCATCTAACTCGAGTACTGTCATTAGTGACACTCATGCTTATTATTGTCTTTCATTTGATGAGTATTCTTCAGACTATTGGTACTTGTATTTTCAACTTGCATCTTGCATGTTGAGTAGTTTCATTAGGGTCACTCATGTAGATTCATGTACCATTTGTATCTTTGACTTCCATATGTATTGCTTTTGCTTTCCATTTTATTCGAGTAGTGTCATTAGGGGCACTCATGCAGATTATTGTCTTCTTGATCCTAACATTTATATCTTCGTGTTCTAGATGTTTTCCTTCATTTTCCATCTAATTTGAGTAGTGTCGTTGGGGGCACTCATGCAGATTCTTGTCATCTTGATCCTAATCATCATTTGTTTTAAAGGAGGTTCTTCATTTCAGCACTATATCAATTATCTTTCGACAGTTGTCTACAAGTTCTTCATGCTTTAGCGATGTTTTTCATGTTCCTCTTTTTTGGGACATTGTTTTGGTTAGAGGCTTCTTAATCCTTCATATTGGTTTGGAGACTTTTCAAACCTTCATTCACCTTTCTCTCTTTTGGAGAGGAGTTTTTACCAATTCAATCTATATGCATAGATTGATCTTTGTATATGTAATTAGTAACAACACCATAGAAGGAAGAGTTCCCATACTTTACCTAATTGGTCCTTGACTCAAAAGACTCCTTGGCCTTTTGTACCTTAGTTGGTCTAGGTCTAATGTTTCAATGTGAAATGTGACTTGACAAGTCTAGTTGTCAAGTTATAATTAATTTTTTTAATGATTAACTTATGGAATTAAATTCATATGAAAAATATGAGACAATATATTTCTAGGGCTACAATTTTGAAGGAATAAAATATACTCAAAAATATATATAAGACAAGTAAAACATTATTTTATTTGTTCATGCATCATAAATTATCACCAAGCCTTTGAGAAAAATAGGTTTCATTTGCACCTATGTTGTGCTTGTATCACTTTGATTATTCATGCCATTATATTGAAATTAGAGGACATTGCATCACTTAATAAAAAAGTAGAAGCATGACACTTCACGACCATTACAAACCTTAAAGATATTGTACATTTTTAAAGGAAATGTATATATTTATTTTACTTGTATGATTGAACACCATGTATACTTTAGTTGTAGAGCAGTTTGTTCTATTTAAGAATTCTAGATGTAGTTGTTCTATTATATTGGAAAGCATAGGAGATGTTTACGGAATGTAATACAAATATTTTCCAAAATTCAAATTCTAAAGTTTTAGTTAATTAATGTCTAATGAATATGAGATTAATAATAGCCATTATTCATCAAAAAAGTAATATCATATATCAGAAGAATATTTTTAGGTATAGTGAAATTAAAATAACAAATAA
Source organism: Sequoiadendron giganteum (assembly GCA_007115665.2). Taxonomy (NCBI): domain Eukaryota; kingdom Viridiplantae; phylum Streptophyta; class Pinopsida; order Cupressales; family Cupressaceae; genus Sequoiadendron; species Sequoiadendron giganteum. The sequence continues at coordinate 1,845,190 of CM021102.1, forward strand.
ATATTAATGATAACAAAATATATAAATAGATATTGCAAAACCATCTTCACATTAACTATAGATAGGATGTTTCATTGAAGAAGATTAGGTATTTTTCCCCTATATCTTGTTTGAATGCCTCACAAATAGGATGGTTCTTGAATGTCTATCATTATTTGATGATAGTCTATGGAGAAAATGCTAGAGAAATAAATTAAATTAAATTAGATTATTTAGAAATAAATTAATTATTATTTCTTGTTTTTGATAAAAAGGGTCAAGTAATTAATCAAATTGAAATAAATTAAATTAAATTAGATTATTTAGAAATAAATTAATTATTATTTCTTGTTTTTATAAAAAGAGTTAAGTAATTAATCAAATTTTTTTTTTTCATGGAGATTAGATAATGTAACTCTTAAATCATTTGGTATCTTCTTTTATGACACTTTATTTGGTATGTTTATGATTAATTTTATGACATTTTATAAACAAGAAGATATAATTTGTAAATTTGATAATAATGGAAATTAATAAGTTAGAAACTAATTTGGAGAGTTAAAATAAGCTAATTTGAGAAGATAATCTTCATTATGAAATTTAATGATATTTTATTATGACAATTGTAAGTGGGTGTAAGAAGAGCATATTTGATTAGCTAAGAAGATTATGAGAAATCTTTATGGGGTCTATTTTGAGAGAGAATATTTTTAATTATTTTTAATAAATATTTATTTTTTTCTTAATGGAATGATGAAAATTATACCCACAACTTGTATATAAGTTAGGAAGCCTCATTAGTTTGTATCTTTTGTCAATCTATCAATTTTCTTCATCGTTTGAGTGCACTTTGTATTAACTATAAATTTGAGGATGAAAACCCTTGGATTCTTGAAGATCAAAGGATGAAATCCCTTTCGTTTCTTAAAGTAATTTCACGTGGAGAATACATTTGTGCAAACATGAACAAGTTGTGAAAATTTTAACATTTTTTTGTGAAGCATGAAATAACTAGTCTACATATTATGTTTTTGATTTCTTGTTTTTATTTGCGTTGTAATTTCTTGTGTATACAATATTTTTTCTATTCTCCATCATAACAATGTATTTGATGCAATTTTAGTCTCATGTGTGTAAGTTTGTTCAACAGATTGTAGTAGTTAGGTTAAATTTTGTATAGTTTATTCATTTTTTCTCATATATTCTCACCTCACCTTCATGGGATATTAAAATCTGTTATAGATCGTTTACTAAATATTCTATTGAATTATAATTTAAAAACTAAGATTAAGTCTTTGTGTGTTAGTAGTGCATTTCTAGTTTTCAAAAAGATTTAAGTACATATCTAATTCTAATTATTATGGGTATTTTAAATTTCCATTCATTTTATAATTGAACATTAAAATATCCTTGAATATTTCAGATCTAAGAATATTTTAATATAATTATACTTGAAGACATTATATACCGAACTTAGATTAAAAATATAATTTATGTAAGCAATGGAAAGGAAGTCATCGAGAGGCAAGAGCATGTAGGAAAGACATGCAAGTTTACATGCTTTAAACTAGAAATATGAGTACCAAGGCATCAAGCAAATTCATCGCCAACAATTCACCGTCGGAAAATTCACCACCAGCAATTCATAGCCAGGGATAATTAATCGCAAACTTTTAATGCGATGAATTTCTCATGGTGTTGAATTGCTGCTGGTGAATTTTCCTTAAGGTGAATTTATCATGATGGTAAATTGTTGACGGTTAATTTTCCGATGATAAATTGATAGCGGTGAATTTTCCTAGAACCGAATACTAGATTAGACATCGCACTCACGAAATTACATTCCATAGAATTTGGAACATCACACATTTTAAACTCCAAATAAATACATTTCTCCATCAACATTATTTACCATATATCTTTTTCCCTTATTTCCAAATAAGGTACATTCCCATGAGAAACATTGTTATCGCAGAAGTACACTACCTTACTCCACCAGCCGACGACGACTGTCATAATTACTAAGCATCTATTCCATGTTTTTACTTGTAAATCACGGCTTTATTTTCTTGTTCCATCTGGTCGTGCCGCATGGGAATCTGCGCTGCCCCATGCAACTGTGAAACAGCCGACGACGTCGGCCTATTATACAATAATTTATACAGACAAAAATATATATTGTTTTTTAAAAACATGTCAACAACTCAAATAGAGAGGAATTGAATAAAAGAGAAAAAAAATGAATTAAATTATTTAAACATTTTTATAATGCCGTATCCAGAAACTCGTGAGCATCAAAATAGTTGAAGAAATAGGGGAGATGTATTCCTCAACCGACGCGCTACTCAGCTGTATTGCACAGTTTCATTAACCGACTTGCGACTGCTATTTAATACACATGATGGAAAGCAGTTGAGGGTCCCTCTTCTTCTACCCACTGCTGTAAGCGTTTGAATTCCTCCGACATATTACAAAAAATATGAAGCATAGTGAATAAGCGTTTATGTTTAATTCCTTCATTTAAATTCCTTTATAAAATAAAGCATCTGGCCCGAAGTAGGTCGGTTGTTAGCAAGGAATAGAAAAATCGATTGAAGGCCTCAGCATACGCGTCATCCATGGAAAAGCAGTGGAGGTGATTCACGCCTCACCATGACACGGATTTCATTAAAATAATGCGTATCCACGCAGCAGGAAGCACGCGCAGAAATTAATGTTGCTGCGTATGCCTCTCAACTGCAAAGAGACATGTGATCAAATTACTTGGGTATCAAACAAGTCGGTGACGAAATCACGAGGATTTGCGCGCTTATATAACATGACGACTGCCAATCTCTTATCTCCACACTCTCGATCGGTTCAGCTGCAAATTAGGTGTTTCCTGCAACAGATCTATGGCAGTTATTATAGTTTTGGGCTTGGTAGTGCTAATATGTGGTGTCTTCTTATTGAAGCGGGGCAAGCCTTGTGATTCTTATGGACCCAAATCGTATCCTTTTGTTGGGTGCATGATTTCCTTCTGGAAAAACCAAAGCAGGCTGTGTGAATGGTACACAGAGCTACTAAGAGATTCCCCCACGCAGACCATGACAGTTCGGCGGTTGGGCGCCATTACAACCGTTGTGACAGCTAATCCAGAGAACGTGGAACACATACTGAAGACCCGATTTGACAATTATCCCAAGGGCCAGATCTTCAACGACATTCTGCACGATCTGCTGGGCAACGGAATCTTCAACGCAGACGGAGAGTCGTGGAGATTACAGAGAAAGATCGCAAGCTACGAATTCAGTACAAGATCGCTGCGCAATTTCATTGTTGATTGCGTGCAGGTAGAGACAAGGGAGCGTCTGTTGCCTCTGCTTGAGCAGGCTTGTCAAAGAGGGAGTTTTCTTGATTTACAAGACGTTCTGCGGCGGTTTTCGTTCGATAACATCTGCAAAGTGGCGTTCGGAATGGATCCAAACTGTCTCGATCTCAGCCTTCCGCAATCTGAGTTTGCAGACGCCATGGACGTCGCGAGTTATCTGAGTTCCAAAAGAGCGCGATCTGTGATAAGCCTGGAGTGGAAACTGAAGCGGGCTTTGAACGTCGGCTCCGAAAAGACTTTGTCTGAAGCCGTCCGTGTTGTTCACGGATTCGCCAGAGACATAATTCGCAGGAGAAGTGCGGAAGCAGATATCAAACCAGACCTGCTCTCAAGATTTCTCCAACTCACTCAAGGCAGCTTTGACGAGAACTCTTTACGAGACATTGTGGTGAGTTTCGTGTTGGCTGGCAGAGATACGACGGCTTCTGCGTTGACATGGTTCTTCTGGCTTCTTTCTTCTCATCCCGAGGTGGAGGAAGGCATTCTGAGGGAAGTGAGTGAAAGAAAGGAATTGTCATTTGAGGATATGAAAGGAATGGAATATCTTCATGCGGCGATATGCGAGTCAATGAGATTATATCCTCCTGTTCGCTACGACTCAAAATACGCGGTAGAAGACGACTATCTCCCAGACGGCACCTTCGTGAGAAAGGGCAGCTGGGTAACATATCACCCTTACGCAATGGGGAGGATGGAGAGCATCTGGGGCCCAGACTGCTTGGAGTTTAAACCAGAGAGATGGATTAAGGACGGCGCCTTTCTTCCGCAGAGCCCATTTAAGTACGCTGTCTTTCAGGCTGGCGCGCGCATGTGTTTGGGCAAAGACATGGCGTTTATTCAGATGAAATATATCGCCGCTTCTGTGATTCGTGGATTTCGCTTAAGAGTTGATCCACAGCACCAGGCACAGTTTGTTCCAAGTTTAACTGCAACTATGAAGAATGGGCTGCCAGTTGTTGTGGAGAAACGACCCTCGTCATTGCCTCTTTTCTGACGTCAATCATATCTTGGAATTGTCTGCACTCCCTCTCACTACCACTTACCATGTGCAATGTATAACCATGTATTTTGAAAATTCATACCTGTGAAATATGTATGACTATTTGTTTGCAACAAATTTATGTATAAATAATATTTTGAAAATTCCATGCTTCAACTTGTTTCTTAAAGTTAAAAAATGGATCTATAATTATCTATTTGGAAAATTCATACGTGTGAAATATGTATGATTATTTGTTTGCAACAAATTTATGTATGAATGAACAATATTTAGATATTTTCTTGGATTATATGTTTCAACTTTTAAAGTTAAAAATGGATTCATATCAGATTTTGAAAAATATCCAATAAAATTGTAGAATATTAAAATATTAAGATAATTATTAGATGATAGTTAGTCAATAGGTTACATATTGTGAGATTGAGCATAAAATAGGTCTCATGTAAACAATTGTTGAGTAGTTGGAAAACAAGTTTCACTGCAGTTTAATGATAAAAGCTTCCAAAATATCAGGTGAAAGCCTCCAAAATTTCACTTATCACATAAAAGTTAGATAAATATTGATTTGCCAACTGAATGGCAACTTTCTGTTTTCATTTATATTGCTTTATGTTTTAAATCTATATGCAAATATTTCAAAATCAAATAGATAGTACTTAATTTCTTTATTTTTTAATGGCACATCCTTGCACTTCCTATACTAATATAATTATAATTAAATAATTAAAATAATACATAAAAAGAATAAATATAAATGTAATAATTTTATATAGATAAGTGGAATAAAAATATAGCTTAAAAAAGAATATGAAAAAATGACTTTAGGAATATTCACCGACGAAAAATTCACTGCCAACAATTCACTATGGAAAAATTCACCACCATGATAAATTCACCTCAAGTAAAATTCACCACAAGCAATTCACCGCCATGGAAAATTAACCGTTTTAACATTTTTTAATATATATTTCGAAAACTTTGAATTTTTTTTGCAAAAGAATAATTTGATCTTCACGACAGTGAATTACTTGTGGTGAATTTGTCATGACGGTGAATTTTCCCCGGAGAATTGCTAGTGATGAATTTTCTGTCAATGAATTGTTGGCGATGAATTTGTCCAAAAAAATGTATTCTTAAGAAAAATAAAATATTTGCAATTTAAAACTCATTAAAAATTACATGATTTTATATCAAATAAATATGTATTTTTTATATAGTAATAATTTAGATTTTAAAAAAAAAAATTAAATTATGAAATAGTTAATTAGAAAGAGGTTTAACTACCCTCCATCACATGATACATATTTGAATCTTTACTATACATTAAACAATCTTAAATTCTAATCAATGGTGAAGAAGTCTAGTCCTTTTAAAGGTTTGTTACTAGTTTTTGGTAGTCTATTAAATAATTATTCTTAGTTTGTGTTTCAATCAATTGATTCTTCTTTAGATGTAGTGGAGATTGATAGGGATTTATAATTCCCTTGCTTTGTACTGCTTTTTTTGGATTGAATAAATTTTTACCCCTCTTTTTGTGTCAATCAAATGATTCTCCTTTAGATATAGTGGGCCTTATTTATCTTTATTTTTTATAAAGAAAAAAATATATATTTACACATAGGTAGGTGGTTGTCATCCACTTCAATGGGATGATCCATTTAAAATTCATTTTATCAATCATGAATATTTTAAAGTAGCAATGTGAGTAAAATATAATGAAACTATTATAGTTGTGATTCCTACATAATTCAAAAATATGAGTATTCTAAGATTGTTCATAATTAAAATCTCTTCTACAAAATAACTTTAAATTTTATATATGCATATATAACTTGGAAATGAACATAATTAAAATATAATTTTCAAATAAAATATTTACTAATTATCATATAAGAGTTGGATATACTTACATTTAAAAAGAAATATAAACACATTTCTTTCATGTTAATAACTTTGAATGTGAAAAGTTAATGAAATATATTATTCTACAAAGTTGAGAAGATCTATGTAATTTAGAACTCATTAAAATATAAATTTTAGTTTTTCTTTAGAAATATAGTTTTTATAATTAAGATTCAACATTTTTTGGAGTGGATTTTAAGAGATGATTAGTTAGAATTGTGAGGTATAAATATTAAAATTTAAGAAAGGATATTGATATTTAAGCAACAAATTTATACATTATCTCGAGATAGCATAAATTATATCACAAATTTAAGATAGAAATGAAGAAACTTACAAAAAGAGATAACATAAATATTTTATGTTGGAAGAAGGAAACTTTAATGACAAGATAGGAAATAATGTTTTTACTAAACACAAAAATGGATAAAATCTACTTTTTACTAAAAGTGAAAATACAATTATAGAGGAACCTAGTACCAAATGTAGAGACTCTCAATCTAGGATGCAAGAATGTAGCATGGGCATCTGCATACCACAGTGTTGTCTTCACATAATCGACTTAGACTTCTCTAGAATGTTTGTTTTAGGTAACAAAAATGTTTTAACTTGCACACACATTGAGATGAAAAAACTATAGGGGGCTATTTAGGTGCTTGCTTTAGTCAAATCCTCATTTTGGTCTTTTGACCTCCATGGATAGCTAGAGATAAAATGATAAATAAATAAATTTCAAATCCTAGCGATATTAGGAATTAAAAGAAATTATTCAATGATAAAATAAATGATATGGTGTCAACCTTGGTCTATGGAGAAAAATACCATGCAATTTGATAGATTTGTTAAATGATAAAATAGATAAAGATTATTCAAAGATTTATGCTACTAATATAAAACAGTAGAATTAAACAACAAAGAGCATTTCCATCACCAATTCCCTCCTTTTGAGAGATTTCCAATGGATTCAACAATGAAATCCTAATGAAGAAGCATCAACTATTACAAAAAGATAGTTATCAATTAAAGAAGTTTGTTATCCAATGCTATAGAGGCTATTGTAGAAATTTTGGAAGAGTTTACTTTTGTTAGCAAGAGAGAGATAGCTTTCAAGATAGAGTCAACATAATGTATCAAATGAGGAAGAAAGAAGGTTTTGTTTTCTCATATGGGCGAGAAGATATGCTATTTTTTCATACAAGGTTTACAACACACATTATAAGCGATCTATGTGGAAAATACTATTTTGAATATCAAAAATATGTTGGACACTAATACATCATGCAAATGTCTATGCATGACACTACCTAGTCCAAGTGAATTATACTAATTTTTAAATCGCATGCTAGCAATGCTTCATACTTGTTTCTTGTAAAACAAAATCTTTGAATATCAAAGTATTGATATTTTATCATTATTTTTTCAAATCTAACCAGGTTTAAACTATCAGTTTGAAATTGCACAAGTATGCATTTTTTGACACTACACGATTAAATTAAATAACCTTTCACCATGTTGGTAAACATATTTTTCACTATGATATTTCACTACAAATAGCTTAGAATCATCTAATAGGTAGTGATGAATGTTCCAATAGTTGGATATATTGCTATTGGATTAGCAATATTTCCGTACATGTTTGAGTGGGGTAGCTCCCTCATATGATGGGGTTTTATAAATTTTTAGGGTACGCTTTGTACCACAAAGTAGGAAAGGCACACAAACTATGAAAAGAATAAGGAAATCCAAACAAGATACAAAACACTTCCTATATTTATATTATGAATGGAAAATAAATTAAATAGAAAAATAAAGAAATAATCTTAAGTCTCGTGGTTCTTTAATTTACACCCTTTAAGTAGTAATTCATTAATTAATTATATAGAGAGGCACATACATTAGAGGTAGAATAGGCTAAAAAATGAACCAAATAAACATAAGAATATAAATTTCAACACATAATACACATAACATAGATGAACCCCATATTTCCTTTGAAATGAAAATACAAACCTTTCTAAAATCCCTACCAAAAATTGTGTCTCTTGCTTCCTATTGTGATAGGTGATGAGGATATTAAAAAAGGTTGTGGAATTTTTCCTTACACCTACCATTTTCATTTTCTAAAAAATTACCAAACAATTTTAAACTATAGTATTTGATAAAAATACTCTAATGTTTCTCTAATGGAGTTACATATCCTAATGGAATTTTTCTCTAATGGAGTTACATATCCTATTCTAGGCTACACAAGTAGAATGATAATAACTAGGGTTGCGGAGATTGGTATTGATCTTTCCAAAATAATTCATTTGAGAATTTTTGAATTCATTTCAACAAATCCATTTTATGTAAAACTTTCAATGACTATGTGATATGAGATGATATTTCTCATAGCATTTATTTCCATATTCAACATAAATGTTTGTTATGATTCTAATATGATAATATATTTTAAGTTATATTATATATTTTTTATTATATTAAGGATAAGCACTTGTGGCATGCTTAACCTTAACTTAAATATTAGTTAATATACTAATATTTTTAAACTTATTTTCAAGAAATATCATAACAAGTGGTATTAGAGCTATGATTTGGGCCAACACTTTTGTTTCCACTATAACTTCCAAACCAACATGAATTTGGATCTAATTTTTTGGGGGATTTTAGATATGTATTAGAGAAGCTCTTAGAAAAACATAAGAATTTAAGGTGCATTTTCTAAAGTATATTAATATTTTATGTTGTTCATTAATTTGTTCTATAGACCACAATTTTTAAAATTAAAAAAATATATATTTTTGAAAAGATTAAAACAATCTAGACAGGATTTAGTTCTTTGTAATTTAGTATTAGAAATAAAATTATTTGTTTTATTTAGTGATCAAATTTTAGTCAAAACTTTCATTAATTTATCAAAGAGATAATTAATTAGAAAAGTGTTTAACTACCCTCCATCACATTATACATATTTGAATGTTTACAATATATTAATCAATCTTAAATTCTAATCAATGGTAAAGAAGTTGAGTCCTTTTAAAGGTTTGCTACTAGTTTTTAGTATTCTATCAAATGGTTATTCTTAGCTTTCACTTTAATCAACCCTATTTATCTTTATTTTTATAAATATATATATATAGGTAGGTGGTTTTCATCCACGATCCATTTAAAATTCATTTTTATCAATCATGAGTATTTTTAAATAGCAATGTGAGTAAAAAACAATGAAACTATTATAGTTGTGATTCTTACATAATTCAAAAGGATGAGAATTTCAAGAATGCTTAGAATTAAGATCTCTTCTACAAAAATAACTTCAAATTTTGTATATGCATATGTGATTTAGAAATAATCATAATTAAAATATAAAGATTTTTTTAAAATAAAATATTTATTAATTATCATACTAGAGTTGGGTATACTTACATTTAAAGAGATATAAATCTTTTATTTCATGTTAGTAATTTTAAATATGAAAATTTTATTTTATGTCAAAGGTGTTCTCTATATGAATCCAATCGGCTGATTTATGTGATCAATGGTTCAAAACATGTTAGAATGATGCAAGATGATTGAGAAAGATCTAATTGTTCAACAATTTTAGCAATATATTTAAAGAAGAAGTTAATATCAATAGATAATATATTTTAAAAAGCTAATTTTTTAGAAATCAAATCTCTACATTCTCTTCCATTCTTTTTAAGTTTTTATTTCATGAATCAAAGAGATAATATCTCTACTTTCAAAATCTAATTAAAAAAAAAAACTCTACATGCTCTCTCATTCCTTTTTAAGTTATATATTTTTCTAATGAAACAAAAGATAAACATATTGCTTATTGTATAAATCATACTCACTTTCTCTTACACTCATTTTTAAGTTATAATTACTTTTAAATAAACAAAGGATAAGAAATTAATTTTTTGTATAAATAATAGCTTTACTTTCATTGCAAAATATTTGAAATTATTAATTTTGTATATTGTTTCAATTATCCATTTTTTTAATATTTTTTCTAAAATAAACTTATATTTTTTAATTAGTTATAAATATATTATGGGTGTTATGTCTACTTTGTATTTATATTAATTATAAATGGTTCAACTTGATAATATTGCTATTTTTTAGTTGGTAATGCATAAGTCTTAATATAGAGACAAGAAAAATCATGGAATCTGATACAAGAACATGTAGAGGAACAAGATAGAAACCATGAATTCACTAGGGTGATCAAGAGATAAAATCACTGCTTAAAGAACTAAATTTTTTTTATAAAAAATATCTACACGCTCTTAAATTCCTTTTTACATTATATTTTTTTTTAAGAAAACAAAGGATGGACATCTAACTTATAGTATAAATCATAAATTTACCTTCATTATAGAACATCTGAAACTCTTTAGTTTGTACTATGATTATAATTATTTAATTTTATGTATATTTTTATTTTTGAAAATTAATATTTTAACTAAATTAAAACAACTAATATAATGGTATATAGATAAATATAATTTATATTATATCTACAAAAAAAATATTTGGATTATGTATTTTTATTTTTTATATGTTGGATTAAATATTATGAGAGAACATATATCCAAATTAGAAGTTATCATTTGGTTAAACTATCATACATAAATGATCCAATCCATCAAAATTATTAGGAGTCAAATAAAGATCAATCATACAAAAAAAAATTAATAAATGATCTAATAAAAATGAATCATCATTCTAACTATTTAAATGGAACTAATTTTCTAAAACCTTAGAATATTCCAAATATATTTAAAATATATTGCAAACTAATTTAAATAAAAAATAATGCAGGTCCAAGGAAATTATAAGAAGAAAGATAGATTGGGCCCAATTGAAAAGATAACTCCAACTCCCAACCATATAAAAGTGGAGTCAAGATACTTTTTGAAGGGTCTCTTTATGTCAAAAGATAGAGAAACATGACTATTTGTACAAATGGGGTTTATTGGCCTTTTGAAGATCATTGAGTTTTACTTCATCTTGCAATAAATTCTTATTCTTGTCAATCTATTTTGTTACTTAATACACAATGGGCTCTAGTCATAATTTTTCTTATAACAACTACTAAGTTTTCCTCTCCATCTCCATCTCCATCTCCATATTTATCTTTATCTTCCTCTCTATATCTATCTCCTTACCCCTCTCTCTCTCTCTCTCTTTCTCTTCCCCCTCTATCTCTCCCTCTTTCAGTCACTACCCCTCCCTCTCTCTACCTCTCTCCCTATTGCAAACATAACACGAGATTAAATTGGTAATAGAGATTAATTATCTTTCTAATTAAGAGGTTTTATTTTAATAATGTTTGGATCCTTGTAAGTGGATGCATAGCTTATTTGAAGTTATCACTTCTCCATTGATACCTTTGTCGGAGAATTTTATGGTGCCCCTTAGTAGCCACATTCACTAGGAAATGTGTATATGAAAGATGTAAAATATATTTGCCATCTCCATCTCTATCTCTATATCTATATTTCTCTCTATGTCTCTCTCCTATATAAATCTCCTTATCTCTCCTCATATCTCTCTCTTTCCCTTATATTTCCCACCATATCAATCTCTCCCTCTTTCTATCCATATTTTTTCATAGATCTCCCCCTCTCTCCCTATCACTCCCTCTTTCTTTATCTCTCTACTTTGCCTCTATCCTCTCTATTTCTCTCCCTCTCCCCCATCCCTCCCTATCTATTTATGTGTATATCTCTCCCTTTCTATCTTTATCTTTGTGTATCTCTCTCACTCACACACACATTCCATATTTCTCCCCATCTCACACAAAAACACTCCTTATTTCTCCCTCCCTATTCCTCTATCTCTCTCTCTCCCAATATATCTATCTCTCCTTTTTGTCTCCCTATATCTCCCATATCTCTATTTATTTATTTATCTCTACTTCTTTGTGTTTATCTATCTCTTTATCTTTGTCTCCCTCTCCCCCTCTCTATATATCTTCTTATATCTCCTTATATCTCCATCTCTCTATCACTTTATCTCACCATATATATCTCTCTATCTCTTCCTCTCTATCTCCTTATCTCTCTCTATCTTTATCTCTTCCTCTCTATCTCTTCCTCTCTATCTCTCCCTCTCTATCTCCTTATCTCTCTCTATCTTTATCTCTTCCTCTACCTATCTCTATATCTCTATCCACTTGTCTCCCTCTTCCTCTCTTGCTCTGTCTTCATCTCCACCTCTATCTTCTTATCCTCCCTCATCTGTACGCATGTCTCCCTATATATCCATATATCTATCCCTCTCCCTCTTCCTAGACCTCTATATCTATATCTCTTTGCCTCTCTATCTCTATCTCTCAATATTTCTTCTTCTATTTCTCTCTCTATCTCTATCTCATTATCTCTCCATCTCTCTACCCCTTTATCTTTCCCTCTCTTTAAATCTCTCTCTATATATCACTTCTTATTTATATCTTTATCTTTCTATCTCTCCCTCTCTATATATTTTAATCTCTTCCATCTCTATGTATCCATCTCTCCCTCTCCTACATATCCCTCTCCTTCTCCATCTCCATTTTCATCTCTATCTATATCTTCCTCTCTTATGCAGGAGCATCTGGTAGCAGGGTGATTTGAATTTTGAGGAGCTGAAACAACTACAAGAGGGAGAAAATAATAGGTTTCCAAAGGAAGCTAAAGAGACAAAATAACCTATGCAACCATAAAGAAAAAAATACTAAATACCAAGGGGTGACCAACATGAGGTGGAAGAGGCCACACATCATACAAAATAATGCAAGTTAAAATGTAGATCAATTTTTGAAAAGGTGTGAAGAAGAGAGAGGGGTTGCACATACGTTATAGGGGTGCCACGAAGAAATAAGAGGCCTCACGCAACCAAGGAGATAAAAGGTAGATTTTTTTTGAAGGAGATGTGCAATGAAGGAAGATTGAGAAGTAGATATGTTGTAAAAAAAGGTGAAGAAAGCTTGCAATATGAACTTTAATCAATATTAATTGTAGATTTGAATCCAAAGATTAAAATTTAATATGAATGTGATTATAGAATCAAAACAAAAAATAGAAAACCATAACACATAACACTAGTTTTACGTGGAGAAACCCCTAAGGGAAAAAAATCCACCAAAGAAAGAGAGAGGAAAACGTATTACTAATCCAAAGGAGATTACAACAACAATACACTTCTTTGATAATCTTTGTAAAATCCAATAGTACCTTGTTACTTGCACATTGAAAAAAATTGAATGAAGAACTCTAGCTCAAGGCTCCAATTTATAGAAACTTTTGGGGATGAATACCACCATGGTATCACCAAATAACATGCAGCGAAACCACATGTAAAAACCCATGCCTACCTCCTTTCCAACCACCAAATCCACCCAAAATAGAAACTTACAGATTCTCTTACAACTATCATAAGGCATCTCTCATGCATGGGCACCTAGGGAAGGAATCTATCATAAATACAATCATAAACAGTGTCATAGTTGTCATAGTTTCATAGATACTCTAACAACTTATGACGAATGTAATAACCCTCCAAAATAGGAGATTCCAAATAGGATGCCTATCTATTTTATCCTTTTCTTTGAAGAAAAGTGATAATACTAACTTCATCTTTACATGAGCTCTTTCACTACCATTGGTTAAACGATTTCACCTCTTATGGGCAATTTGCAAAAGAAATTAAGAAAACAATTAATTAATGGATTTACAAGGTTGATGTAACCTAAATCCTAACATTCTACCATTTGACATCATACATTGTAAATTACACCCATAGAGATACATCAACATGAAATTAAGTACAATGATTAAGGCCTATCGCCTTCTTGCACCAAGAAAACCGATATGTGGTTACTAGCTTTTTGAGAGAATCTACAACATTATCCAAAGTGTCAACTTTTTCAATTAGGACCTATCCATTCTCAACTATTTCTCTCACAAAGTGATACTAAACATCAACATGCTTAGTACAAGCATGATACATAGGATTCTTATCCAAACATATGACACTCTGATTGTCACATTTGATCCTCACTGTCCTGCAATCAAAACTAATACCAATACCAAGTCTATGTAACCAAAAAACCTCCTTAGAAGCATGAGTAGTAGCCATATACTCTACTTCAATGGTGGAAAATGCAACTATAGGTTGTCTTTTACTCATCCAACTCACTACACCTCCAAAAAAAGTGAGCACATAGCCACTAGTGGACCTTTGATTATCCAAGTCACCTACCCAATCTGCATCAATAAAACCTTGTATGTCTAATTACTTATCCACATTATCACTACCATGATAAACCAAACAATAATAAAAAGTACCTTGTAAGTACCTAAACACCCTTTTAACAAAATTCCAATATTCTTTACCAGGGTTAGACAATAACCTTCTTAGAACTCCAACTACTTGGGCTATATTTGGTCTAGTACAAACCATTGCATACATTAAACTACCAATGACACTAGCATAAGGAACATTATACATATCGTCAATATAATTATCATAATTAGGAAATATGTCTAAACTCAACTTAGTACCAACCAAAAGTGGAATATTTACTGGTTTACAGTCTTGCACTTTGAACCTCTACAAAATAGTATCAACATACTTACTCTAACTTAACCAAAGCTTTCTATGTACCCAATCTCTACTAATCTCCATTCCAAGAATATATCTAGCAACCCCCAAATCTTTCATATCAAATGTGCTAGAAAGATGAGTCTTAAGCTCCCTAATCATCACCTTACTATTACCCATAAATAATATATCATCAACATACAAGACAATGATTAGTATATGATCATTAATAACCTTAATGTAAACATAATGATCCTTCTCACTTCTAACATAACCCAAATTTAATGTAAAGGCATCAAACTTCTGGTACCACATCCTAGGTGATAGTTTCAAACCATACAATTACCATTTTAACTTACAAACCAAGTGTTCTTTTCCTTTCACAACAAAACTGGTAGGCTGTCACATATAAATTTCTTCCTCAAGATCGCCATGCAAGAAAGATTTTTTAACATGGTCCATTTTCTCTATTTCAAAATCATAAGCAATAGTAATAGATAATATGAATCTAATAGAAGTTAACTTAGCAACAAGAGAGAATATTTCACCGAAATCAACTCCCTCTCTCTAGGAGTAGCCATTTGCCACCAATCTAGCCTTGTACCACTCTAACTAACCGTCTGCACCAAACTTATTCTTATAAGACCTACTTTCTTGCAACCAATGGGATTCCTTCCTTTGGAAAAACTAACAAGATCCCATGTATCACAACTATCCAAATCCATCATCTCCTCCTACATTTCTTGCATCCAAGACTCACTTTCTTCGAAAGAGAGAGCCTCTCTATAAGATCTAGGTTCATTGTTAGTACTTAATAAAGAAAACTTACAATGGAAATCCGGTGGTCTATACCTATCAATTGGATTTTATTTTCTTGTGGACCTTCTCAAAGGTGGAGTAAGAGGCTCTTCCTCATGTTCTTCACTATGACCAAATTCCTCTATTATAACATATTCTTTAGAAATTTCACTTGAACTCTCTTCCTCTTCTCCATCTTCTACTCCATCTCTTTGTTCTTCCAGATGTGCATCTTCCTTCTTAGTTTCAAAGTGCACTGTCTTTTTCTTTACCTTTGGTTGCTCTTCTTTTGAGTTAGCTCTAAATTCCTTGAAAATCACATCTCTAAAATAGATCATTTTATAGGTTAGAGGATTCCAAAGCTTATAACCTTTTATATTCTCACCATATATTACAAAGATGCATTTTTGAGCTTTTGGATCCAATTTAGATTGCTTCTCTTGAGGAACATGAACAAAGGCCTCACAACCAAAGACCCTTAAAAGTGAAATTGAAGGCTTTTTACCGAACTGCATTTCATAAGGTGTTTTATAAACAAGAGCTTTACAAGGAGATCTATTTATTAACTAACAAGCAGTACCAACAACTTCTGCCCAAAAGCATTTATCTATCTTAGCACTACTTAACATTCTCCTATTTATTTCCATTAATGTATGGTTCATTCTTTTTGCTACCCCATTTTGTTGGGGAGTATAATGTGTTGTCTTTTTCCTAACAATTCTTGCATGTTTGAAAAACTTATCAAATTCCTTAGAGAAATATTCACCCCCATTGTCAATTCTCAATACTTTTATCTTATAATCTGATTGCTTTTCAACCAAGGCTTTAAATTCCTTAAACTTAGGGAAAAATTCAAATTTTGAATGCATAAAATAAATCCAAGTATATCTTGAGAAATCATCAATGAAGGAAACATAATATCTAGATCTACTCAAAGAATCAACATCCACTAGACCACATACAACTGAATTAATAAGTTCTAAAAGTTCCTTAGCCTTATTTATTCCTTTAGGAAATGATGACCTATTTTGTTTACCAAACATGCAATTTTCACATAAATCACTCTTGCAAACAAAATAATCAAAAATACCATCTACTAGTCTCTTATCTAGTGTGGTCTTAAGACCTTTTTCACCAATGTGACCCAATCTATGGTACCACAACCTACATGCATTTTCAGTCCTAGTTACAAAATCTGAATTACAAAGAGTGGAAGCATGTAGCTTAAATAAAATCCCTATCTGAGATCCCTTAGTAATTACCAAACTCCCCCTTACCAACTTGCAACCATACTTATCAAATGTCACATGCATTCCAGAATCATTCAACCTGGATATTGAAAGTAAATTTCTTGCAAGTCTTGGAATATGTAAAACATTATCAAGGGTTCTAACCCTCCCATCATTGAAACACAACTTTACCTTTCCCTTACCAACAATCTTCTTCATGTTGTTACACCAAGGAAAGCATCCCCTCCATCATATGTTGAATATATAGAAAACCACTCCTTGCAAGGAGTCATATTGAAGGAGGCACCTAAATCAATAAGACAAGCATCATTACTAATAGAGTTAGCAGAAATAAACAAAGCATCAGAATCATCATCATCAAAGGACTTATCCATGGAGGTTTCAATGCTCTTCTTCTTATTTTTACACTCCTTTACATGCCCTCTTTTTCCATAGTTCCAACACTTCACTCTGCTCTTCTCGGGGGTTTTAGAACATCCTTTAGACTTCTCTCTCTTCTTGTCCCCTTTAGGCCTCCCTTTTCTTTGGACCTTCCTCGCACATGCAAGGCATCTTGGGAGCCCACATTCATGGATTTTCTCATCATCTCTTCTAAAAGAAGTATCAAAATGAGACTATCCATCTTTGGTTCTGTACCACCACCACTTATGAAAAAAATTATATTTTCCCAAGATTCAAGTAAAGAACAAAGCATCATAATGCATTTGTTTTCCTCTTCTAATTTAACATATATAGATGCAAGGTGACTTATAATCATATTAAAAGAATTTAAATGTTTTGCAATAGAATCACCATCCTTCATTTTCAAAGAATACAAATGTCTTTTGAGATATAACTTATTAGTTAGACTTTTAGTTTGATAGATTTCACCTATCCTCCTTCACAACTTGAATGCAGTAGATTCTTTTGAAAAATTCAGGATGATGGAATCTACAAGACACAACCGAAAGGTTCCTCATTCCTTCTTGCCCATTTTATTCCAATATTCACTTGACATTTTTTCTGGATTCATTTCTTTTGAAACTACCAACCACTGATCTATCTCTTTAAGGAGATCTTCCATCTTCAACTTCCACTTCGCATAACCAGTACCAATGAACTTATCACTATCTAGATGAGAGGTAGAAGCCATGTTTTACAATCTTTCACAAATCTCCAAAAAACCCACAAATCAAAAGCTCCCACTGTACCAAAAAACCTTCAACACTTGAGAGGAAAGCATCCCCTTCTCAACATAATTGTTAGATTTGATACAAAATTTTGTAAATCAAGGTGAAGAAAGCTCACAATATGAACTTAGCACAAAGTGGCCCTAGACAAAGTGCTTAGATTTTGATGATTTGGCAATCGGTATTACTTGTTTATTAGGTCTTCTGGACATGATGGAAGGTTCTTTTTCGACCCAAAATGCTACAAAATTGTAGCTACATTCTAGATATAGCAACCACCTCCTAGCTTCAAACCCACATAGATTTGAGCTTAGATGTCTGATTTGGATGAAATAGGAGGAAATTTTGGCATTCTCAAACACCCTAAACTTAATAGTGAGCTTAGATTTACATCAACAAGCTCCAAAATGAACCTACAATACAAATACATAAAAAGGAAACCTCCAAATTTGGTATTTCTATCAATTTTTTAATTCTCCAAATCATTGTTCGATGCAAAGGAAAAAAATACTCAAATTTTTAAGATCCACCAAGATCTACACCTTAGATCTCTCAATTAAGACCAACAAGAAGCAATCCCATAAGTTTTGATACCATGTAGGAGTTGGTATAGAATAATCTACACCATACAAGATTTGGCTAAAGACTGTAGCCACCCAACACCTAGAAACTTCTATGAAAGCAAAAGGGAGATCAACTACGAGAGAATAATGTTATTCTATCAAAGGGTACAAATGATGGATTACAATAAATTTTATTGAATGATATTAAAAAGGGAAACCCTTGGTTATTTAGACCAAGGTGAACATAGGATTGCATAAGATTATGACATATATCTTAATCTTATGACTTGACATATAAAGTGATAACTATCCTATGTGTACACTAAATAAACTTAAGTAACAAGTTTCATTAGGACCTGGGTGATGAACTAGTTAGGTAAAATACCCCTTTCACATTGTAGCATCATAAATTTTCACCCTTGACAATTTCACACTATAATGACATCCTATTTTATGTATGGACTTAATTATATTAAAAATTTATTCATTTCGGGGCCACATTAGGAATATATTAAAATCATTGACATATTGACAAGTTTGGGCCTAAAACACCCAAACAAGAGTGATTTAAAAAGGATTACAAGTCAACCTAGAATCAAAAGGATCAATGTGGATGCATATATAAGTAAGTTTTCCTCTCATTTGAACATCTTGAAATTTTAAACAAGAAGCTCTATTATGATCAATCATGCACTATTAGGCTCTTATTATGAAGATGCATATGATTTATACTCTACATGCTAACTACAACAATCTATTGTGTTATGTGGACTAAGTAACCTCTTGTAAGTCTTCAAGAAATTCAATCATCGATCAAACAACCTTTGGTGGAAACTCATGGTGTGGACATCACTTTGACATATATTTCATGCCTAAGGTAACATTATCCATTGTCATTTTTTATTACACTCATTTATTATTTATTTGGCCTCTGCCCAACTTAGGTTAAGCCCTTTTTACCATCATCATTTTTTGTTTGTGGAGGTGGAAACACCAAAATGGGTTTTGACTTAGGCAAGCCCTTATACAACACAACCTTTCCCCCTCTTTTCATCTGTGCAAGTTAGATCCAGAAGTTTCATCAACATAAAGCTACATGAAAATAAAATTGTAACATATCATCTAAAGTTTATAGACCCTAAAAAGAAACATCTTTGGTCAAGGGCACCCTCACCCTTGACTCTCAAATTCAATCTCAATTTTTAAGGCTAGGTTCCTCTTTGTCACCAATTCTTATATTTGTAATTGTTCCATTAGTTTTTAATTTTGTCTATGCAATAAATTACATTTTCAAATCTAGGGTTTATGTCAAATCAGCTTATTAAAATGCACATTAAATTTATCATCTTTGCAACTCAAAAGAACCAAACCCTAGCAGATTGCTTCTCCTTTGAGGAAGCTAACCAATGTTTGCATGTTCCAATATAGGACAAGAAAAGAGTTGATCCTAGTTAATCTACTTACTAGATATAGGATCCCTTGTTTTACTCTACACACACCAAAAATATTTAACATGCTATATTTTTTTGAAATGGATTTGAGTGCCTGATATGCAAGTCCAATCTTAGGTTTCAAAATTCAAACTTATTCCAATCCTAAGGGTGGTATTTTCAATAGTTTAAAATGTATCGCACTCGTGTTATAATGTAATCACACTATTCAAATTGCAATTGTTCTATAATGTGCTTGTGTTATAGCATGATCACATTATGACTTCATCAAACTTTTAATAGCATGATACCTTGTTACTTAAAATATATTTTTCCTTATTTTTGGGCCCCTATTGATTATTATTTTCTCTTCTTCCTGGATATTTATTTGAGTGGATTAAGGGATGGATACACTTAATATTGTCTCATAAATTTGGGCCATTAATACTATCTAGAAATGTGAATTTGATCAAGTATATCTAAGAGGCATAATTTATTCTTGTGTCAAAATTTATTATTACTATTTATACATATATAGTTGAAGCTTTTCAATAATTTATCATTGCATTGAATTTTTTTTGAACATTCACCTTTGAGTGAGAATTTTATTGAATGAAAAGAAGGTTGATCCTTTTAATATTAGGTAATTGTACCCATAGTATAATATGAGTGGTTTAAAGAGAAACATGTTCCATAAAAGGAAAAATAGGTACAAGAGGATAATGGATTCCAAGATATAGTGTTGAGAGAGGTGGACCTAGAGGTAGGATGAACCATTGAAGTTTAGACAATAAGGAGGGATCTTACAACCATGAAATATGTCTAGAGGATAGGGTAGATGAGGTCAATTTTCTAGAGAACATTAGCACATTTTATAAATGATAGCATAATAACAAGCTTTATTTTCTCTCTTGTTTTGAAAAGAAACCAAGGTTCATAATTCATGGTGTATATATAGTTTATATTCTTATACATTATTTTATGGTGCAACATCACAAATATCACCTTATCTGTTGCAAGTATGAATGAGTTTTCTAGTGCTATTATTAATGTTGTCATTGATGTCAACATAGTACAAGTTGCTGCAATGAAAGGAATCAAGTGATTGCAAGTGGTACATGTATGGTTGAGATATTGTAGAGATGTTGTGAGTGCATGGAGCTATCTTTATGGTGTTGCAGGTGTGCTAATATGATGAGTTATCAAGTGCTTTTGAGAAAAATAATAAATTGTGAAGACAAAGTTGTGTGTGTGTTCTAAATATGCTCTGGTAATGCGCTATGCATTTCTTCAATGTTGATCCTATGCTTGTGTGGATCTATAGTGTTGTTTATGGGAATATTTGGGTGATATATCCCAAGTTATAGCTTTTGGGTTGATTAAGAGTGAAAGTTGTGTTCATCGGTTTGTGAACTGGTTTGGCAGAGTGTTTATATGTGGACTGGGACAAATGTTTCTACTCTGAAATTTCCTCTGATGGTTTGTCTCAGATCTTTCAGATTTGGAAGAAGGTTAATAATGGTGTTATCCGTGTTTTGGAAAACACTTTTGTAGCTTGGTGCTCCGGAAGGCTTCTTCTAGAGTCACTATGTGTGTCTGCACAGTCCAGTTGGACTAATGGAAAGAGTTTTGTATATGAAAGTTGTTGTAGTTGCTACAAACAAATATGAAGGTTTCTTAGAGGTATTCTAGTATGCAGTGAAGCATGTTATGTGTTCCACATGTTATCATCTTTTTTTGAATGTGTGTACTTCAATGTTCATTAGTGTTTTCATTAGGTTTGGTTGACCCGATGTCTACATGTTACACGAAGGATAAATATTAATTAAGGAAGTGTGTGATTGATCCAAGATGTTAAGTATTTATTTTGTCCACTCTCATTCTTATCCACTATGGGATGATCCCACAATATTGGTTTACAATTTTTGGCCAAACTGGACACTGAACTGATTTTTTCTAACTAAATTAATCTTCACTTTCGGGTACCTATAGCGGCTAAACTATGAGGAATTTGAAGATGATGAAAACTAGTGATTTGTGAAATTTTGTTTGTAGATTCTAAATATATTTTTTTCAAAAAAATTGGAATCAAATTTCACTTCTTTTTCCATCTCCTTCAAAAACTAGTTTTTTTCAATAAACACCATTTTAAAGGAGTGATGCTCACCATATACAACATAACGTATTTTCCATGAAGGATAAAATTGTATTTTTTTCAAATTTAGGTTTTTCACTACGATATCTAGTGCTTTCATTTGGTTTCATAGTGTTTTATTAAATATTTTTTCCTTAATCAAGTTTCAAAGTAAAACCAATTACAATTCAGACATAGGTGGACTATATACAACATAACTTTCTTTGTATGTATCAAAATTCAATTTTATTTTTTTTGTTGGATCAAGGATTTCAATATATAGTGCATTTATATTTTTCAAAAAAAAAAAAATTGATAATATGCACTATTTTTCCACATGTGCAAAACAGAGAGCTTGATTTTCGATGAAAAACCTACATTCACAAGAAATAAAAAATAAATATAATAATAAAATTAAATTTATTTAAAATTATACTTTTTGGGAAGCTTATAATAAGGAATACATACTTTAAAAAAATATAAATTAAATGAATTCATTTGATCCCCCAAAAGGTAAATCAAAAGTAGGTTTTTATCAGCATTTTGATAGGTGTAAAGGAGACTTCATTATAGGTATGGTTTAAAACTAGCAGGGTTCTATCAGAGGGGGTTTGATATAAGGTGGTTTGATCAAACCCTCTTCAATTGGAATCCTTCAAATGGAATATTTTAAGGCTTAAATCATTATATTTTCTAAAAATATTTGATTTCAGCAAAAATCAAAATCTCCTAGAAATTGTAAACCAGCATTTTGGGATCACCCTGTGGGAATGTTGAGTCATTGACCTAATTTAAATTTGTAAAATAAAGAATGTGTAGCTAACATTGGAAATTTTTTCTAAGATTGAAGATGGTATAAATACAATTCAAGATGTTGTAAATTGTAAGCCACATGTGGGAGAAGTGTGAAACAAGTGCAAGAAGCAGAGTGTATGAAATTGAATCAAGGAAGTAGTACCTTAATGTGTTTGACTCATAAAAGTAGTGAGTTGATGGTGTCTCCAATTATGTGATCAAGGCTACGAATGTGTGGAACTTGTTGTGGTGGATTTTTTGTTATCTATTTTTATCTATAGGCAGTGAGACTCCCTTCTAGACAGTGAGTCTTATCTGTTGGTAGTGAGCCTTGTATCTAGATAGTGAGTCCTATCTTGGGAAGTGAGCCTTTGTATCTAATTTTTCATTACTATTATATTGTGATTTAATCCTCACTGTGGTTTTTCCCTTATTGGGGTTTCCACGTAAATTTGGTGTCTCTTGTGTTGATATTTCTTTTTGTTATTTGTATTTCATGCTCATACTTAATAACAGATTAAACTGGATGTGGAGTTAATAATTGTTTGAGATTTGTGAATGTGATTGGTGACAACTGATTCAACCCCCCTCTTAGTTGTCTTGTGCATTTCAATAATTGGTATTAGAGCTTTGGTTCCTTGCAAAAGAGCTTAACTGCTTGAGGTAGATCTGATGGTACACAAATTGTCAATCCTTGTGTTTGATGGAGCTGACTACAGTGACTGGAAAGTGCAAATGAGAGGTTACCTGATCTCTCTTCGCTTCAAGACTTGGAAAGTTTTTGAGACTAAATATGTTGAGTCAGCAACTGGCCCTTCTTTTGCAGATGAGATTTCTTCCTATGAGGAAAATGAAAAGGCAAGGTATACAATTAATGGTGCTTTATCTAAGACTGAGCGAACAAAAGTTATTTCATTAGGCATTGCTTATGAAGTATGGGAAAACTTGAAAGATATCGATGAAGGAAATGATAGAGTCAAATTATCAAAGAAGCTAACATCAAAGCGCAAATATGAGAATTTAAAAATGGAAGAAGGTGAAGACATTGCAAGTGACTTTCAGAGGGTTGATATTACAACAAATGAAGTCAAAATTCAAGGTGGCACTTTGACAAATGGTGTAATAGAGAATATTTTGATGACCCTACCAGAGAATTATAGTGACAAGGTCTTAGCCATTGAGGAAGTGTATGATCCAAAGAAATTCACTAAAGAACAACTATTTGGCACCTTGACTGCATTGGAAATGAGGAATTTTTTGAAAGAAAAGGAGAAAACAAAAACAACCTTCAAAGCAACTAAGACAAAAGATGATCTAGATAGTGAAAGTTTCGGAGGAGTTGGAAGAAAAATTTACAAGGAAATTGAAGAAAGGTACAAGTAAGTGCAAAGGTATGTTACCTTTTAAATGTTTCAGTTGTGGAAAGATTGGTCACTATGCTTCAAGATGTCCAAATAGAGCCATATTTTGTCCAAGAAATTGTATTATGTTAGAGAGGATGCTAGAATTTCTAATGATGAGTCTGATTTTGAGGATGATAAAGATGAATGCTTGTTTCTAGCCTTGGAGAATAAATTTTTCTCTATTAACCATGGAAGATGTGCAAGGGAATGTGGTCTGGAAAATAAGAAGGATGAGATGGAAGGTACTCTGGTTATTGCCTTTCATGCTAGACAAGAGAAATATTATTGGGTAATTGACAATGGGTGATCAAATCATGTGACCGGAGACAAAAATAAGTTCACTAAACTTGAAAAGTATGATGGAGGATTAGTCATGTTTGGAGATGATTCTGGTGCAAATATTGTTGGAAAAGGAACAATTAGTTTTGATGGAAAACACAGTACTAATGATGTCTATTATGTTAAGGGCCTAAGGAATAATATTTTGAGTGTTAGACAAATGTGTAGAAAAGGATTTAAGATTGTGTTCTAGGATAATACCTATGAGACCAGAAAAGGGTTCGGGACTGCGATAGCTATAGGAAGAAGAACACATGGAAACATTTATCAGCTCAAGAGTGTTGATGGTCAATTTTTTTATCTCAAGTTAATGAAAGTTGGCTATGGCACCGGAGGATGGGACATGTAAACTTTGACAGTCTGATCAAGATCAGTTCAAGAGAAGTTGTCAGGGATCTGCCTAAAATCACAAAGCCTACCAATATTGTTTGCATAAGTTGTCAATTGGGAAAACAAACAAGATGCATTTTTAAAGGAAAAGAACAATCATCTTTCAGAATGATGGAATTGATTCATATAGACCTCTATGGCTCCACAAGAATAGGAAGTTTTAATGGTGATAGGTATTTTATTCTTTTGATTGATGATTATTCTAGAATGATATGGGTTACTTTTCTTAGGGAGAAGGTCAAGATCTAAATAGATTCAAAGTGTTCAAGGAAAGGGTAGCGAATGAAGTGAACCTAAGAATAATTTTTTTAAGTTTTGATAGAGGTGGATAATTCACTTCTAGTGAGTTTAATACATTTTGTGAAGAGCAGGGTATAAAGATACATTTTTCTACTCCTAGAACTCCTCAACATAATGGAGTTGTAGAGAGGAAGAACCGAACTGCTCAAGAGGTTGCAAGGACTATGATGAAAGAGGAAAATGTACTTGATGTATATTGGAGAGAAGAAATCCACACTACTATTTATAATCTTAATAGATTTCAGATAAGAGGTAATAGCACAAAGACCCCTTATGAACTATGGATTGGGAAGATTCCTAATGTTAAGTACTTTAAGGTGTTTGGAAGCAGATGTTATATTAGAAGAGATTATGAGAACCTTGGAAAGTTTGATTCAATATGTGATGAAGGTATTTTCCTTGGATATTCAACAAATAGCAAAGCATATAGATGCTACAATAAAAGACTGAGGAAGATAGTTGAAAGTGAAAATGTAAAAGTTGATGAAGATATGCATAGACCAGTTGAAATAAGCGAAGTTGAACCAAATGAACCTATCTGTGAACAAGTAAAAGAAAAGGATAAGGAAGAAGAATAATAGATTGAAGTAGAAGAAGTGGCTCTGAAACCTACTCCTAAGACTCCTAAGTATGTACAGAAAAATTATCTGAAAGAATAGATAATTGGCGATAAAAGTGAAGGTGTAAAGACAAGAAGTAAAGTGATAGCAACTAAGGTAAATTTGTGTCTATTTTCTAAGATAGAACTTAAAATAGTATGTGAAACATGCAAAGATGAGAATTGGGTTATAGAAATGAAAGAAGAGTTGCAGCAGATAGAGAAGAATCAGACATGGGAATTGGTTCCTAGACATGTAAACAAGAATGTAATTGGTACAAAATGGGTGTTCAGGAATAAGTTGAATGAAGATGGTGAAGTAGAGAAAAAAAAAGAAAGGCTTGTATGCAAAGGTTATTCATATGTTGAAGGAAGACTTTTAGGATACATTTACTCTAGTGGCAAGAATGGAGGTCATCCGGATGTTCTTATATTTTTTGCTCACAAATATTTCAAAGTATACTAGATGGATGTTATGTCTACATTCCTAAATGAAGAATTGGAAAAAGAGGTCTACATGGAATAACCGGAAGGATTTCAGTTATCAAATAAACTGAACATGGTCTGTAAGTTGAAAAATGAACTATATGGACTTAAATAGGCTCCCAGAGCATGGTATGTAAGGTTGGACAGATATTTGACACAACAAAGGTTCAGCAAAGGCTCCGCAGACAGTAATCTCTATTTCAAATTTGAAGCAAAAAAAATATTGATAGTGGTTGTGTATGTTGACGATATTATCTTTGGAGGAAATGAGGGTATGTGCAAGAAATTTGCAGAGGAGATGCAAAAGGAGTTTGAGATGTCTATGATTGGTGAGTTGAATTTCTTCCTTAGACTTCAAGTGAATCAAACTGATAACAACATATTCATTTCACAATCAAAGTATGTTAAAGAATTTCTAAAGAAGTTTGGAATGGATGATTCCAAACCGGTTTGTACCCCTATGGTGACTGGATGCAAACTGAGTAAGGATGATGATTCTCCTAAAACTAATTAGAGAATGTACAGATCTATGATTGGTGGATTGTTATATCGTACTGCTACTAGACCGGATATCATGCACGTAGTATGTTTGGTAAGAAACACATGATACAGCTATGAAGAGAATATTCAAATATCTAAAGGGCACTTTGGATTATGGCCTATGGTATCTTAAGGATATTGATTTCACTTTGAATGCCTACACTGATGCAGATTAGGTTGGTTGTGTGGATGACCAGAACAGTACAGGTGGTGGTGCATTCTTTATTAGATTTAGATTGGTTTTATGGCTAAGTAAGAAATATGATTCAGTTTCTTTATCCATTGCAGAGGTTGAGTATATTGCAGTAGCATCTTGTTGTACATAGGTGCTTTGTATGAAGAAAACATTGAAGGATATAGGTGTGATGTGTGATGAGCCTATCCCTATCTTCTATGATAATACAAGTGCAATAAATATTTCAAAGAATTTGGTAATGCATTCAAGGAAAAAGCATATATCTATCAAATATCATTTCTTAAGGTAAAAGGTGTTGAAAAATGAAGTCAAAATTGAATATGTGTCTACAGAGGATCAAATTGCAGATATATTTACTAAGGCTCTTCCTAAGGATACTTTTGAGTATCTCAGGGAGAATTTGGAGGTTACTACCCCTCCTTCTTTGAACTAGGTGCACATGGAAGTGCATCAATCTAGTGGATCTATAGACTCTTCATTTGTTTGGACTAATGATTGGGGTCTACTCCTCAGTGGGAGTAGAGAGTATCATTGTTGCAGTATGAGATATGGGTGCACTCCTAAGCGGGGAGTGATCAAAATTTTATATGGATGAAGAATCATGCAAAACTTCTCTTTTCCATTGATTTCAAAGCAAGAGAGAGAATCATGTGAAAAATCCTATCTTGCAAGGAGAGGAGGGTGTAGAAACATTGTGTAGGTTGTATAATCTGAAAAAAAAAAAAGGAGGAGAGTGTGTATGCTGTCTTTGATGGTTTTTTCACATCATGTGTTTCTATCAATGACAAAGGGGGAGATTATTGCAAGTATGAATGAGTTTGGTGGTATTATCATTAATGTTGTCATTGATGTCAACACAGTATAGGTTGTTGTAGTGAAAGGAATCAAGTGATTGCAGGTGGTACATGTATGGTTGAGATACTATAGAGGTGTTTTGATTAAATGGGAAAAAAAGGTTTTGAAGGGACCCCAAAACCCTTTACAATAAAAGAAACAAAATTCTACCTCAAAGGATAGAACAAACTACCACCAGCAACCCATCAGCCAAAAAACACCAAACAACGGGTGCTAAACAAGGATAAAACAAAAATAAACCAACAACACCCAACAACCAACCAACAGCAAAAAAGAATGAAACCTACACCCCAACCCAGATAAAAAGAAACAATAAAACACTAACTCATGCCACCCAAAGTATTGGCCATCTCTAACTATTGGATCTTATGTTTTTCAACCATATCCAATAGTTCCTTTTCTGAACATCAAAGGTTTTCTTCCACTCAATCGAACCTCTAGTCACAAGTCCCTTATCATCATCTTTAGGAGTCTTCTTACCCTTTCCCTTTACCACACATTCCTTCTCCATGAGCTCAAAGAAGTAAGCCTAATCTTCTCTCAATACTATAGAGATGTTGTGATTACATGGAGCTATCTTTATGGTGTTGCAAGTGTATTTATATGATGAGTTATCAAGTTCTTTTGAGAAAATTAATAAATAGTGAAGATAGAGTTGTGTGTGTGTTCTGAATATCCTTCGGTAATGTGATCTATGTTTCTTCTATGTTGATCCTATTCTTGTGTGGATGTGTAGTGTTGCTTATGGGAACCTTTGGGTGATATATCCTGAGTTATAGCTTTTGGGTTGATGAAGAGTGAAAGTTGTGTTCACCGATTTATGAACTAGTCTGGAAAAGTTGTTTGTCTATGGACTTGGAGAAATGTTTCTACTCTGCAGTCCTCTGATGGTTTTTCTCAAATCATGCAGATTTTGACGAAGGTTAATAATAGTGTTATCCATGTTCTGGAAAACATGTTTGTATCTAAGTTCTCTGGAAGTCTTGTTCCAAAGTCACTATTTGTGTCTGCACAGTCCGATTGGACTGATGGAAAGAGTTTTCTTATGAAAGTCATTGCAATTGTTGCAGATGAATCTGAAGGTTTCTAAGAGGTATTCCAGTATGTAGTGAAGCATGTTATGCGATCCATGTGTTATCATCTTGTTGTGAATTTTCATACTTCAATGTTCATTGGTGTTTTTATTAGGTTTGGCCGACCTAGTGTCTACATGTTAAATGAAGGATAAGTTCAATTAAGGAAGCATGTGATTGATCCAAGATGTTAAGTATGTATTTGGTCCACCCTCAATCTTATCCATTGCAAGAATGTTGAGTCACCGACCTAATTTGAATTTATAAAATAAAGAATGTGTAGCCGACCTTGGACAAAGTTTCTAAGATCAAAGACAACATAAATACAAGTCAAGATGTTGTGAATTGTAAGCCACATGTGAGATAAGTGTGAGAAAATTGTGAGAAGTAGAGTGTGCGAAATTGAATTAAGGAAACAATACCTTAATGTGTTTGGCTCTTGGAAGCAGTGAGCTGATGGTGTCTGAAATTATTTGATCAAGGTTGCAAATGTGTGGAACTTGTTGTGGTGGATTTTTTTTTATCTATTTTTATCTATAGGCTGTGAGCCTCCCTTCTGGACAGTAAGTCCTATCTGTAGGCAGTGAGCCTTGTATCTAGACATTTATTCCTATCTTGGATAGTCAGCCCTTTGGCAGTGAGCCTTTGTATTCAGTTTTGCATTACTATTATATTGTGAGTTAATCCTTACTGTGGTTTTTCCCTTATTGGATTTTCCACGTAAATCTAGTGTCTCCTGTGTTGATATTGTTTTTTGTTATTTACATTTCATGCTCATACTTAACAGATTAAAGTGGATGTGGAGTTAATAATTGTTTGATATTTGTGAATGTGATTGGTGACAACTGATTCACCCCCCCCCCTCTTAGATTTCTTGTGCATTTCAACATTATCATCCATAGGAAAATGGTATATTATTAAATATTTAAATAAAATTATTAGAGAAATTTTAATAAATGTATGCAATGTTAACATAGAGGATTGGGTTAAAATGATTATAGTCATTCTTTAGGCTTACACAATCATTAGAAAATGTTGAATTTGTCTATTCAATTTTAACTTGCATATTGTGATGTGGTAAAACAGTATCTAGGGTCTAAATCACACCTTATCCTATATCACAATGGAAGGAACCAAAAATGATCACAAACACCCACTTGGAACTACTAATCTCAATGGAAGAGATAGAATGGTGGATCAAGGTTTTGGTTCTTTCTTTGGGGGATTAATTAATTAATTGTTAATTGACTAAATTTAAAGATACAAATGTAGATCTAGGTTAGTTATGTAACTACGATGAACTGTTATGATTTTAGGAAAACATAGAACATAAAATTAGAAACAAAGTACATAGTAGCAAAGTGCAAACACAAAGGAACCTATCCTAGAGATCTGAGCTTAAGTTCGCTAGACAGGGGCATTGGTACCCTAGACCTGAGATTGTAGACCTTCAGAAATAGAATCCCAATCTCAATTGGTCCCTCTTTATAGGCTCTTCCTTTTTGGACTCAATGTCAGAACTTCGTCTATCATTGACTAATTCCACTTTCCCCAATTCGTTGACATATGAAGTTTGAATTCTTGATTGATAAATTCGGTCTTCAATCCTCTCCTAAATCCACTTGAAATCTATAATCTACACATAAGAGAGGAGGCAAAAGGTTGTTATGTATAGGGGCTTGCTAAGTCAAACCCATTTTGGTATATCTACCTCCACAATGGCTACATGATTATAGGAAAGAGTGCTTACCCAAGCTCGAGTAGAGGTAAATGGATAAGAGAATGATAAATCGACAAATGTTGCAACTTACCACTCAGATTTTCATTCCTTGATGGGTTGAAGTCATTGTACTCATCACCTTCATGGAGAATTGGATGCTCAATTTTGAGTCCTACAAGTGTTAGTTCTCACAAAAAAGTACATGAAACATGATAAAATCACATAAAACTTGATGCATTGCTAATATGATGCTTGATTGAAATAATGTTGCAGACTGATCCCACAATAGTGGTTTACACTTTTCGGGACATCCTGATTTTTGTTGAAATCACATATTTTTAGAAAATATAATGATTTAAGCCTTGAAAAGTTCCATTTAAAGTATTCCAATTGAAGAGGGTTGGATCAAACCACCTTAGATCAAACCCCCCTTGGATAGAACCCCGCTATTTTTAAACCATACCTATAATGAAGTCTCCTTTACACCTATCAAAATGTTGATAAAAAAACCACTTTTGATTTACATTATGGGGGAACAAATGAATTCATTTAAAATTCATTTTTTGTAAGTATGTATTCCTTATTATAAGCTTCCCAAAAGTATAATTTTAAATATATTTAATTTTATTATTATATTTATTTTTTATTTCTTGTGAATGTAGGTTTTTCACCAAAAATCTAGCTATTTATTCTACACATGTAGAAAAATAGTAGATTACCAAAAAAAAATTGAAAAATATTTATGCCCTTGATATTGATGTCCTTGATCCAACAAAATAATAATAATTTCGATACATACAAAAAATTATGTGTTTGTAAGTAAACTTATCTCTAAATTGTAATTGGTTTGGCTTGAAAACTTAATTAAGAAAAAATATTAAATAAAACACTATGAAACCAAATGCATGCCCTAGATATCATAGTTACAAATCTAAATTCAAAAAAAAAAAGAAAAAAATCCTCCATATAATTTTTTTTGTGTTAGCAAGTACACATCACTCTTTGAAAATGGTGTTTACTGTTAATAACTAGTTATCAAAGGAGATGGAAAAAGAAATGCAATTTGATTCCAATTTTTTTTTTATATATATATTTAGAATCTACCCTTGCTAATTTTTCTCTTGACTACTTTTTAGGATGCTCAATTGTCACTTCAAAATGCTAATATTCCTTAGGATTTGAAATAGTGAAAAAGACTTGTATTTATATGTATTTCTTTAATTTCCCATAAATTAATTACTGACAACCAACAAGTAAATTCAAATTTCTAAATATTAAAATGTCAACACCAACATATTTGAATTGGGGCCAAAATAGGCTTGTCAAGGGTGCTAGTGCCCTAAACCAGACCTATTTTGGGGATTTTTGTGTTAGTAAAGAATTATTAATTGATTTCCCAATTTAACTTTGATTTTCCAAATATGGTCATAAAATGGGAAAATTAAAAGCACAAATGGGTCCAAGCACATAGAGGGGAGTTGAACCTAGTGAGAAATTATCAAGGGTGAAAATTTACAATGCTACATTTATCCCCCACTTTAGTGGGAATATGAACTTACGCCCATGCTCACACTAAAGGATAAGCCAAGAAGGGTTCAATTATCAAAAAATTGAAGAGATAGGATGACATCAAATTTAGGGGATCCACTAGCCCCCAAGCTCAACATACTATGGTACAAAAATGTAAATAAAAAGGAACACACACATGAAGTGTAATGCAGCATAAAAAACATGAAGCATACAAAACAAAGATATAAAAACTAAAATATAATGTAAACAATACATGATGTAAAGATAATGAAGATACAAGGACAACACAAACACAAGGTTAGTACACTAAAAATTATTTTAGTCGATAAGATAAAGAGACCTTAGTGGGTGAACCCACAAAAGTGGCTTACAATTCGAGTGAGGAAGGAAAAGTTACAAAAATTGACCCCATGCAAAAAAAATTGGTTTCTGGGGGTTCGAACGAACTTCTGGTTCGAGCGAACCCAAATGGGATTCAATAGACCCCCCTTCGAGTGAACCCATTTAATGTTGGGTCTCACATTTCCCGAAAAAATAAGCAAAACAAATTCTTGTGGAAAGGGGGTTTGAATGAACCAGGGCTTGAATGAACCCTGGTTCGAGCGAACCCCTACGGGCACCAAAAAACTCCAAAAAATTTCCCTTCAAAGCTCGGGTTGAGGATGAAAATGGAGGAGACTTCACAAACCCAACTAGATGATGGTAGTCCTCAGAACGAGCTATCCAATGAATATAATTTTAATATGTTTTGGTTTTATTATGTATTTGTTTTTTTAGTTTGATTAAACATAGGTTTTTCACCAGAAATCAAGCTCTCTATTTTGCACATTTGGAAAAATAAAAGATTATCAAAATAAAATTCTAAAAAATATGTTCAGGCTAGGTATTGATGTCCTTGATCGAGTAAAAAAAAAAAAGAATTTCGATACATACAGAAAAAGTTATGTTGTATACGGTCCACCTATGTCTGAATTGTAATTGGTTTGACTTTGAAACTTGATTAAGGAAACAATATTCAATAAAACACTATAAAACCAAATGAAAGTGTTAGATATTGAAGTTAAAAATCTAAATTGGAAAAAATTAAAATTTTATCCTTCATACAAAAAAAATTATGTTGTATACGGTGAGTGTCACTCCTAAAAAATGTTGTTTTTTGAAAAAAATAGTTTTTGAAGGAGATGGAAAAATAAGTGCAATCTGATTCCAAAAAAATTGAAAAAAATATATTTAGAATCTATAGACAAAACGTCACAAATCACTAGTTGTCATCATCTTCAAATTCCTCACGGTTTAGCTACTATAGGAGCCTGAAAGTGAAGATTTAGTTAAAAATAATTAGTTCGGTGTCGAGTTTGCCCAAAAATTGTAAACTAGTATTGTGGGATCACCCCAGTCTTAAATTTATCTCAAATACCAAACATCATCCATCAAATATGATATTAGATAAAAATGGTGGTCTCATAAGGACAACAAAGTGGTATTATGTTAGGTCACTCATAAGCTACATAGATCCACTAGCTAGCAAGTTGTGTTATGCTAGTTGTCCATGTAATATGATGGGTTGCATAAGGCTAGCAAGTTTTGTTATGCTAATTGTCTCATTAAACACATGGATCCACTAGAAATAATTTTTTGTTATTTTGGGTGGCCATGTGAAAAGTGTTCAAGTTCATGAATTAGAAAGTTGTGTTAGCCAAATCCATGGACTATTTTTCCAATCACGCATCAGGGAGCACATAAAATTTTAACATCACAAAGGACCATTTAACGTCATAGGAGATGAATCAACTCAAGGGGTGTACAAAATTTTAACATCACGAGGGACCATTTAACGACATAGGGGATGAATCACCTGAAAGGGTGTAAAAAATTTTAACATCATGGGAGACTATTTAACATCACATGTGATGAATCATAAATCCATGCCTTAGGGGGCATAATAAATAACATTACCACGAAGGGTGAACATGAATAATTTTGCAAGGCCACACCTTAGAGGATGTCATTCATAATATCACCGTTAAAGTGATGTAGAGCAGGGGCATAATCTAGACTATTGATACCATATTTCACAACAATGGGTTCATTCCTTCCTCAAATTCCAAAGGAAATCATGACAAGGAAGACCTTTAACACAATGGAAGTCCCTTACACTTTCAAGGGTGATAGACTCTTCAAATGCATGGGGCTGCATGACAACCATAAGAACAACCACTCTTTCAAACCCTTAGTCATCAACTGATGGGTTTTGCTTCACAAGCCCTCATTCCTCCTTGTAGCCTTTCAAACATGGATTTTTGGGCATAAATTGTGGGTCAGAGATGGAATTAAAAATTTAAGGGAATTTTTAGATACCCTTTTGGCCATTCTCAAACATGCCTCAAAATCATATAAGGTTCCTTTGTATAGAATTGGTCAAAATTTCACTTTCCTCTTTTCTTGACTAGGCCTAATTGGCAACTAGGCATGCTCCAAATGGGTTTAGGGATTCATATTGTATCAACACTTGTTCCAACACCTTAAACATGTCATACATGGACCAAATCACCAATTCCTACATCAAGGATCATCCCTCCAATAACTTACAACAATTTCCCCAAATCACCAGGGCTTCTTGGTCTGATACATGAAGATATCAGACCTTTAAGCATTCACACGTGTGCCAAACTCCATCTCTTGCCTCTGCAAGTTTCTAGGAAACCAAAATACAGCCCAAAACAAGCCATTCCACTGAGTTTTAGGATTTTCTATTGGTGGAATGGAAAGATATGCATTTTTCTTTCTCACTGGTTACCCTACCTAGGGTTTAGACCAATTTGGGAAGAAATTGCTCTAATTTTCTCAAATCTTAATGAAAATGAATGAAACCAAGTGCAACAGAAATTAGACTCAATTTTATTCTATATAAAATTTATCTTTGATCATTACATGATTGTACAGGTCTGTACAACACAAAATAGCAGCAAGGAAACATTCAGAATTGCACAAAACAAAATTCTTCTATTACTTTCACTTCAAAATTCTGACAACCAACCATTGTGTCGACCATACAAGTAATTTTAAACATTTACCATCATTCCCTAATGGTCCTTAACCAATTTTCAAATTGGGAACTAACTAAACATTGCTATGTCCACTTTTGACAAAAAGATGCAAAAAGTTGTTTGACAACAACGTGCAACTTTGACAATTGTGCATTTACACACTACCTTAACACCTAATGACCAAAACTAGACTCCAAAAAACATGAAATGGTCAAAGAAGAACTTATTACATGAATTCAACCTTCACATGAAAAAAATCCAACATTCTACTACCTAGAACCAAAGGTGCACCTGAAAGCCAGGGTGCCCCTGCACCATACTCCCCAAAGGAGAAAAGAACTCAAGCTCCACTTGAGTCAAGACCTGCAACAGTAAACTTGCATCATGACCCACTCACCATCTACAAATTCTTGGGAACCTTCATTATAACCTACAACAACATCCACTTGTAAAGAGTATAAAGGAAAAACTAAATCTGCAACTTTGAAATCAATGGCTCCTTTGCGCACAACTTCCCTTTGCTTGCATCTGCTACCTCCAACTTGTAATTGGTCCCTTTCTACTTGATATATGGCACACAATGCAATAGAACCTTGCTCCACTTCAATATCTTGTTTGATTTTGAACTTAGGCTTCTCACCCCTCAAGTTTACCATCTCAACTAAAGCATCATGTCTCCTCTCTTCATCTCTAACCATCATGGCATCCAACATGGTTTCTTGATCAATGGTACTACTCTCTTCCAAAAGAAGTATATCATTACTAACCTCCAATATATCCTTGTGTAATTCCTGCAATGAATGTGTAGATTCTCCACCCTCAATGGAAAATAGAAGAGATTGAGTCCTTCTTTCCTTTTCAATGCCACCAATTTTCAGATGTGGAAGGGGCTTGGCCTGAGAATCAACCACACAACATATATCATCCAAACCTACAGTGTGTAATTCTTCTCTCTCCCTTGGATCTGCACAATCAATAGCCTTTTCCTTTTCTTTGTTCATATCAGATTGCAAAATAGTAAATGGAACCTCTACTTTGGAATTGAGCCTCTCAAACTCATCTTGTATTGGATTACATTCAACAAAATTCCTAATAAATGCAAAGATAATGTGGGTTGCATCTTCATATTCCAACTACAAATGCTTAGTATCTTCAATCTCATTGAAATATGTGTCTTCCAACTCTAGCAACCCTACATGAGGACTAGTACCTCTCCTTGGAATGTCATCTATGATCAAATTAACATGCTCCTTCAACAAATCTTGAACCTCCAATGGTAATTGATTAACCCTAGTTTCCATTATAATAGTCTGAGGTCTATTCATGGTTGCAAAGCCTTTGTCTTCCTTTCCTATGATTTGTACAAACTCCTTTTCACTCACCAACATAGCACTAGAACCTATTTGTGATTCTTGAATTTCCTCTTTTAATGGTCTAAGGGTGTATGCAACTCCATATTTCTCTATGTCATATGTGTTTTTCCTTCCATCATGCTTGGAATTCCTATCATATTGCCAAGGCCTACCCAAAATAAAATGGCAAACATCCATTGGAATTATGTCACACAAGACCTTATCCTTATAATCCCCTATGTGAAAATCTACCCAGCTTTTCTCATTCACAACTACTTGTTTCCCTTTGTTTAACCAAGACACCTTGTAGCGAGTGGTATGAGGGATTATCTTCAACTTAAGCTTTTCTACCATTTCAAGAGAAACCAAATTCTTTGTACTACCAGAATCAATCACAACTTTGTAGCACTTACCTTGGCTTTTACCTGTAGTCCTGAAGAGTGAATTTCTCTATGGTGGTTCCTTCTCCTTTGGCCCTTTGATTAGAGTTCTTCTCATCAACAAAATCTCTCCAATCTCTAGTTCATCAATGTATGGTTAAGAATGTACACTCTCAACATCTTCTCCACCTTGTGCAATCTGATTTCTTCTTTCACTTCCAAAAGAAGTAGATGGTTGCTCCTCAATACATTTCCATGATTGGTGGCCTACAAGTTTGTTGCACTTATAACATTTCCTAGTAAAGCCACTTGAACCTCCTCTAGCACCAAATCTACCCCTAGAATCTGATCTACTTCCCCTAAAATTGCCTCTTGAATTTGTAACTTGTTCTTGAAATCTACTTGTCTCTCCTTGACTAACATATGACTATCCCGAATCAAAAAATGTACCTCTTCCTCTAAAACTCCTTACTCTACCCCTAATTTTATTTTCTTTCCTTCTCCTCAACTTATCTTCAACCTTGATGGCCAATTGATAACACTCTTCCACCATTCTTGGATTGGTGAGGCTTAATTCATCTTAAATGTTGTCTCTCAACCCATTGATATATCTTGCCACTTTTTCCACATCATCTTCTACATGGCCTATTCTTATGCTCAATTTGTAGAACTCCTCTGTATAGGATTGCACATCCATATCCTTTTGCTTAAGGTTTTGAAGCCTTCTAAATAACTGAATGTTATATTCACCGGGTAGGAATTTTCCTTTGAGTCTAGCAACCATCCTATCCCAAGAGGAGATTTTAGACTTTCCCTTCTTTCTCCTCTCATCTTGTATATAGTCCCACCAAAGTAGGGCATGGCCCTTCAACTTTTTCTTGGTCAACTTCACCCTTTTTTCTTCTAGTACATCTTCATATTCAAAGTAGTTGTCTAGTTCTCCTATCCAATCTAGGAATTCTTCACTATCCAATTTTCCTCCATACACTGGTAAATGCATCTTTATCTTAGGACCTTCTTCCTTGACTACCTTCAATAGCTTTTCCATCCTCAAGTCATTAGGATCCATCTCTTCCTTGGGCCCTCCTTGGGAACTTCCCTCTTCCCTTTCTTCTTCTTCTCATTCATTCAATTCTCATGTGACCATTCCTCTTTTCTAACTTGTTTCCAGGGTAGCAAGCCTCTCCTTCATTTGTCTCATCTCTCTTGCATGTATCTCCTTCATTTCACTCACCTCTCTGGTGATTGGATTCCCTTTTGGAGGCATCTTTGTTTTTCCTTCACTTCAAATCTTACCCTCTTTAGAACAATCTATGCTCTAATACCAATTTGATGAAAAGCAAGGGCATAATCTAGACTATTGATACAATATTTCATAACAATGGGTTCATTCCTTCCTCAAAGTCCAAAGGAAATCATGACAAGGAAGACCTTTAACACAATGGAAGTCCCTTAAAATTTCAAGGGTGACAGACTCTTCAAAGGCATGGGGTAGCATGACAACCATAAGAACAACCACTCTTTCAAACCCTTAGTCATCAACTAATGGGTTTTGCTTCACAAGCCCTCGTTCCTCCTTGTAGCCTTTCAAACATGGATTTTTTGGAATAACTTGTGGAGCATACATGGAATTCAAAATGTAAGAGAATTTCTAGATATCCTTTTGGCCATTCCCAAACATACCTCAAAATCAGATGGGGTTCCTTTGTACGAAATGGGTAAAAATTTGACTGTCCTCTTTTCTTGACTAGGCCTAATTAGCAACTAGGCATGCTCCAAATGGGTTCAGGGCTTCAGATTGTCTCAAAACTTGTTCCAAAACCTTCAAAATGTCATACATGGCCTAAATCATCAATTCCTACATCAAGGATCATCCCTCCAATGACTTACAACAATTTTCCCAAATCACTAGGGCTTCTTAGTCTGATACATGAAGATATTTGACCTTTAAGAATTCACACGTGTGTCAAACTCCATCTCCTACCTCTACAATTTTTTGAAACAAAAATACAACCCAACACAACCCATTCCACTATTTTTTATGAGTTTCTATCGCTGGAATGGAAAGATATGCATTTTTTTTCTCACTGGTTACCCTACCTAGGGTTTAGACCAGTCCGAGAAGAAATTGCTCTACTTTGCTCAAATATTAATGAAAATGAATGAAATCGAGTGGAACAGAAATTAGACTCAATTTACTTCCATCCAAAAAAAAATTGATTAGTACAGGATTGTACATATCCGTACAACACATAATAGAAGCAAGGAAACGTTCAGAATTGCACAAAACAAAATTCTTCTATTACTCACTTCAAAATTCCAACAACCAACCATTGTGTCAACCATACAAGTCTTTTTAATTATTTACCATCATTACCCAATGGTCCTCAACCAATTTTCAAATTATAAACTAACTAAACATCATTATGTCCACTTTTGACAAAAAGATACAAAATGTTGCTTAACAACAATGTGCAAATTTGACAATTTTGCATTTACACGCTACCTTAACACCTAATGACCAAAACTAGACTCCAAAAAACATGAAATGGTCTAAGAAGACCTGATTACATTAATTCAACCTTCACATGATAAAAATACAATATTCGACTACCTAGAACCAAAGGTGCACCTAAAATCCAGGGTGCCCTTGCACCATAAAGGGACACATTATGAAATGAAAGGCCACACCTTAGGGGATATCATGCATAATATCACCACTAAATTGACACATTATGGATTGATATTCCACACCCTAGGGGATATCATGCATAATATCACCAATGAAGGGGCACAACATAGATTTGAAAGGCCACACCTTAGGGGATATCATGTATAATATCACCACTAAAGGGAACATGATTGATATGCAAGGTCGTACCTTAGGGGACATCATGCATATTACCACCACTAAAGGGAAACATGATTGATATGAAATGTCACACCTTAGGGGATATCAAACATAATACCACCACTAAAGGGGCACATGATTTAAATTCTTCAAGATGTCATAATGGATGGGGGAATATTCCCTCCCATTAAAATGTTAGTGTCCTTGCTATACTAATATTTTAACGAGATAATGGATGAAGAGGAGATCCTTTAGAAAGGATACACATCTCAAAAGATAAGTTATCCTTTCCTTCCAAGTGTATGGACAAGGAAAACCATTGCATATATTATCATGTTGCTCCCCATAGATAAAATATGGTTGCACAAAATGTTTTTGTTCCCCCATGCATGGTTATGAGAATCATATGATACTATGAATTCCATATAGCAAGGAGCAACACAATAATAACTAATTTATTATTTTTTATGGATCTACATCGATGTCATATAATTTAGTTAACCATTGTATTTTTATTTTAAAGCACAACACTCATCAATAGAATACCCAAACATTTGATGATATGCATAGAAGGATGAATTTTATTTTATTTTCTTGCTAGAGTTTCTCTCATGAGGGTGGGAGAGTAATTAATTCCCACCTCAATGTTGTGCACAATGTACATTCTATATTAGGCAAGGGATGTGGAGTAGGGAGTAAGGCCATCTCTGTTTGAACAATGGGGTGGTTGTGATGGAGTGGAAGCTGGAATGAATGCCTTATGCAAAGGTGGAGGGAATTGGTAATGAAGTCCTATTGTAGAGGAATGTGATGTTTTTTCTAAGAGAGTATGAATGTCATGTTTGTTATTTGTGTCTAAGCCTAGTTTAAAGAGGATCTTAAGTACTTGACCATAACATTTTTCTAAATCAATAGTTATATTTGTAGGTCCATCTGCATAAGATGGATGAATACATTATAGAAATTGAGTGTCACTAGTGGTAGGGGAAGAGGAATTATTTTTATGTATACATAATGGGTGATGGATGAATTGTAAAGGGGTCTCTTTATGTGAGGAAGAAAACATGTCAGATGAAGGTATGATAGGCTTTGCAAAATTCTGGCTAGATTATATGGATTCTTCATGCTTGGATGTTATGTTCTTAAGGAGAATGTTGGTTTGAAGGGTGGGTAGGTTATTTTTTAGGGAGCTATTCATGATGTCCTCCTCTTGCACCAATACATCCACACTAGGAGAGAATGCATTACAAGAGAAGGAAATATGAGCTTTTCCATATATTAGAGAAAAATTACCAATAAAAAAAACAAAATATCAACCAAAGATTTCAAGTAACATCATTTTTCCAAAGCATTCAGTCATTTTGAAGGTTCTTTATCACAACACAATTATATATATTGAACTATTATAGAACAATACACAAAAATTGGGAACTGTAAATCTATATAAAAAACTCAGAGAGATTATTGTCACTGAGATCTAGCTCACAATATTCTAGACAAAGGTGCTAGTGCCCTAGAACAGAGGACTTAAATTTCAATGCTCTAAAAATCTTAGAATAAATGTTAGTGTTTGATGATCCCAATTTGTAGAGGTATAGGTCTAGTAACAAACAGATTTTTGTAAATGTACCAAATCCCAATTTTGTTGTGTAATACACAATTATGCATACAATTTTAGATTTGAGTTAATGTAATATGTTCCAAAGGCCACTTTCATATTGTAAAATGCAATAATTAACTGAACTTAGATTGAAAAATATAGAAATTAATTTTTTGTATCTTTTGAAATACAAACACAATGTAAATCTTTATTTTTCCAACAAAATATGCATGCATAAATGACAAATTCAAACATTCATATTGTATTTAGACCTTAATATGACCTAATTAAGATTTCATAAGGTTTTTAAAGTGAAACCGCAACATCATCTCAAAGATGAAGATGTTAAATTTATACTACCTCCATGATGAAGATGTTAAATTAATACTACCTCATCATCATCCTTCCTAGTGGTTGGGGTATCTGCATTCTTCTAGTCATTATCCCTTGCTTACCCACTATGTTTTATTCTTCTTTGAAATGATGTTACTTCTCTTAGTTGCAACATCATCTCAAAGAGGGAAAAATGTAGTCACCCAAACTAATATTTAATTAAATAAATACTTGTTAATTATTTAATTTAGCCTATGTCCCTTATCCTGATAATTAATTAAATAAATATTTATTATTTAATTAACTAATTTCCCCCATTATCCTTACATTCTACATTTAATTAAATAAACCCACATTTATTTAATTAAAGCTAACCTTTACCATTATTCCTCTAAATCCCCTAATCTTTCTTAAGTTAATAAATCCTTGATTAATTAACTTTATCCGCATCCTAAAACTCATTATCCCATTCTCCAACTTTTAACTCCACCTAATTTAATAAACCCTTGGTTTAGTAACTCAACCCATCTACATTAATCAATTAATCATTTATTAATTGATCTAACCCTCATCCTAATCATCATTATCATTATTTCCTAATTTTAAATTCCTACATCTCACCTACCCCCACTAACCTCTTACACAAGATACCCTATGAGCCACCCTATCTCTTACACAAATTTAATGCCTCTCTTCCCAATGTGTACTCACACATGTGTGAGAACACCTCCCCATTTCACCCCTATCCATCTTCTGACACTTGTCACAAAGCTAATCAATCCTCATCCTTGATCCAAACCTCACCTTCTCAATCAAATCTCAACCCTCAATTAGCCATTCAATACTAGCCCTCCATCAACTTTTAATCCTAGCCCTCTCTTTTACCCTCTAATTTTCTATTAATTGGGCCTTCATCTCCTCATTTGATCATCTTGAATTGTGCTAATATTATGTTGGTGCAATTGTGAGCAATACACATTCAACCATTGGAGAAAATCAAACAAGACTTGGGTGCATCTTGAGCTCAATCAAGGAGGATATCAAAAGTATAAAAATTGTGTTTATGCTTATATGTTTATTCCTTCATGTTTTTACGCTTTTGATATTGATTTCTAACCCCTTCACATTCGGCACACTCGATGGGACCCATGTCCCTTCTAGCATCTTGGTCAAAGTTGTGTGATTTTAAAGATTTGTAGGTTCGGACTCTGTGAAATTGCCTATGTTACGATTTGCAGCACCTCCATTCCAAATTTTTGTGCCTATGACCAATCTTGTGGTGCTTGCGTAGTGACTTTCGACACCTTTGTTCCATATTTTGGTGCCCACGTCTTCATGGTTTCACCTAATTGTTTTACTAAAAATCTTCGGTTTTGCAAGGGTTTCTTTGGTGTCATGGAATCATGTTTGGCTCTAAAATAAGGATTTTTTTTAGGCTTTTTTTATGGTTGTTACAGGTTATTATAGATAACTCTCTTTTTTTTCCCTACAACTACAATTCACACTAAGAGGCCAAGATAAAAAAACAACTATCTAAAATTGACCTAAAATATATCTAGGCTAAGAAAGATCTCTAGATATCACCTTACGTTTCATTTTTGGGTTGCAAAATTCATCTAAAGGTCAAATAACTCACATATTTAATAAATATCTATAGCCAAATATCCATGTTCCAAATATGCATGATGAAGATGTTAAATTCCTTTTTTGGGACGAGGAATTTTAGCACCAATTCCAAGGAGATATCTAAGCATGGCATCCCTATCATTATTAAAGTAGTGGGTGAGGAATAATTGGTGATGAAGTCCCATGAGGATGATGTAGGTGGTAAGGATGTGGGTGTGGTTTGAGGGGGACATTGGATGGGTGATTGGTGAAGATTTAGAGAATTTTGTCTAATGGATTCAAGTTGATCCAAATATTCTCACTATCATCATAGGGATTAGAATATGGGTTCATGATATTAGATTGGGATAGATTAGGTTTGATGGAGGATAGATTGGATGATTAGACATGGTAGAGGATTGATTGGAGGAGGAAAGTTTGCGATTCTTTTTTGATAGGGATGGATTAGGGATGGATTGGATATATGTTAGGGAATTATTAGGACAAGATGGGTGATTAGAGGAATAAAATATGAAGATGAATATGGAGGATGGGATTGGACTTGGGATCAAATTTCAAGACCTTAAGATGATTTTATTTGATTAAGGTTGATTCTCTATACTCATGATAGGCTAATGTTCCTAAGAAAGCGCTAATTGGATTTGATTTCTACTTAATATAGGAAAAGTTCTTAAGTAGGAATTGATTGGATTTGATAATTATACTTATAATAGGCTAATGTTCTTAAGTAAGTTTGGATTAAAGATGAAATCAGATTAAGGTCTCTATTTTTAATTGGGAGATTAGATTTGAAATGGATGATATTAGATTAAGGATGAGATCCTTAGATGAAGGATTTGGATGATGATGAAAGGATATGATGTATGAAGGAGATTGAGTCAACCAAATTTTGATTTTCAAGTGATTTTTGATTAAGGATGGGGATTAGATGCTTGATTGAGATAGATATATGGATAATAGTTGATTGAATTTGGATGATGATAGATGGA
Source organism: Sequoiadendron giganteum (assembly GCA_007115665.2). NCBI lineage: Eukaryota > Viridiplantae > Streptophyta > Pinopsida > Cupressales > Cupressaceae > Sequoiadendron > Sequoiadendron giganteum. The sequence continues at coordinate 1,889,780 of CM021102.1, forward strand.
TTAGATTGGGATTATCTGAAAAAAAGGGGGATTGGATTAAGATGATAATGATGAAGATTAAGGATGATAATGAAGGATGGATTAAGGGTGATGGAGAATAGAGGATATTAGGACTAAGATTAATGATGAAAGTGGATAGGGATTATGGAGTGTGATTAGGATAATAATTAGGACCTCAAATGAATTGGGAAAATTAGGCTTAGGGTCCTAAATGAAGGATTAAGGATGGGTTGGATGTATATTAAGGGATGATTTAGAGAATATGGATGATTAGAATGATTCTAGAGGATTATGATGGGATGGTTAGGATAAGGTGATTAAGAAGAAGTGGGAATGGGATGAAAATGGATGTTTTAGGATAATAAGGGATGGTTATGAGGAGATGGGGGGTAATTAAAATGAAAATAGTGGATTAGGATGGGATGATTAGGATTAGGTGATTATGATGAAAATGGATGATTAGGATGGAAAAGATGGTATAATTAGGATGTGGAGGGATGATGAGGATAGGAAGAATTGGATGAGGTGAATTTTTTTCTTTCTTGACTAGGAGATAGAATTTAAAGCACACAAACAAACAAAGTGGCCAAGTTTCATGGATTTTTTGTAGTGTATGTTCAATCCTCAACCCCTTGGCTGATTCATTTTTCATGGGTATAGCACAATAGAAACACTTCAAGAACTTGATTATAATACCTAAGTTCAATTAGGTTTATAGATTAATGTGGGTCCACAAATCTTGGGTAACACACCCTTTCTTGTGAAGGTGGATAGGTAGAGATCTAGTGGCACAAGGTCGTCAACAGACGCCACAGACTCACCTTCTCTCTCTCCTCGGGAACTATAATAGAACTTTCACCACAAGGATTTCTATCTCAACCTAAGGGAGTACGTGGTGAGTAACTTTAGGGTACAATCTACATCACTTGCACCACACTAATCTACGTTCAAATGGATTTATAGGTTTATAATGTTTTTCTAGGGAGAACTCGATATACACAAGGTACGTGAGGCCCAAACCATTAACACTATTCCATAACAAGCATGGATCAAGAGATTTAGTGAGGTACTAAGAGCTCAGACCAACCCTTCACTCCTAGCTTGGAATCAACCTAAGCAATCGGAGCTCCACTAATTACGACACAAATAAATTGGGGTACAACTTTAGTTCACCCCCCTTTATATACCCCATCGATATGCATGGTTGAGATCATCCCCTAGGGTGATGAAATCCTTAGGCAGGTCTCCAAACTTAGGGAAAGGTATGCTAGGTGTTTTTGATCCCCAAGATCGCACAAAGCGTGAGGGAAGAGCATACAAACAAACCAGCAACCTTATGTTTACCTAAAACATTGATCTAAATAAAATGAAGAGATGCAAAGATTTATGATCCCAAAGATCACACTAGGTATGAGGGGAAAGCATACGTCTATTGCACTCTTCCAAGCATGAAAAACAAATTAATTAACCCACTACTCTAATTTAGTGCCTAAATTAGTGGAAAAACAAAAGGTCTTGGTCAAACATCCTGCAAAACCATAGATTAGTAGTTTATTGTATATGCCTTTGACGATCGAAAAACTACACCACTTGTTAGTCCAAGCATTAGCTCAAAAAATGCAAATCAAAATGCTGGTGCAATTTCACAAAGAACAAAAACACATGCACTGAAAACCATAATTTTAGAATCTAAAAAAAAGAACAGAAGCGTAGAAACATGCACACAATGATGCTTCAATAAAGCTAGTGCAATAGTACCCCCTAAGATTAAATATTGATGATGCTAACTATATGTGATAAAATTTGTGCTACCTACTTATCTATTCCTGAATGATTAATTAACAGAAACAACAAAATGTACCAAGATATTGCAAAAAGGATTAAACTAATTGCCTTGAATAGAGGCGTCGAACTATGACTAGAACCACGTATGTGCACAGAGACCTAGCTAACTCAATTTTTATGTAAAAAATGACAAGGGCACTACTTTAATTTAACCAAAAGATGTAAAATACCAAGACTTATTTCAAGAGATAATGATACTAAAATGATAAAAATTAATTCAGCGCTACTTAAACTATCTAAATCTAGTTCAGAGAAGAGGCGCCATTTCCTGGGATGGAGGCAGAAAGAGTTGTTGCATAGGTGTAGCAATGTAGGCACCACGAGTCGTGACATAGGTGCAACAGGTTTTAGCGCAAGCATTGAAAACCAGTCGTGACCCAGCAAGTGCAAAGAATGAAAAAAGGATGTGAGTTGTTTGACCTTTAGGTGAATTTTACAGCCAAAAAATGAAACGTGAGGTGATATCTAGAGATATTTCTTAGCCTACATAGATTTTAGGTCAATTTTAGATAGTTGTTCTTTTTATCTTGGCCTCTTAGTGTGAATTGTAGTTGTAGGGAAAACAAAAAAGAGAGTTAGCTATAATAACCTGCAACAACCACAAGAAAAGGCTAAAAAAATCCCTATTAGAGAGCCAAACACGATTCCATGACACCAAAGAAACCCCTACAAAATAGAAGATTGTTAGTTAAACAAGCAAGTGAAACCCTGAAGACGCGAGTGTTGAAATATGGAACACAGGTATTGAAAGTCGTTGTGCAAGCACCATAGGATTGGTCATGGGCGTGGAAATTTGGAACAGAGGCACTGTAAGTCATAACACAGGCGTTGAAAGTTGTCACAGAAGCACGATTTCATAGAGTCTGAACCTGCAAACTTTTAAAATCACACAACTTTGACCAAGATGTTAGAAGGGACATGGGTCCCGCCGGGTGTACCAAATGTGGAGGGGCTAGAAATCAATATCAAAATCATAAAAACATGAAGGAATAAGCATATAAGAAAAAACACAATTTTTATACCTTTGATATCCTCCTTGATTGAGCTTAAGATGCACCGATGTCTTGTTTGATTTGCTCCAATGGTTGAATATGGATTGTTCACAATTGCACTAGGATAATATTAGCACAATTCAAGATGATCAAATGAAGAGATGAAGGCCCAATTTATAGAAAATTGGAGGGTAAAATGGAGGGCTAGGATTAAAAGTTGATGGAGGGCTAAAATTGAATGGCTAATGGAGGGTTGAGATTGATTGAGAAGGTGAGGTTTGGATCAAGGATGAGGATTGATTAGCTTTGTGTAAAGTGTCACAAGATGGATAGGGGTGAAATGGGGAGTTGTGCTCACACATGTGTGAGCACACAATTGGAAGAGAGGTATTAAATTTGTGTAAGAGATAGGGTGGCTCATAAGGTAGCTTGTGTAAGAGGTTAGTGGGGGTAGGTGAGATGTAGGAATTTAAAATTAGGAAATAATGATAATGGTGATTAGGATGAGGGTTAGATCAATTAATAAATATTAATTGATTAATGAAGATGGGCTGAGTTAATAAACCAAGGGTTTATTAACTTAGGTGGAGTTAAAAGTTGGAGAATTGGATAATGAGGTTTAGGATGGGGATAAATTTAATTAATCAAAGATTAATTAACTTTAAAAAGATTAGGGAATTTAGAGGAATAAGGATAAAGATTAGCTTTAATTAAATAAATGTGGGTTTATTTAATTAAATGTGGTAGAATGTAAGGATAATGGAGAAAATTAGTTAAATAAATAATAAATATTTATTTAATTAATTTCAGGATAAGGGACATAGGCTAAATTAAATAAATAATGTAAGTATTTATTTAATTAAATATTATTTTGGGTGACTACAGAAACAAACATTAGGTTCACCAAAATGTGATGTGGGAAAAGGGGATCTAGGATCTAAATCACACCTTGTCCTATATCACAATGGAAGGAACAAAAAATGATCACACACACCCACTTGGCTATTAACCTCATTGGAAGAGCCAGAATGGTGGATCAAAGTTTTGGTTCTCTTATGGGGGGATTGATTAATTGATTGTTAATTGAGTGAATTTGAATTTGAAATGTAGATCTAGGCTAATTATGCAACTACATAAAATTATTATGATTTTAGGAAAACATAGAATAAAAAATCAAAAACAAAGTACATAGCAATAGCTCATGTAGATGCATAGGAAACGGGCATAGAAATTTGAGCTTGAGTTGGTTGGATAGGGGTGTTGGCACCCTAGACCTGAGAATGCAGACTTTCGAAAAAAAAATTTAGATCTCAGTTGATCCCTCTCTATAGGGTCTTCCTTTTTGGACTCAGCATCTGAACTTCATATATCATTGATCAATTCCACTTTCCCCAATTCGTTGACATATGAGGCTTGAATTCTTGATTGAGAAATTAGGTCTTCAATCCTCTCCCAAATTTTATTTAGATCTATAACTTGCACACAAGAGAAGAGGGAAAGGGTTATGCCATATAGGGGCTTGCCTAAGTCAAACCCTATTTTGGTATTTCTACCTCCACAATGGCTATGATGATTTAAAAAAGTGCTTACCCTAGGTTAGGTAGAGGCAAATGGATAAAATAATGATAAACTGAAAAATGTTTCAACTTACCACTCAAATCTGCATTCCTTGATAGCCTGAAGTCATTATACTCATTACCTTCAAGGAGAATTGGATACTCGATTTGAAGTCCTACAAGTTTTAGTGCTCACAAAACAAATGGACATGAAAAATTAGTAAACTCACATAAAAACTTGATGTGTTGCTACATGATGCTTGACTGAAATAATGCTACAATAATCTTGCTAACTCTTCTCTTGACTGCTTTTTAAGATGCTCAATTGTCACTTCAAAATGTTAGGATTCCTTAGGATTTGAAATAGTGAAAAAGACTTGTATTTATATTCATTTCTTTAATTTCCTGCAAATTAATTACCAACAGCTAACAAGTAAATTCAAATTTCTAAATGTTAAAATGTCAAGATCAACATATTTGAATTGGGGCCAAAATAGGTTGGACAGGGACACTAGCGCCCTAGTCCAGACCCATTTTTGAGTTTTTTGTGTTGTTAAATAATTATTATGATATTTTCCAATTTAACCCTTTTTTCCAAATATGATCACAAAATAGGAAAATTAAAAGCACAAATGGGCATCCAAGCACATAGAGGGAAGTTGTTCAACCTAATGTGAAATTGTCAATGATGAAAATTTACGACGCTACACATATAAATTTTGTACTTGAAAAATATGTATCTAAAGAGATTTAGGTCAATTACAATTGACTAGATCCATACTTTTTTTTAGACCGCGGGAATCAAGTAGCCCCCTTATAAACTATAGTGCACTTGGTAAACTTTTTTTGCATGATCGGTGGCACTAGCACGACATGCCCTCTGGTACCATGGGGATAGGGGTGAGACTGGACCTTATGACCTCTTTCCTATAGCAAAATGTTTTAACCAAACGAACTAAGACCCCTACCTCAACTAGATCCATGTTGTTAAGGATAGTTGTATATATATATATATATATATATATATAAACTAACTAATCTTATATTTATTATACTCATGATATATATTTTAGGGAAGCATATGAGAATTGTAAAAGAATAACATTTTTGTTCCTTACTAAAAATATTAATGTGCATAAGAAGTTGAATAACATAAAACACATTATACTTAGCAACATATAATTTAAGAGCCAACTTATATATCGGAGAGAACTTGCTCTTTGAAATTGCCATCTGAATTAATATAATAGTTAGATGATTGTGCATTACATGGTAGGGACACCCATAATGGACATCATTCATAAGTTCTCACTAGTTTGGATGCTTTGTCTATCCAATGCTACTCCTTATATACTTGGTGGACACAGTGAATCACAGCCCAAGTGAATCACAGCCCATGTATTTGGGTAGATAAATCCACGACCAATAGGGAAGAAGAGGGATTGAATTCTTAATGATGCTGTCATTGAATGCAAATTGTTATAAAACCTCATAAACATGTGAAGATTCAAATCACTTCGATGGAACATTCAATCTCAAATTCATGAACCCCATTGATAAAGATGGTAGTAGAGTTGCAAAGCTACGGTATTTTCCCTAGTTGAGATAGGAGGAGGCCTTATTTTAATTTTCGGGTGGTAGATTTGATAAAGATGGCATCTATCTTGGAAAAGGCACAATTATATAATTTATGCGCAACACCTCCCCTTGCAGATACGGGTAGATTCTCGGAGAAAAATGGTCATGGGACCTTCACCTCGATCTAATCAGAGAAAATGTAGCAGTTAGGGAAGGATTAAATAGGGCAAATGTTGAGGTCTGCATCACATGAAAGTATTCTTTCTGATCCAGACATTGGTTACAGGGTAGATGCTTTAAGGCGCCATTTTCTATACCGAAGGCATGGGATCACCACACCACCTTCTACACTGTTTCTTATCCTAATTTAAGTAGCAAAGTGGAGCTCATAAAACAACACTACCCATGCCCAAAACCAAGCTCCTTAATGACTTGCCTAAGAACCTTTATAGAGGAAAGTGTTGCAGCGTAGACCCCGGAAGTATTACGAGTATGGGAGAACTAGGCATGCATTTGGAGATGGCAATGGATGATCTTTTTGTTTTCCAAAACAGATTTGGGATGCACATTTTGGAGGCCTCTTATTGTCTTTAATCTAAAGCCATTATCCAAACGTTTTGGATGGAAAGGTTAATTTTACATAGTTCTTCGTCTAAGTTAATATTAAAAATGAAGTTGTCTGTTTTATTCTAATAGTAGTCAAGGTAAATATGAATACACTACAATTAGCAATTTATTCAGAAGGATGTGTAGTTATTAATTCCTCACTCACTAAGTTCAAGTTAACACTAAAACTGATGTTGTGTGCATTGTTCTAATAGTAGTCGAGGAATGGACTACAATAGCAACTTACTCAGAAGGATGTCTAGTTTAGAAAACTACAACAAGAAACTGCTTATAAGGACGCAGAGAAGAGCCTTTTTACAAGAGAGATTAGTGGGATGATTAAACCTACCTGTAGAATTGCACTCCAAAAATCTTCCCCATAAAGAAAAAATTGACTCCCCCTTTTCATCAAATTGAATATCTTTTCTACACCAATGAAGCCCCTTTGGCCACACTATTACACAACACATACAAGAAAAAGAATGAAGAATGTGAGGAAGAACTTAGAAAGGAAAAAAATTTGAAAGTTGTATGATGTAATAATATATTTTTTAGATAGTTAAGAAAAAACATGTTTCTTTCTTTTTAATTTTTTTATATATTTATCTAAAACTTCATATCTAAGTTAAAAACTATAAATTTTGATATCTGTAGAAATTGATGAGAGCAAAAAATGAAAAACACAAATAAAATCAGGAATTTGAAACACGTAGCCCAACCCAGAAAAGCATTATATTATATTGATTTTCAAAAAATTAATTTTCATCACAGAGCTATTGCTCATCATTTTTACATTCATGCTTCTGCAAATTATATTAACTCTTCTTCACAATATTTTCTTTCCATACAGAGCTTCTGCTATTTTTTTTTTTTCTGCTCTTGAGAGCCTTCTTTTCACTATATTAAACGTTTGCACCTATCCCCACAATATACAACCCCATCACCTTATATGAAAGTCACGAAAAGAACGAATTCATTACAATATTAAAGGCTAATGAATAAGCCATCAAAATCACATCTATTTGAAATAACTACATAGACCAGATAATAAAAACATGTCCAAAACCAAATTAAATATAGTCCTTTAACAATAAAAATTCGCCAGCAAAATACGCCACAAACAACCACCGCCAGAAGGAAGGTCAACCAAAGTCAACCACTGCGCTACCGCTGAAGGTTTTGGAGAGGCCATGGTGACCGCGGTGACTAGCAAAAGATGTTATCCCGCATTACCGCAGTGAGGGAGGAAGACGGTCGCGGTGTGGCGATTGGTGCCCTGGTAGTTAGCTAACGGTCCACTGCAGTACCGTCGACTGTTAGGTAAGAGACCGCGGTAAAGCGGTAACCGAGATCTGACGGTTTGAAGATGGCCAGACTCCAAGCAATGGCGAACACCGCGATACCGTGATGGTTTTGAAAGAGACCGCGGTGGAGTGGTAATGGCTTCGAGCAGACGACGGAAGGAGCAATGACTGTCACCGCAATACCGCACGTGGTTAGGTGGGTAACTGCGGGAGGGCGGTAACAGCTGCCAGGCGGTTAATCGCATTGCCACAGGCATCATGCGGTTAGGCACGGTAACGAGGTGGATGACGAAAATGGCAACCGCCAAACCGCGGACAAGAGAGAGAAGGGTCGCGGTAGCCCGGTATACACCGTTGAACCACGAGCAGGAGAGAAGGATGGTGCGAGGGCTCGGTAGAGGCAAAAAAGACTCGGGCGGGAGATGGGTGAATTCCCAACACTCCCCCATGAACACAACTTCCGCCCACATTGACACCCAGTCGGTTTCTGTATGGATGAACTTATCTCTGCCCAGTGTCAAAGCAAGAATGTCTGCAACCTATTCCTCTGATTTGTAAAATTCCAATGTGATTTCACCATTGTTGATCAGCTTCAACTCTCCCCCTTAATGTCGACTTCTCCCTATACACTGCCCAACCAAATTATTTTTAACAAATTTCAATGCACAACCCAAATTTGTTCTCGATTGCTGCAGCATTCTTCTTCTCCTCATTATCTATCAGCAATTTGAACGCTCTCTATTTCAATGTTGCCCTGATGTCTGAAATTATTTTTCTTTTCCTATAGTGCCAATTTCTGATGTATTTTTCTTGTTTTTAAATTTATAAACTACAACCTTGCGCTGTCATTCCATTCCTTCTTCCATCACTGATTTCCATTCATCTTAACAATCATTCTAATATTCTTTCTCTTTACAACTCTGGACTCTTGAGAGTCGAAATAATTCATCACGCTTACCTTTTGTTGACTGACAACAAACTCTTCTTGATCAGCTGGGGCTGATTTAAATTTATTTCTTTTCTGGAAATTCACTGAACTTTCTCCTTCTTAACTTCTGTCAATTTCATTCTTTCAGTGAGGTGGTTTTAGATTACCACAAACTAATTGTAGTAATATCAATCATCACTTCCCATAGTGGCACTTTGCTAGTGCTAGGGAATCTAGTCTTCATTTGTTTTATTTGATGTCTTGATTCTGCCTTTAGAATGTTGTTGCATTTCATTATGTTATTTCTCCAATGACAGTAGTTGAATACTGGCATCCTCTTTTTCTTTGTTCTGTAAGTCAGATCAGCATTTCTAGAAAACTTCAACCTCTTCTTTCTAATGATTGTGGGTGTTGTCATTCATACTATGACAATTTCTAATTTCTGAAACTTGCAATCTTCCATTTATCATCACATCTTATTCTTCATACAAAAAAAACTTTTGTTGCAAGACATTGAGAGCTATAGCTCTGACTCTTTCCCAATACTATTGACTGCATCTTTCAAAATTTACCCAAGATAGTGATCCTTAATAGCTGCGGTTGTGACCTCTGTTTTATCCATTCTTATTATGAATTCTCACCAATGCACAAACAAAATTTTATTACAATCTTCCTTTTCATGATAGCTTCATATGTTGCTTTTCAAAAAAAAAAACTTGATCATTACAATGACCGATTCTTTGACAGTTGTTATTGTAACTCATTTGAATTTTTGCAATGGTAGCTTGAGCTACATTTCTGAATTTTATTTCACCTTACACATGACCCATCTACACTCAAACTTAGAAGTACTTGAGACTTCATCTTGAATAACTTTGTTCCTTGATTTCAGCAATGTTTTCTCACTTTACAAAACAGTCAAAATTTTCAACACACAAAAATAAAGCCATTCATCTTACCCTTTCTGTTGCAACTACAGTTTCAACATCTTTTGTATCAAATCTTCAAAACATTAACAAGGTACTTTCACAATGTGAAGATGTCTCATTAGACATCAATTTCTTTTCACGTATGACAGTTTCCATTTCTTTTGAACTTTCAAACCTCTCAGAATTTTTATGAACTTTCACATATGAACACTTATATAGTCTTTTGAACACACTTGTTAGCTTGTGCCAACCTGAGTCACTAATCCATCCATAGTCCATTTTATAACTTCTGAATCGAATTCATTCTTTGACACTTTACTCCAGCACTTTCTCTCACAGTGATTTTTTGAACCACAAAGACTGCAAGGGTGTAAATCCCAACACTTCTCCTTGGTGTGTCCTTTTCTATGACAATGAGAACACTCATTACTCTTCATTTCTCTAACAAACTTACCTACACTTGTAGCAGCATTTCCCTTTCCTGGAACATATCTGAGACCTTCATTCTTTGGCCTCATTGTAGCCTCAATTAGCTATCTCATTCCTTGTTCTTGTTTGCCTAGACCTTGTCCTGTATAACCCATCCTTTTCATGATTTTCAACCTTGCAATATTTTCAAAATAATCAACATCTCTTGCAGATTCTAACACTTTATCACAGCTAGCCATATTTGCAAATTCTTTATCATGTTCATCTTGAAAATTCTTAACACCAACATTTTCAACAAAAACACATTTTTCATATGAAATACTCAAATCTGTGACACGAGACATCACAAACAGAGGATTTTGTTTTCACACAATCATCACAAGCTCTTAATTTATCATTTTCTTCTTTCAAATTTATGATTTCCTTCAGCTGTAAACAATTTTCCTCTTCAACCCTTTTCAAGATTTTTCCCAAATCTTCATTCTTTTTCTCCATCTCATCAAACTATTTTGCTCTAAGCTCAAATTCTTCATTTCTTTGCTTAATCTTTTCAAGGGATTTCAACCTATCTTCTAGCTCTTCATTTCTAGCTTTCACTTTCCTCAGTTCTTTCTCAAAATCATCATTTTCATCTAACAACAAACACTTTTCTTTCAATAGCTCTTTGATTCTTTCGATAAAACATCCATTGTCCTTTTTAACAATACCCAGTTCATTTTTAAGCAAAATTAACTCTTCCTCTAAAACATCTTTTGCAGATGACAATTTTTCATTCTCTTTCGTAACTCTTTTTTCTACTTTCCCCATTTGTAACAGGAAGTTTCAACTTACCTCTTTTTGATCTCGTGATTGAAATTCAATAGCTGGGTCTGCAACTTTTGTTTGTTCTGGAAACGAATGTTCTGCACAATATTTTTCATTTTCAACAAAGCTTCTGTTTTTTAACAACTCTCAGCAAAAATCTTCATAGCTTCTTCTTCTTAACACTTTACTGGTATCTCTCTTCATAAAATTGAAAAATCTCCTCGTAACAACTTCTTTTTCCTTGTGGGCTTTTGCACAGCCTTTTTGTAACAATAATCTCTTCTCTATTTTCAAAATACAGCAACTTTTGGCTCTTCTTAACAATTTTCTTCAAACATTCCTCTTTCTTCTAATATACTCAGCCTCCTGTTTACATCTCTCAGCAACTGGTTAGAAGAACACTTTCAAAGTTTTAAACACACTAAATCTCCCTGTCAGCTAAACTGAGTTCAACCTTTTTTTAACAGACATTCAACCTTTCTGATATCTTCCTTTCTAGGAATGGATTCTCACTCACTCAACAACTACATATGACGCAAGAAATTTTTCCTATTGACAGAGCACTTGAGGCTTCCTAAAGCAAAGACCCTTTTTAAAAAAAAAAATTGTTCTTATCAACTCTCTTCACAAAATGCTAAACCTAGATAAATTCTTCAGACTTTCAGACATAACTAGACAGTGATTACTTCATACAAATTTACCACAAAATTCTATAGCCAGTGAGACTGACCAACCTGGCTCTGATACCACTTTGTAGAAATTGAAGAGAGCAGAAAATTAAAAACACAAATAAAATCAGGAATTTGAAACACATAGCCCAACCCAGAAAAGCATTATATTATATTGATTTTCAAAAAATTATTTTTCATCGCAAAGTTCTTGCTCATCATTTTTATATTCATGCTTCTGCAAATTATATTCACTCTTCTTCACAATATTTTCTTTCCATACAGAGCTTCGGCTCTTTTTTTTTTCTGCTCTTGAGAGCCTTCTTTTCACTATATTAAACGTTTGCACCTATCCCCAAAATATACAACCCCATCACCTTATATGAAAGTCACAAAAAGAACGAATTCATTACAATATTAAAGGCTAATGAATAAGCCATCAAAATCACATCTATTCGAAATAACTACATAGACCAGATAATAAAAACATGTCCAAAACCAAATTAAATACAGTCCTTTAACAATAAAAATCTGCCAGCACATACGCCACAAACAACCACCGCCAGAAGGAAGGTCAACCAAATTCAACTGCTGTGCTACCGCTGAAGGTTTTGGAGAGGCCGCGGTGACCAGAAAAAGATGCTATCCCGTATTACCGCGGTGAGGGAGGAAGACGGTCACGGTGTGGCGGTTGGCGCCCTGGCAGTTAGCAAACGGTCCACCGCAGTACCGCCAACTGTTAGGGAAGAGACTGTGGTAAAGCGGTAACCGAGATCCAATGGTTTGAAGATAGCCAGACTCCGAGCAACGGTGAACTCCACGTTACCATGACAGTTTTGAAAGAGACCGTGGTAGAGCGGTAATGGCTTTGAGTGGATAACAAAAGGAGCAATGACTATCACCGTGGGAGGGCGGTAATGGCTGCCAGGTGGTTAACCGCATTGCCATAGGCATCATGCGGTTAGGCACGGTAACGAGGTGGACGGTGAGAATGGTAACCACCAAACCGTGGACAAGAGAGAAGGGTCGTGGTAGCCCGGTATACGCCGCTGAACCGTGAGTAGGAGAGAAGGATGACGCGGGGGCGCAATAGAGGCAGAAAAGACTTGGGCAAGAGATGGGTGAATTCCCAACAATATCTATATTATTAGCTTCCTATAATAAACCCCAACATCTGGGTGTGCATGGATGGGCGAGCTAGGGCACCCAAGCCCTATCCTGTAGATTGGTGAATCTATCTGCGTTAGGGTCTTCCTTCCTTGCGGGGGGTTAAGGGGCCAGGTCTTGTTTCTTTCCTTCACCTTTTCCCATCTTTGTTGGTTGTGTCTGTTCCTGTGGTGCCGACTATGGTGGGCTATGTGTGTGGGCTTCTCAAACCATGTATTTTCCTTTCTTTGTGCGCTCTCTTATTTGTGCTTGTTGCATGGGGTATTTTCCTTTTTTTGAGTCGGTGTCCATTGTCTCTGTGCGCCCGTTTTGGGCTTTTGCTTTGGATTCGGCTTGGTTTGTGGGGGGAAATATGGGCCCTCTTTATTTTTGTGTAAATGGCACATCATGTGCCCCTAGGATTGGTAGGTCATGATGCTTCTATGGCTAGAGAGGATGCTGGAATCCCTATTTAGTCTTCTTCTAGTTTGGGTGTGGTTCGAAATAGAGCTCTTAAATTGCAAAAGGTGAATGGATGCTTGGAGAGGGCCCAAGAGCGGCTGATTTTAGTAATATAATCGGAGTCGATAGTTGAGCATATTGACTACTACTACAATCATGTTTTGATTTGTAAATTCATGGTGATTAGGATTTCTCTCCCATTTCTAGATACTTGGATTCACAAGACATGGAACTTGGAAGGAGATTTTGATATTCTGAAGGCTACAAATAACTTCTTTATGGTGGATTCCTTGTGTGTTTTTGATTGTAACAAGGCCTTTGAAGGGGGTCTTTACTTTTATAATCAGGTGGATCTTTTCATCAAACCATGGGATGTTGGATTTAACTCAGTGAAAGAGTTACCTTCTAGAGTCCCAGTTTGGGTTCGTCTCCCTCGGGTACCGCTTGAATGTTGGAGAAGTGATATTTTGCAGTCGATTGTGTTGCTATTGGGAAAACCTATTGGTCCTTCTCAAAAAACTTTGAACAAGATATTTTTTTCTTATGCAAGGGTTTGTGTTGAAATTGATTTGAGCCAATCGCTACCAGATTCTATTGATACGACTGTTGGATCTTGCTCCTAGACTTAGCCGTTAGATTATGAGACGCTGCCTTCTAGGTTTTGTCTATGTTGTGAATATGTCCATCTTCATCGGAGGTGCCCCCGAGTTTATAGTGTTACTAGTGCAAGTAATGCTCCTTCTCAGCCTATTTCGAGAGAAAACAAGGGTAAAGATACCATGCAGGGTGGAGGGCTGATAAAGAAGGATTTATTTCAGTTAAGTCTCGTAATCGTGGTCAAGGCCAAAAGAGATCCTTTAGAGATAGACAAGAGGAGGAAATCTTTAACAGGTTTGAGGTGTTGAGGATTTGGTCCAAGAGGATGGTTTTCAAGAGGTTTTGCAGAGATCAGTGGGTTCCCTTGTTAAGGAGGTGCTTGGGGATCAGTCTATTGGGCCTCCAAGTTTGGATCAACTTGGTGTGCAGGGTTCTCAGATTGATACTAATGTGCCTTCATTGATCCCTGCATTGGTTGTGTCTAGTTTGGTGATGGAGGCTTCTGCTGGGCCCACAGATGTTGGTGGTGTTCTCTCTGAGGTGTGAGGTGCTTCTGACCCAAGTAAAAATAAGTCTCATTTCCCTACTTTAGGTTTGCAACAAAAAACCCCCAAGAAAGGGGTTCTTAAGTGTGTCACCAAAAATTGTATACTTTTGAAGAAAAGGACAATTTTGTGCCTATTTTGGTCCTACTTTAGGTACCCTTACATCAATCACCCTCCTAAAACAACATTTATAGGCCCCTAAGACTTGTTATTATTTACTTTGAGGCCTATTTTACCTAAGGAACTTTACAAGTCCCAACAAACAACACCAAAATCACTCAAAATTCACATATCCCACCTCCAAAACCCCTAGTGGGACTAGGTCGCCCAAGGTAGCAACCCAATCCTTTTTAGGGTTATTTGCATTTTTGAGTGGGAAAATATCTAACTTGCCAAAAATTCTCAATGGGTGTCGGCCTTTTAGGTCAAAATTACAGACAATTAGGTTTCGCTGCTTATAAATCCTTTTTTTTAGGTCATTTTCACAACTTTTGGTCATTTTTCACAAGAAATCACAAGAATCAAATGTTGAATATCTTCCACAAGAAGATTCATCTCTCTTTCTATAGCAAGGTTGAAGCTTAGGGCAGCAAACTAGGGTTTTTGTAGCTCTTCAAGCTCACTTCTCACTCAAGATCTCACATTGCAAAGGATTGATCATGGGTGCCTATGGAGAATCATGGAGAAATCTAGGTTGAGGAGGTGCAGCTAGCCACCAAATCACAACTAAAGACTTGTTTTCAAAGTGATTCCTTCTTCCATTTTCTCTCTATCTTTAGATTTAAGGTTTGCATCCCATTTTCATTTCACTTACATTCATTTGTAATGTTGCAGGGTTTCTTGGATTGAAGTCTTACATCATTCAAATCTCTTGCATGCATCTTATTCTAGCACATTAGCATATTTTTACTCCTTTCAATGAAGAAGCAGAGTGCAGACTATAGACCTCTGACTCCACCTTCATTTTTCCCAAAAAGCTGAAAGGGACTAGGTCACCAATAGTGGTGACCTAGTCCCACTATAGGTTTCTATCAAATATTTTGGTAGATTCAAGTACCCAGTTGGCTGGAACGGAGTCCAGAGCAATTTACCAAAACTGGGACTAGGTCGCCCAACCTAGTGTAAATGTCTCAATTGGCATAAAAGTTAGATTTTCCAGATTTTCAAAGGCTTCTGCAATCTCCACTTCAATCCTCATCAGTTTCCAGGTGCACTTGTCTGATTTTTTTTGTTATTTTACCTTGTATAGTCTTTGTGTCACCAAAAAGTGTAGCCTTTGACACTTTTTGCTCATTTGGACACTTGCCTATGGATTTTGGACCTCTTTCAGCCTCTTTTACCCCTTTCCAAGCCTTGTTCCAAAGTGTTGTAAGGTGTTGTAAACCATTTTCATGCTTTCCTAGGCCTGTCATCACTAAATCAACCTTTTCTTATGCTATAATGACCCCTTAATACACATATAGGTCCTATCTTATTGTGTTTTCATGAGGCAATTCCAAAAAACATTATTAATCACTTCTTAATCCCTGAAAACCAATAAAAAATTCCCAGGTGGACTAGGTCACCACCTTGGGTGACCTAGTCCCGTGTGGCATAAAATTCAAATTTAACTTAATTACTTTTGGGATTTTTGTCTCTAAAACCGTAAGGTCGGCCTGTATGGTGTTATTTCGAGAAAATTAGGGCATAACTTGTATAAATAAGCCTCAAAACTAATTTCTCATTATACACACTCATTGTTCACAACTCTTCATCTCTCACCTTTCCTTATTCTCAAGCAAGCTAGGGTTTGAGTAGTCTAAGTCACCAAGACATCTCTCTCAAGAAGCATCCAAAGGTTGAATCTTCATTGTTGCAACTCAAGATCAAACATCATGGTAAGGTAAACTTCATTGTTTCATGCTTCATGTTATTACTTCATTTCATCTTCTTGGTTTGATTACTCAAAAGGGGTTTGACTAAGGCAAACCCCTATACTCTAACAATCAACAAGTTTCCCTTTTTGTGTGATTTTCAGGTCTTCTAGGTAGATTAGGCAAAGAACCAAGGTGGAAGATCATTCAACAACTTGTCCAATCTCTCTAAGGTTGAGGAAATCCTAGTTGAAGCTTGGAAGACACCTAGAGACCAAAATCTTTACTTTTAGGACTGGACACCTAGAGGAGTAGAAAACACATACCAAGGGCTTCATATTCCATCTTCTGATCTTTAAAAATTCAGAAGAGGACTAGGTCGCCACCTTGGGTGACCTAGTCCCACTAAAGCTATTTTTCAAGGATCTTGGTAGATCTGGATACCCTTTTGAACAAAACGGACTCTGGAGCAGTTCTCCATAACTTTCCCTAAAAAGGACTAGGTCGCCCAGATTGGCACAAGTGTCCCTTTCAGATTCTCCATCAAATTTAGTAGCATTTCCAGCCTCTAAAAGTGTCCAAGTGCACACCTCTTCAATATTATCCATTTCTATAATAGTTTGTTCATATTTCTTAGGTTATCTTGTACATAATTGCATATCACAATGTGTATTCAAACATAGTTGCATTCTTTAGGTTTTACATTCATAGTTAGTTTCTATTTTCCATTTCTAGCATATAGGGCATCCCACACACATCACAAACCCAAACCCTCTTTGAATGCAATCACCAAAAGGCATATCACTAGGTGAAAGAGTGTTCATTCCTACATCAAGTGCTCCTAGGTGGAAAATTCTAGGAGCCTATTTGGGGAATCTTCTTTCCCTTTTAGCATATATCTTTTTGGTGGTTCATTTTGGTGAACCTGAAATTCCTACACCCTTCATCTCTTATTTGGAATCCTTCATTTTCCTATAATTAACTTGCATTCATGTTGCATTAGTGAGGTTACATTCTAGGGTTTCAAACTTGCATTAGTGAAAGTGCATATAGGTGGCATTTTTGCATTGCAATTTCATTTAAACTTATCAAAATTTTGCATTTTTCTATTAGGTTTGTATCATACTATATAGAAACCACTTCAATACATCATAATGTTTTGAGAAATATCAAAAAAATCACCAGGAGGACTAGGTCGCCACCCTAGGCGACCTAGTCCCTTCAGACTTCTAAAACACCCCTTTACATTGCTGAAAACCCTGTTTCTAAGCTCTTTTTTTGTGCCATTACCTACTTGTATCAACTAGTTGTGTTTCTATTACATGTCTTTTATTAAATTTAGCTTACATTAGCTCATTTTATGCATTGCTTAGTTTTTATTTTGCATATACTACATTTCTTTTTCAAATTGTTGCATAGTGTAATCAGAAAGTTACTTCTACATCTGAAAATTGCATTTCATCACTTTAGTTTAAATCATTGCATTACATTCTCTTTCCTTTCTCTTCATACAATTTTTTATTTCAAAATATGTGGCTTTTATTTGGTTTCAAATGGATTTCATAAATTCAACATTCCTTCTTATGAGTTCAATGTAGATTATAATAATGAATTCATTAAAGAACATGTTCATAACCAAACCATTGACACTATTCTTAACATTGAATTACCCCTTGATTAGGATGTTAGTGTTCAAAATCATAATAATCATACTTGTGCTTCTCCCTATACCTCTCCTATTAGTGACAAAGGTATTTTTGTGATAGAAGGTACAAGCCTTGAGGGTCTTGATTGTGCCTCTCCTCATCCCCCTTCCAAAGACACTAAACAACAACATGATGAACTCATAAACACATTCTTAAACATTACCTTACCTAGTCTCCCTAACCATGATGGTCAAACTTGTCCTTCCTCTACCATCTCTCCTCGATGCGAAGAGGACATGTTGGTGTTAGATGATACCTTTTTGGAGAGTCATGACACTATTGACCCTCCCTTCCCTCATTCTCCTACCATTTGGGATAACCTATTTGACAATCATGATGGTGCTTCTCTTGATGCCTCCCCTCTTTGTGATGAAGCATGTGATGTACCTCTTCCATGCTCTCCTACTAGGGTGGATAGTGTGGAACAAGAGAATGAGACCTTTGACAATCAAATAGACTCCCCTCTTACCCATCTTACCCTTCCCTATCCCATCATTGGTCATTCCCCTACTAGTGATGAAGTCATTTTAGAAGAACCAATCCTTGCATGTCAATAACATGAGGCTTGTAGTTCTCCTAAACACTCTCCTCCTAGGATGGATATCATGATGCAAGCCAAGAATAACATTAACTCTCCTTCCCAAGGGGATGTTAGTATTATTCAACCTCAACTTTTCTTTTAGCTCCCTTCAACTAAACCTAAACTTGAATGCATTCTCTACCCACCCCAACATAATGTTTTGCAGCAACCGAGTCAAGATATCGTTGCTCATACACATTACACTCGTAACAACCCGCAATCCCAACAACCAACCTCCACTTCCTTACCTTCATCCCATCTTATCTTACCTACTGCCCCTCGCCTCAATTCAATCCTTAGGGAGTATGACCTTGTTGATCAACTAAGGAATAATCCCGCTAAGATATCTTTATGGGACCTTATTCAAGTCTCCCCTCACTATCACAACATGATGCAAGAAGCCTTACAACAAATTCTTGTCCCTTCAAATGTGCAAACAAATGAAATATCATCTATGATTCAAGGCTTGAATGCTAACATTGTTTTCCACCAAAGTGAGCTCCCTCCTTTGGAAGTGCAAACACAAGTTGATGCCTTCATGATCATATCTCAATACAAATGCATAGGGATAAAGAGAACCCTTGTTGATAATGGCTCCACTATCAATGTGTGTAGTGTCAATCTCTTGGATAGGCTCCATATCAATAAATCAACCATTCAACCTACCTCCTTAGCTATCAGTGGATTTGACAGTGTAGGAAAAAAGTTGCTTGGTGTGATCACTTTGCCTCTTATAGTTGGATTGGCCACATTAGACACATTAATCCATGTTATGCCAAATGATGTTTCATCTAACCTCATATTAGGTAGGCCATGGATTCATGCAATGAATGGAGTTCCTTCCACTCTTCATTGCAAGATGAAGTAGATCTACAACAACAAAGTGTACACACTTGATGCTAATCCTGAGCCTTATAGTGTCTGACAACTTGAGCAAAACAAATCCAAACATTTCACCACTTCTACACCTACCAAGCCAGTGGAACCCATGCAACACACATCCCTCGATGATGATTGGGGTTCCTTAAACTTCACACCTCCTCTACTAAGACAACCCAAGATCACCACCAAAGACTTTGAAAAGGTAAAAGTAGTCTTGTCAGCACAAGACTCATTCGATCCTTTGCAAGCATCCACCTCAACTACCTTAACCAATACAGCCAACATCAAACTCTCACCCCATCCAAAAGTGTTCAAAAATCTCTATGGAAAAGGTTATGAGCTCATGAAACAGCTTGGATATTGTGGAAAAGGTTGTAGTGCTAATGAACAAGGTATCTGCAACCCTATCGAGCCTCCTACACAAACATTCAACCATGGTCTTGGATTTTGTCTTTTCATCGAGATCATCAAACCTTCCTCCAACACCAACCCTACCTCAAACCACCCTTCTAAACCAACCTTAGAAAGTGCTCATTTGCAACAAGTGAAACCAACAAGGGACTCTTTTCTTAATGCCAATGTCATCTTGCAACACACTACTGATTCAAATTTTATACACTCTTCTAAAAGAGTATACAAAACCTCATAATCTATAGCACATTATGTACGTATGACATCCTATACTAATCAAGACCCTTCTTTTTCACAAACCAAATGAACACCTTTTACCCTTGGTAAAGAGGGTATCTTGTTGAGACTCCTCCAAGATCACTTGATCTCCCTTCCTCCCAGAACTCAAAAGAAATTTTCTACCAAACATTCCTTTTGCGCTTACCACCAAGTTCATGGTCATCACACTAATGAGTGTATGGCCTTGAGTAGCAAAATCCAACATATTAAGGAGCTTGGTGCTTTCCCTTATGTGGGGGCACCTCCTTCCTCTAATCGATATTGATTTTCACTCAACCTTGCATCTCATCACTCCTTTCAGTTCACTCTTGTCCTGCACTAAGTGGCAACAAGGGGTTTAGTAGCCTTTTCCTCGTATGTCACTTGTCATTGTCTCTTTCAACTAGTCATTGAAATTTCATGAACATATAAGATCAATCTTGGGATGTGGATGAATTGTCTTAATATTGGCTCGCATGTGACATACACTCCTCATGGCGCAACTTCTCAGAAACATATGACTCAACATAGGGCTTTCCAAACAAGCTCTCATGTCCTCCTCCTCTTCTACTTTAAAGCAATTGCTCACAGAATGGTGTGTAGCAATTCCTTTAAAGTGGGGGCATACATCACCACTCACATTTCATTGCGTGATCTTCTGTTTTCTTGTGATTCCTTCTCTCAGAAACATTACACACAATGTTACTCAGGTTGAGACATTTGCATTTTTCCTCTTTTGCATACAAGATGAGCCCTTGCCTCTCTTGCATACAATATGAGTACATTTTCACTTTTCCTCTCTTGGTAACATTGTGCATAATGTTCCCTAGGATGATACATGACATAAAATAAAGAAAAATGCCTTTGAACACCATCACTTTCTTTTGTGGCGCCTTATCAAAGTTATCATGAGGTATAACTTTGGTATGGTTAGGCGGGAAGCCTAACAAGTGGCAGGATTTTCCCCATAACCACCTTTATGTGTGTGAGTACATACCAGCCGTGTATACGTTTCTCACCCTTTGGGACAACTCACCCCACAGACGACCTGATGTTCTGTGGCCCTAGAGTGAGCACATCTTTTTGGACAAATAGTCTAGATCTGATCCACAACTAGTTGGACAAACAGTCGAAGCTTGATCCAACCTTTTCACCTTCTCTTCATTCAAGTTCTTGTCATTGCATGATCATGCATCTCGTCTTACTACAATGCATTCACCCTTGTATGTGTCTTCTTGAGTTGATGTCGAGTTGACTTAGAATCTCAAATCCTTGGGGGCTTGACCACCTCCTTCACCTTTCTCATTCTTCTACGTTTCCATTCTTCACCATCTCCATCGGTCTACTTTAGTGTGAGTTTGAATCAAGTTCATCCTCTCACTAAAGTTGGGGCTAAATGTGTCACCAAAAAGTGTAGAATTTGACACTTTTCACTCATTTGGACCCTTGCCTATGGATTTTGGACCTCTTTCAACCTCTTTTTACCCCTTTCCAAGCCTTGTGCCAAAGTGTTGTAAGGTGTTGTAAAACATTTTCATGCTTTCCTAGACTTTCCATCACTAAATCAACCCTTTCTTATGCTATAATGACCCCTTAATACACATATAGGTCCTATCTTAGTTTGTTTTCATGAGGCAATCCCGACAAACATTATTAATCACTTCTTAATCCCTAAAAACCAATGAAAAATTCCTAGGTGGACTAGGTCGCCACCTTGGGCGACCTAGTCCCATGTGGCATAAAATTCAAATTTAACTTAATTTCTTTTAGTATTTTTGTCTCTAAAACCCTAAGGTCAGCTTGTATGGTGTTATATCAGAAAAATTAGGGAATAACTTGTATAAATAAGCCTCAAAACTAATTTCTCATTATACACACTCATTGTTCACAACTCTTCATATCTCACCTTTCCTTCTTCTCAAGAAAGCTAGGGTTTGAGTAGTCTAAGTCACCAAGACATCTCTCTCAAGAAGCATCCAAAGGTTGAATCTCCATTGTTGCAACTCAAGATCAAACATCATGGCAAGGTAAAATCCATTGTTTCATGCTTCATGTTATTACTTCATTTCATCTTCTTGGTTTGATTACTCAAAATGGGTTTGACTAAAGAAAACCTCTATACTCTAACAATCAACAAGTTTCGCTCTTTGTGTGATTTGCAGGTCTTGTAGGTAGATTAGGAAAATAACCAAGGTGGAAGATCATTCAACAACTTCTCCAAGGTCTCTAAGGTTGAGGAAACCCTAGTTGAAGCTTGGAAGACACCTATAGACCAGAATCTTCACTTTTGGGACCGGACACCTGGAGGAGCAAAAACAATAGAACAAGGGCTTTAGATTCCATCTTCTGATCTTTAAAAATTCAGAAGAGGACTAGGTCACCACCTTGGGTGACCTAGTCCCACTGAAGCTATTTTTCAGGGATCTTGGTAAATCTGGATACCCTTTTGGCCAAAATAGACTCCAAAGCAGTTTTCCATAATTTCCCCTTAAAAGGACTAGGTCGCCCAAATTGGCACAAGTGTCCCTTTTAGAGTCTACACCAAATTCAGTAGCATTTCCAGCCTCTACAAGTCTCCAAGTGCACACCTCTTCAATCTTATCCATTTCTATAATAGTTTGTTCATATTTCTTAGGTTATCTTATACATACTTGCATATCACAATGTGTATTCAAACATAGTTGCATTCTTTAGGTTTTACATTCATAGTTAGTTTATGTTTTCCATTTCCAGCATTTAGAGTGTCCCACACACATAACAAACCCAAACCCTCTTTGAATGCAATCACCAAAAGGCATATCACTAGTTGAAAGAGTGTCCATTCCTACATCAAGTGCTCCTAGGTGGAAAACCCTAGGAGCCTATTTGGGGAATCTTCTTTCCCTTTTAGCATATATCTTTTTGGTGGTTCAGTCTTTATTTCATCCTTTGTTGCATAACATCTTGTTTTTTCAAACAATGTAGATTTCGTTAGCTTGCATGTAATAGTTAGTTTCATTTATCAGATTATAGCATTTAGAATACTTCTTGTAGGTATTTCAATCATACTCAACCCTAACATTGAATGAATCCCAAGATTTATGTACCCAAAGGGAAATCCCCTTTCTTCTAGGTGAAAACCCTAGAAAGCTTTGGAGACCCATCCCTTTAACCAAACACAAATTTTGTAGTTCATTTTGGTGAACCTGCATTTAGACACATCTCACTTCTAATTTAGTCTTAATTTGCATCCTAGGAATATCCTCTATTAATTTTTCATTGCATGTCGCATTGTTTAAACTTGCATCCTAAGGTTTCATACTTTGCATTAGTGAAAAAAGCTCATTTTTGCATTTATTTCCTTGCATAATAGAGAAATATTGTATATGTCATATAGATCTACACTTTACAGTCTAGAATACAACATTTGTCATCAAAAAAAAAAAAATATATCCCTACTGGGACTAAGTCACCACCTTGGGTGACCTAGTCCAAGTACTCATTTTGCATCAGTAATTTTTGTGTTTCCTTGCTAGTTTCTAAAGTTTTTGTTTGTTTCAGTTGATGCTATGTTTATGTTCAATTACTTTATGTTATATGGTTATCATTAGCTTAAACATCTTCTACTTTGATTGCATTTATGAATAGAATTAGATCTTTACAAGTTTCATTTTCCACATTAGTTCCTAGTTCGTTTAAAGAAAATTCACTGGAACATGAAAACAAAACCATAGACACATTCACATGAAACAATGCACACACTTCTTCACTATAGGAAAACCACATCATCTAAACCTTTTAGTAGTGATGACTTGGATAAGCTAGATGAAGCTCTACAAGGCTTCCTCTCACTAAGTTCATCCACTAAGGTTTGTGATGACACACCTCAACCAACCACCAATAACCTATCTCCCAACCCTTTTAGTTGTGATTGTATGGGTATGTTAGATGAATTTATTCAAGATTTCATCTCACCTAACTCATCTACTAAGGTTTTTTGTGAGTAACCTCAAAGAAAAGATGTTAATGTAATCCAACCTCATCATGTCCTATACCCACCCTCCCATAAACCTTCAACCCCCTCTCAGCCTGAATTTACCCTTTACCCACCCAAGCACGATATTGTTTCTCATACTCATTATACTTGAAACAACCCACATCCCCAATAAGCCACCTAACACCCTTACCATTACCCAACCCCATCTTACCTATGGAACCTCGTTTAAACTCATAACTTAGAGAGTATGATTCAGTTGAACAACTTAAGAACACTCTCGCCAAGATATCCCTTTGGGATCTTCTTTATAATTCCCCTAACTATCATTCTATGCTTCAAACAACATTTCAATAGATAGTGGTCCCTCCTGGAATCAATGCTAATGATGTGGTAGCTCCCCTACAAGAAATGAATACAGCCAATGTAAACATTACCTTCTACCAACATGAGCTCCCTCCATTAGAATTAAGAAATAAAAATGAAGCCTTTATGATAATAGCTCAATATGATCAGATAGGCATCAAACGGACCCTCGTTGACAATGGCTCTACCCTTAATGTGTGTAGTGTAAAGCTTCTTGATAGGTTACGTGTGGATAGATCGCAAATAAAATCCGATTCCTTATCCATAAGAGGATTTGACAATGTTACAAAGCAACCCCTTGGTGTCATCGCTTTACCTATTATTGTAAAAATGGCTATGTTGCAAACTCCTATTCATGTCATGCCCTATGACCTTTCTTATAATCGCCTCTTGGGAAGACCATGGATACATGAGATGCACATGGTACCCTCAACCCTTCATCACAAAATGAAATATGTCTATAATATTTTTTTTATCAAATTGACATAGACCCTGAGCCTGAGAGTTGCTTACAACTTGAAAAAGGAACATCAAGTCCTCTCAACACATTAATTCCTACCTCCAATATCGCCCCTTATGAGAAAAATCAACAAGAAGACAAATCCAAGTTTAACTTACTTGGTGATGATTGGGGATCATTATAATTCACACCATTTATGGGTGAGTTTATTGTTACACAAAAAGAGGATGACAAACAAGAACAACCAATAGTCCTCTCTACCCAGAATGAAGAACACCCTTCCCACACATCTACCTCATCTCCTTAAGAAAAAAATGCAACATACACATCAAATTTTGATGAGATAGATTATCAACAACCACCTAACCCACAGGAAATGGAAAGACTTTATGGACGAGGTTATGATCTTGTAAAAAAATTAGGCTACAATGGTAAAAGATGTGGAAAGCATGAATAAGGCATTCGTGTTCCCATTGAACCTAATATACAAGAAACTAAGACCAGTTTAGGGTTCTCCTTTTCTAAAATTACAAAAGCCAATCAACGACCTTCACTCAACATCAACACTATCACCTGCACACCAAGAACCAATCTGACACTTAAACATCTTGAATTCCTTGATATGGATTCCCCACCATTCACCTATGTTCATGACGAAAAAACATTGAAACAATTGTTAGGTGCTTTGGATAAGTCTTCTAGCTCCAAGAGAAATGCCTCTTGTGTTATGATAAGTTCTGAGCTCGACATTAGTGACATTAATGAAACTCACACAAGCATGGAACCATATGATCCAGAAATCCCTAAGTCAAATGCACTTCCTTTAGGAGATACCCTTGACATACCAATGGACATAGATGATAAAGAAAAAGTCATTAAAATTAGGAAGTTCCTTGATAATGAAGAACAAGAGGATCTTGCAACTTTGCTTCATGCTTTTCCTAAACTATTTGCTTGGAAATATTCTGATATGCCCAGAATAGATTCAAAGATAGTTACCCATAACATTATTCTTTCTAAAAATGCTAAGCCCGTTCGCTAAAAGATACTCAAGATGAACCCTCAGATAGCCATGCATGTTAAAGGAGAACTTGAAAAACTCCTTGACGCAAGTTTCATTCACCCTATCGATTATTCTCCTTGGATATCGAACATTGTCACTGTTGCTAAACCTGATAATCGTGTTAGGATATGCATGGATTTTTGAGACTTGAACAAAGCCTCTTTAAAAGATGAATTTCCTCTTCCTAACATCAACATGATCATGGATTCAACTATTGGACATGCTTTGTTATCCTTTATGGATGGATTTTTTGGATATAATCAAATCTTCATCAACCCACAAGATCAATACAAGATGGCCTTTAGGGTTATGATGCCTTTTGGATTAAAGAACGCGGGTGCTACTTATCAATGAGCAATGACCTTAATATTTCATGATTACATACATAAAATCTTAGAAGGTTATGTTGATGACATTCTAGCTAAATCATTAACCCGGTGAGATAATGTGAATGTTCTTCGACAAATCTTCGAGTGCATGCGTAAGAATAACATGTGCTTAAATCTGTAAAAGTGTGTCTTTGGAGTAGATAGCGGTAAAATTTTAGGGTTTATCATATCTTACAGAGGCATTGAGGTGGACATGAAGAAAAATGACATTATAATTAACATGTCGCCTCCTCGCAACATCTGCCAATTGTGTACATTACAAGGAAGGATTCAAGCCATCCATCGTTTTATTGCATCCCTAGCCAATCATACGTTGCCTTTTACACACCTCCTCAAAAAGGAGGTAAATTTTGATTGAAATGATGATTGTAAACAAGCCTTTGAGAGTTTGAAGGATACCTTGCAACCCCACCTATTTTACAACCTATTATACCAAACAAACCCTTCATCCTTTATATCACCGCTTCTGCCCATGCTCTTGTTGCATTGTTGGCTCAACAAGACAACAATGGAAAAGAGCATCCCATTTATTATATCAGTAGAACTCTCATATATTATGAGACACATTACACAACAATTGAAAAACAATGTTTGGCTCTTGTATTTGCTACTAGTAAGTTGAGACATTATTTACTAAATCTTGAAATAAAAGTGTTGAAAAAGTTTGATCCTCTCAAATATATTTTCAATAAAACAGACCTTTCAGGACGTCTTGCTAAATGGGTAATTTTGTTAACTGAGTTTGACCTTAAGTTTGTGTCCCAAAAAGCAATCAAATACCAAGCCTTAACCAACCATTTAGCCGATATTCCTTCTCCTTTAGCATTATCTACCAATGACTCTTTTCTCGATGATAGTGTGTTTACCATAGAACTTCCTACATGGGAATTGTACTTTGATGGCTCCAAGTGTCGAATAGGCTTTGGTGCTGGAGTTATATTAATTCCACCCGTAGGTAAGCCTATTTCCTTGTCCTATCACCTTAATTTCCTATGTATGAATAACACAGCTGAGTATGAAGCATTAATTGTTGGATTACGTGTTGCTTTAGTCATGGGAATTAAAGATATCAAGATCTATGGTGATTCATAATTACTGATCAAACAAATTAATGGTCTTTATCAAACTAAACATGATAAACTATCTCAATATAAGGATCTCGTATTGAATTTTCTAGAGTATTTTGCATCCATCACCATTGATAACATCTCTCAAAACAATAATCGACACGCAAATGCAATGGCTAGTGTGGTTTCTCTTATCTCTCCTATAGATCCTTCTGAAAAATTCATGTTTACCATCCACCCAATCATGAAACCCTCCATCAGTGATCAACCTGATTATGTCTGTCCCACATTCCCGGATAATTCATGTGAATGGTATGATGCCATATATAACTATTTAAAGCATGGTACCATTCTCGAGCCTACGACTAGAAATACATGCCTTCATCTAAAAAAGATAGTCATTAAGTACATAATCCTTTATGATACATTGTATCGAAGATCCTTTGATGGAATTATCCTATGATGTTTCAAGGATTTTAAAACCCATATTTCCCCTAAACAAGTCCATTCTTGTACTTGTAGAGGTCATTTTGGAGGAAAAACCTTAGCGCAAAAAATCCTTCGCATGGGTTATTACTGGAAAAATATTGTTATGCGTATGTTAAGTGATGTCATAAATGCCAAGAACATAGTAATTTGATTCATGCTCCTTCTTTTGAACTCCATGCCCAAATCCCTATTTCGTTGTTCTCTGTGTGGAGATTGGATCTACTTGGAAATATTTCACCACCTTGTTTCGTTGGACATACGTTTATCATTACCACAACTGACTATTTCACCAAATGGGTAGAAGCTATTCCTCTCCAGTCTACAACTGCTGATGTGATATTTCGTTTCCTATTGGAACACATTATCACTCTCTTTGGACTTCCTTCCGCATTAGTTTTGGAAAATGGCACACCATTTAGAAATAATGATGTGAAGAAGTTCTTAGAGACCTTTCATATTCAACATCGCTTTTCAACACCTTACTACCCACAATCTAATGGTCAAGCCGAAACACTAATAAAATCCTCGAACAAATCCTTAAGAAGACTGTTAACCAAAACCAAAAATATTTGCATATGCAATTGTAATATGCATTACGGGCCTATCACACAAGTGTTCGCTCTTCCACGGGAAATACACCTTTCAACCTTATCTATGGTACTAAGGCCTTCATACCTTTAGAGTTAGAAATCCCCACATTATGGATCGCTCTCCAAGGTCTTGTTGATAATGACACCTATAAACAACAACGACTAGCTTGAAATGCTCGATGAACAACACATTAACACTATCAAGCATCTTCAAGCTTACGCTAAACAATTGCAATGCAAACATGATACTAGTGTCATTCCTTATACATTTCACAAGGGTGATTTAGTTTTATATGAAAATCAGTGAAACACTATGGTCAACTATGCTACAAAAGGCAAGTTCAGTCCTAATTGGTTAGGCCCCTATGTGGTCAATATGAATTATGGATCTGGTTCTTATACCTTAATAGAGTGCAATGTCACTCCTCTTAAAGACCCTATTAATGCCATGCATTTGTGTAGGTATTATGTCTAATCCCCTTTTGAATGGTATGAGTTGTAAAGCAGTTTTGTTAGACTTATTAGATTATATCCTATATGCTTTCTCATTGCTTCATTCTTGATAAATCATTATGTATGTGTCTTGAACACTAAGGTGATTATTTAATTCATTTTATAATTGTTTTAGGTTTCATACTATTCAAAATTTCCTCTTCTGTGTTATTTTGCTTTAAAATTATATAGTGTGTAACATACTAATATATATGTTGTATCTAATAGAAACTCTAACAATTATTTAATTAGATCACATAAAGCTTTGTTAAATCATGTAGACATTAATTAAGTAATATTATTAAGGCTATTTAATTAATCACATTGCTATTTAACATTCACACATTAAACCAAAAACATATAACCTCAAAATGCATATATATATATATATCAAAAAAAATTCTATACATGTCATCATAATATACAATGTCACTGAGGACTGTGATTACCAGATCCCTCAAGATCTATTACTTGCACTGCATCATTATCTGGACATCAGGCGATGATCGTGCATGATCTTGATCACGATCCGCTAAATCTGATCACGAACTCCATCCCCTCCATCTGTGCAAATTCCACCTGATGCTCTCCTTCTATCTAATCCCTCTCTATCTTTAGTTGTGTCACCTCTCTCTCTAATCTCTCAAACTCTACCAAAGTCCACGATGACTGCCTGTGATGTAGTCCTAGCTCAGCGGATCTATCTCTTCAAGCCCTCATACACTACCCGTAGTATCACAAAGGGTCTCAGTGACTCTAGATCTCACTCCACAATAGGTGGGGGCACGTAATCCAATTCCATCTCCTCCTCATCAAAATATGTTGGCACTATCTCTGCAGCCACCTGACGGTAGAGATCTCACCAATCCTTTGTGGTCCCTACAAGATAGAAACAAAATATAATCAGTACACATCATGATATATATATGCATAAAATCATACATCAAAATTAAATATCATCACCTATATCTCCAGTTGGATGAGCAATATCAACCTCATCCTGTGCAAGGGGCATGGATGTTGTGCTAGCCTCTCCTCAATTGTGAGTGTTGGTGCCTGTTGTTACTCAGGATCTAGTCATATGAATGGGTGAGGTCTCTCCCCACTCATATCGGTCCTCAACTGTTGCCTCATCACTCTCACACAGAGGTGGATCCTCATCCTCCTCCTCCTTTTGATCCTAATCTTCATCCTCCTCCTCTCTCTCCTATCCATCATAATCTGGATCTCCATCCTCATCATACTCCTCATCAATAATATGGTAAATATGTTTTCAGCCCTGTAGCATGTCTCCTCAGCTCTATCCTCTCTCTCATCCCCCTCATCTGGTACTAGTCTTGCATCCCCTATGGGCTCATCAATCAGAAACATCGGATCTAGTCATTATGCTATTAACCACTCCTCATGGTCCCATGTGGTGGTGATGTCATCCATGTTGGAGACTGGTGACCGATCATGATCAGAATAATCAGAGTCACTATGGACGACATCATCTAGTGTGAACCGTGTTGTGTCACCAGGTCTCTGGGCACTCCGCACTGACCTCCTGAAATATGACCATGCCCTGGGTGGTGTTTGAATCTGTACAAACTACCTCATGACTCGATCATAGTAGAAGGGGCACACTATGTGATCATGTCGACCGACCAAAAATCTATCCAATTAAAGTCTCCTCATCTATCTCATATGGTCTGGCCACTACAGTACAATCTAATAAGGTCTCCACAAGATCTCATCCTCCTCTAGTCGAGCGACCCTCACTCTCCAAAAGTGTAAATCTCCATACTACCATAAATGTCGAAGAGGATAGCCAAAGGCCTGAGGATACCCCACTACTATCAGAAATGGGAAGCTAGTAGGCCTCAAGCAAGTAATATGCTCTAGGCACCAGACCTATAGAATTGTAGAGTGCACCATGTTGTCTAGATCTAGGAATACAAACCACCCCAAATCATAGTATAAGTGTGCAAGGATGCATCATCCCTAGGAATAAACTATCATGTGCTCTGTCGTCCCCCATATCAGGTGCACTAACCCACCCTCGAGGTGTGTCTCTTGTCCATGTGGGAGGAGCACCAATGTAATGATGTTCATCATAATTTGTATCATCACTGGCACTCATGAATACAGTAGCAATGGGAAGTCAATTCATCCCACTACCCTATCATCATGAATTGGTCTATCAAGAGAGTACTGCATATCCATCTATTTCTCATGAAAGGTTTGACCCCTATGGAGGTGCACCCTCTCCCCCATAATAGAAACTCAGAGTATCTGGTGTACGTCCTCTAGTGTCACTATCATCTCTCCAGTAGGAAGGTGGAAGGTGCATGTATCTGCATCCCATCACTCACACAATGCCAATAGTGGTGACCTAGTCCCACCATAGGTTTTTGTCAAATATTTTGGTAGATTTGAGTACCCAATTGGCTAGAATAGAGTCTAGATCAATTTACTAGAACTAGGACTATGTCGCCCATCTTTGCATAAGTGTCCCAATTGGCATAAAAGCTAAATTTTCCATATTTCCAAAGGCTTCTACAAACTCCACTTCAATCCTCATCAATTTCCAGGTGCATTTTTCTGATTTTTTCTATTATTTTACCTTGTATGGTCTTGATTTCATCCTTTGTTTCATAACATCATGTGTTTTCAAACAATGTATATTTTGTTAGCTTGCATGTAATAGTTAGCTTCATTTATCAGATTATAGAATTTAGAATACTTCCTATAGGAATTTCAATCATATTCAGCCCTAACATTGAATGAGTCCCAATATTTATGTACCCAAAGGGAAATCTCCTTTCTTCTAGGTGAAAACCCTCTAAAGCTTTGGAGACCCATCCCTTTAACCAAACATAAATTTTTTAGTTCACTAAGAAACCCCTTAAGGTGGGTAGAAAGAAGGATCAAGAAAATTTCAAGCTAACTAGTGAGACATTGGTGGAGTCGAGATCAGTGAAGAATATTGATGCTCACTTCTCCTAGCCTCAATGATGATTGTGCTCTCTTAGAATGTGTGGGGTATGAATAGCATCCCTAGACAAAAGGCTATTTGGGATTTGATTCATTTTCATTGTCCTAATGTGGTTTTTCTTTAGGAAATTAAGTTATTTGTTCATAGTATGTTGGGGTGACTTCGAAGATTTTGGATCGAGGACAATGCCAATGTGTTGGGGTGTTTGGTAGATCTAGTGGGGTGGCTTGTTTGTGGGATCCTCGCAAAGTTAAACCAGTTTGGTGGTACTCATGTTGAGGTTTAATTTTTTGTGTGGCTTCTCATCTTGAGTTAGGGGAGAGAAATCTCTTCTTGAACTTGTATGCTCCATTTGACTTCAAGGTAAGGTTTTGTTGTGGGGTCATGTGAGATATGTGAGGTCTTTGGATCCTTATCTTTCTTGGATTTTGGTTAGGGATTTCAATGTCACCATGAGATAATTAATTGCCAAAGGATTAGACTTTAAGAGAAGTGGAAGGGTAATTTTTGGATAAAGAGTTGGATGAAAGGACTGCTAAAGGAATATTAATTAAATAACAAGAACATTATTTAATTAATATATGGCTTAGAAATGGGTAAATCAACGTAAATTGATCAAACATAAATGATCAATTTTAGGTTTCTATGTTTTTCCCTCTTTTAAATGGTGTTAAAATAATGTTACTTCAAAGAAAAAATAAAATATAAATCCCAAGAAGAATAAAAAAGTGAAATAGATGCCCTCTTGAGAGGGTAGGTGGGTGAAAAGGGGTTCATATGGCCTCTTGAAAGAAGAAAATGATAGAACAAGAAGAAAAAGGAGAAAAATCGAGGATGAATGAAAGAGAAAAGGAGAAAAATGGAGTTAAGATGAAGAAATAGTGGGAGAAAGAGTGCTTAGTTGGGGGGAGTAAATAGTATTCAAGGGGTGAAAAAAAAAAATTTACCCTAAGAAATAGTGGAATTGAGAAGAGAACTAAAAAGAGCATCAGAGTAATGGTGGTGTATGTACTAGTTGTGGAGCATCGAGCAGACTAGGTGAGGAGACATAGGTGACCATAGGGAGCAAAATGATGGTAAATGATTTAAAAAAATTCTTTAGGGGTACTTTAGACTCATTAGTTGGACACATTTTCCAATCATGATTTGGAAGATGTATTTAGGGATTGATGAATCCACCAGCAAATGGGAAAATGTGGAGTGCTTCAATGAATTTTCTATATTTTTGGTGAATGAGCCAAAAATTGAAAATATATGGGAAAAGGGGTAGATTCATCAAGTTTCAATGAATGTGTCAAAAATTTAAGGATGATTAGATGAAATTGTAGATCTATTTAAATGGCAAGTATACCTAGCAAACAATAGATATGCTTTGTGTTTTGACGAATCTGCCAGTGAGGAAAAAGGAAAAATAGGGAAGAAATGATGGAATTTCTTGATTTTGTGACTAAGCTGATGACGGATAAGATAATGTATGCATATGATGTGTAGGTAATATTGAGGCCAATGGAGACACAAGAAATATGGTTGGTAGTCTTGTCGTTAACGAAATGATTCCAGAATGCAAATTAGGATATGTTGTAGGAGTGTAGGCTATACTATGTAGCTCAAATTCTAGTCATTCGAGCCCATAGGGACCATAGGACTATGTTGAATGCATTAGTAAAGAGGTGGAGATCAAAGACCAACACCTTCCACCTCTCAAATAGGAAGATCATGATGACATTGGAGGACATGTGGAGGATATTGTAAATCCTTGTTAGGACACAATTGGTACACACCACTAGAAAGGGTACATATGTGATGTTAAAATGAATATTCAGGAGGTATTATGTTTCTCATATGAGGTCATAGTTAGATATTGATGGATGTTGAATATTAGTGCTATACATGGCACTCGTGATGATATATATTGTTAGTAATCTAGTGATACCTAACAAGAGTGGTAGACAGTTTTTGTTAGGGTTGGTTGACTACAAAACAAAGATGATTGAGTATAGATAAAGATTCACATGGGGGAATCCATGTTAGCCCATTTATATAGTGACATCCACATAGTATGCTACAGATGAAAGGTGAATATAGGGCATGTGACCCTACTACAAGTATGGGCATGGTAGAATATAGAAGTATGCATGCCATTGGGAGAATGAGTGGTTTTAGATGCATAGGATCCATACGTATATAGTCGGGGTCAAGTGTTGCACTATTGGGAGGTAGGTGGCATGGAGTATTGGTGGAAAATACTAGTTGAGCTGCAGCTAGAATAAATTACATGGAGGTCATAAAAAGAGGCTAAGGGGTGATAGAATGACATGTATATGATTCCCTAAATTTTGATGTCATGATATTTGATTGGATGCTAATAATACCTAATCAAGATATATAGGTCAAAACGTGTGATGAGGTACTTTGAGATTGTCTAGGATATGATAGAGGGACCTATTATTTTTACATGAGTGAAATAGAAGGTGGGGTATTGGGGCCCACAAGTGGACATACATGATGCATCACAATGATGTATAGAGGTGGAGGTGGTGATATGGGATCCCCATGCTAGGGTAGATGAAGTAGGTGGTAATTCCTCTTATTGATCATGGTGGAGAGGACAACAAACATTATGGTTTATTCCATTATGATGAGGGGGAATGGTGGGGAGGATACAAGAAATTTTATAAGAGGTGAGGAGGCGGGGGATGGATCATGGAGGAGGAGTAAGAAGGTGATAGAAGGGATATGAGGAGGACATTGTGGTGGTAGTGATGGTAGGAGAGGTATAGGTAGAGGTAGAGGGAGAGGGATGGGGAGGAAGAGTTTGAGGAGGAGATCATAGAGTTGAAAGTGGAGACTAGTGGCAATAGTAGCAATAGTAGGTTGGGATCATCAAGCTTTGAGAACTTAGATGACATGGATGTGGAAATACCAGCATATGGGTTTCCAAAATAGTGATAGGAGGATTGAAGGGATAGACATAAGCTTATGCACATTCATAGATTTCAATATTTGTTTGTTCATGAGATATTCCTAAACAACCGCTAGAAGATCCAACTTAATCACTTCCCAAAACTCCTGAAAGAATTTAGCAGGAAACCCATTAGGCCCTAAGGCTTTTCCTCTTTTCATCTGGAACACAAAATCTTCAAGCTCTAATATAGAGATAGGAAAAAGAAAAGCTCCATTCATTTCTCTAATAACCAAAGGCAGTATACTACCCAGGATTTAATTATTGAATAAATCAACAAAAAAAGATCAATACGACATCTCACAAGGTTGTGAGGCCTTGATGGATGTGATGCTAGAAAAACACAAGCAAAAGGAATTCCCCAACATAACAAAGGGAGTCCAAAGTTATATTCTAGAAAGTTTTCTTGAAGTACACAAGACAACTAAGAAGGGGGTGAATCAGTTGTCACCAATCTCATTCACAAATCTCAAACATTACTAACTCCACATCCACTTTAAACTGTTATAGACTATGAGTATGAAGTGAAAATAATAGAAAGCAATGTCAACACAAGAAACACCAGATTTACATGGAAAACCCTATAAGGGAAAATCCATGATGAGAATTAACTCACAATATAATAGTAATTACAAAATCGGATACAAAGGCTCACTACCCAAAATAGGACACATTGTCTAGATACAAGGCTCACTTCCTATAGATAGGACTCACTATCAAAAAGGGAGGCTTCCTACCTATAGATAAATAAAGATAACAAAAAATTCACCACAATAGCTTCCACACATTCACAGCCTTCATCAGAGAATTGCAGACACCATCAGCTCATTGGCTTCAGGAGTTTAACACATGAAGTACTTCTACCTTAATTCACTTTCACACACTCTACTTTTCACACTTGTTCACACTTTCACTTGTCTCTCTATTCTCAAAATCACTTGATAACTCATCGTATAAATACACTTGCAACACTATAAAGATAGCTCCATGTACTCACAACATATCTATACTATCTCAACTATACATGTACCACCTACAATCACTTGATTCCTTTCACTACAACAACCTGTACTATGTTGACATCAATGAAAACATTAATGATAACACCACCAAACTCATTCATACTTGCAATAATCTCCCCCTTTTTCATTGATGGCAACACATGATGTGAAAAAACCATCAAAGACAACATACACATTCTCGTTCTTCTTCTTCTTCTTCTTTCAAATTAGACAACCTACACAACATTTTTGCACCCTCGTCTCCTTGCAAGATAGGTTTTTTCACATGATTCTCTCTACCCCTTTGACATCAATGGAAAAGAAAAGTTTTGCATGATTCTTCATCCATATAAAATTTTGATCACTCTCCCCTTAGTAGTGCACCCATATCTCATACTACAACAATGATACTCTCTACTCCCCTTGAGGAGTAGACCCCAATCATCAGTCTAGACACATGATGATTTTGTAGATCCACTGGACTAGTGTACCTCTATGTGCACCTAGTTCAAAGAAGGATAGGAAATAACCCCCAACTTATCCCTCAGATACTCAAAAATATCCTTAGGAAGAGCCTTAGTAAATATATCTGCAATCTGATCCTTTGTAGGCACATATTCAAGCCTAACTTCATTCTCCAACACCTTCTCCATTAAGAAATTATTTCTGATAGATATATGCTTTGTCCTTAAATGCATTACTAGATTCTTTAAAATATTTATTTCAATTGTATTATCACAAAAGATAGGGATAGGCTCATCACACATCACACCTATATCCTTGAATATTTGCTTAATCCAAAGTACCTATGTATAGCAAGATGCTACTGCAATAGACTCAACCTTTGCAATGGATAAAGAAACTAAATCTTGTTTCTTGCTTAACCATGAAACCAACCTACATTCAAGAAAGAATGCACCTCCACTTGTACTCTTGATCATCTACACAACCAGCCCAATCTACATCGGTGTAGGCATTCAAAGTGAATTTAGTATCCTTAGGATACCATAGGCCATAATCCAAAGTGCCTTTTAGATATATGAATATCCTCTTCACAGCTATAACATGTGTTTCTTTAGGTTCTTCTTGAAATTTGGCAACCAAACATACTGGATGCATGACAATTGGTCTAGTAGGAGTAAAATATAACAGGCCACCAATCATAGATCTGTACATACTCTAATCAATTTTAGGAGAATCATCATCCTTACTCAGTTTGCATCCAGTCACCATAGGGGTAGAGACCGGTTTAGAATCATCCATTCCAAACTTCTTCAAAAATTATTTAACATACTTTGATTGTGAAATGAATATGCCCTTATTAGTTTGATTCACTTGAAGTCCAAAAAATAATTTCAACTCACCAATCATAGATATCTCAAACTCCTTTTGCATCTCCTCTGCAAATTTCTTGCACATACCCTCATTTCCTCCAAACATAATATCATCAACATACACAACCACTATCAAAATTTTGTTTCCTTCAACTTTGAAATAGAGATTACTGTCTACAGAGCCTTTGCTAAACCTTTGTTGTGTCAAATATTTGTCCAACCTTGCATACCATGCTCTGGGAGCCTATTTAAGTCCATATAGTGCCTTTTTCAACTTACAGACGATGTATGATTTATCTGATAACTGAAATCCTTTTGATTGTTTCATATAGACCTCTTCTTCCAATTCTCCATTTAGGAATGTAGACATAACATGCATCTAGTATACTTAGAAATCCTTGTGAGAAAAAAAAGAAAGAACATCCAGATGACCTCCATTCTTGCCACCAGAGTAAATGTCTCCTCAAAGTATATTCCTTCAAAATGTGAATTACCTTTGCATACAAGCCTTGCTTTGTTTCTTACTACTTCACCATCTTCATTCAACTTATTCCTGAACACCCATTCTGTACCAATTACATTCTTGTTTACAGGTCTAGGAACCAATTCCCACGTCTAATTTTTCTCTATCTGTTGCAATTCTTCTTTCATTTCTTTGACCCAATTTTCATCTTTGCATGTTGTGAACTTGTATTCACGAACTACTATCCTTCACAGTTATCTTTTCCTTCGCGGCTTCGCCTTGACTATTATCGCTAGCAGCTTTTCAAAATTTTCCACGTGGCCTCCTATCGAAGCTTCCTATCATTTTGTGTTGCTTTGCCTCTGTCGAGTTTCGTGCGTTCAACGCATGGTTGTCTCTCACTACTTTACGAGTCGGGCCCACTCAACGGTTTCCTTTTTCTCGACATCTTCCACTTAGCTTCCTCTCAGAGCTTTTCATTGGGGCATCCCTCTTTCTTTTTCTGGGCTCAGTGTGTTTGATGTGTGGCATGTTTCTATGCATCGGTTATCTGGGAGTTGCCGCCTATGTCATTTTTCCTCCTTTACTGTTGTGTTTTCTTCTTTGTTGCCGCATTTTCTTCTTTGTTGTCACGTGTTCTCTACTGCTACTGCATGGCGTTGTGTTCTTTGTGGTTAGGTTTTCTAGTGCACTGTTGGGCTATCTTCCTATTCGGTACCGGCTCGAGGAGATCTGGGACATCGATGTTTTTCCAAGGCATCTTTCTCTCTATGGCTTTCAGATGGTGGGTTGGCTTATTTAAGCAGCCCTTTCTCTTTTTTTTAGGTTGTTGTTGGATAGATTAGAAAAACTTCCTAAGCATTGGGAATTGGCCTTTTGTAATATTTTCTATTAGACTTGAAGTTGGCAGACTGTGCCAATCAATTCGACCTCTCTTTTTTTCATGCATTTGATAGAATATTAAGACTGTGCTTTCATTTTCCTATAGCATATGGATGTCTATTTTCAGCTTTTGTAATCTCATATAGCTTAATAAAATACAGACCATGTTTTACTCTTCTACGTTGGCCTATGTTGTGTTGGGTTATGCTATGTAATGAAATGATGTTCTTATGTTTGAAGTGTTTACTGAGATAATCTATTTGATAGACATCAGTTATTGTTTGAGTCTTTTCTTTCAACACAGTGCTCAGTTATTACTCTCATGATTTTTGTGCATCGCCTTAGTTTAGTTTTTACTATTACATGCACTATCTTTCTAACCCTTTACCTCCCCCATTAAAAATGAAGAGCCGGCTTCGATAAAATCCTGGAGGTCACTTAGCTAAGTGCACAAGTCCCCCAGTAGCTAAGTTTCCCATAAGGCTACTGCCCCCACAAATTCTTACGTCAACAACTCTTTTTTTGGCATACCCAGTTGGACGCAAACTCGAACGTTCGCCTCACATAAGAGTGTATGAGCCATAGGCCTGTAACTAGGTCACAAACTGCAAGATTCCCTGGCCTAATCATGCCACTGTTAGTTTCTTTCCATCTGAGAGGTCAGCAAGGTAGTCCTTCACCTCCCTCTTCTCCTTCGTCCCCTGCACAAATGGTCGCTAGAAATTATGTAGCCTGGGATGTTGGTAGTCCTTTAGTAGCACCTGTGCCTCCTCTAGTATGGGCTCTGATTCCCACTTCTACTTTAAAAGTTATCCCTAATTTTTCCAGGGATGAATCGAAGACACCGACAGAGCGCTTGCAAGATGTGGCAGATGTGTGTCTAGTGCATGGTGTTTCTAATGAAAATGTAGCTCTAAGATTGCTCGCCACCTCTTTCTGAGGCAAGGCTTTGAACTGGTATCGCAGTCTTCTGGCTAATTCAATTGCTACTTGGGATGGCCTTGGAGATCCGTTCTACGAGTGTTTTTCAAATGCTGGTGATAGGTCTTCGCTATATCATCAGCTGGCCAGCATAAAGTGAGCTCCTCATGAAGCTCTGCCTGATTTCAATGTGCGCTTTCATTCGACTTGGCAAAGAGTTCCTGTTGGTAGTCGGCCTCCTCCAGATTTGGCATTCATGTTCTATTTGAAGTCCATTAATGCTGATATTTCCATGATGCTATAGGCTCTTGGCGAAAATACTCACCCGATGCTTACAGTCTTGTTGTCACTATGAAGAATAACCTTATTGCTACTGGAAAGATGGCACCAAGACCCATTATGCCATTGTTCCTAGAATTCAATGTTGTAGAAGCTGAAGCAGCTTCAACTAGCACTCCTGCAACTCCTCCCCAGTCTATGTATGTATACCTGGGAATGACGCCAAGTGTTGCTCCAATGCCTAACCCCCTAACGGCTAAAATAAATGAGATGAAGGAGCAGATGCGGACTATGAAAAATGAATTGACAACTATGAAGTGGCAGTAGTATACGTACCAAAAGTCGGCTTACCAAAATTATCTAGGTGAAAAAGCTCCTTACCAGTCAAATCAGTGGCAAGATAGATCACACGGCAATACTCAAGCTCAACCGAATAACCAAGTTGTTCCAGTGACCCTGTCGATGCAGACCATTCATCCTAGCTCAAGTAAGGAGCTAGTAGCAAGACAGAATAACCTTGTCGAAGACACTAATTCATGGTGTTTCCCTTGCAATGATGCACACATGCCCCGAAACTGTCTGTGAGTGAATTTGCAACAAAATATTATAGAGCAACATAGCCAAGGCAACGTACCTGATCCCAGAAACTAGATATATGCATCTCAGTAGATGGATAATGCAGTCCTCGTTGCTCAAATGCAAGGGATGTCCTTAGAGTAGGAGTTAGATATAGCTCCTGACCAAGCGCTCTTTTTATGGATGGAAGGAGAGGAATCAGCCTTTCTGAATGACATTCCTGTAACTCAAGTGCCTCGGGTGCAATCAGACTACAACACGCATTCAAAGCGGAGACTCGCCGGAGAATTCCCATCATCGCTGACTGATGGTCCATCCAAGTCAACACCCAGTCCATCAGAAAATCTATCCTCAGTTCCACAACAGTCCAAAGCGGCTGCTCCCAGTTCTCCAAATCCACCTCCTCAAAAAGAAAAAGCTCCTATAATCATCCCAGCTATTGTCAAATATTTGAATGCACCATCTGTAAAGCCGAAGGAGCAAGCAACCATGACTCATCAGTTGCGAACGTAGTTCAATGTGGTGGAACAACTAAAGAAATCCTTTTCCAATGTTTCTTTGTGGGATATCTTGGCTATTCTAGAGCAAAATGTGTTATTACAGAAAGCATTATCGAGAGAAGAAGATGTGAAAATGCCTAGGAAATCCAATGAAGAAAAGACATCCAAGCCAGACCTAGATAAAGTGTTAACAAATCAACCAGAAGAAAAGCTCAAAGCCGGAAAAGAGAGTAAGCCCAAACCTAAGACTTTCTTTCTAACGCTTATCATTGGTGACAAGTTATTGCATAATTGTATGATCAACTCTAGTGCTAGCACCACCGTCATGCCTAAGCACGTAGCTGATGCACTGGGACTCAAATATGAGCCTCTTAACAAGGGATTCATGCAGCTCGATGGAAATCAATTTGATACCGTCAGGACAATCAAGGGATTGCCTATGACGTTGTTTTCCTACCCCAGTATTACTGTGAACTAGGATACTGTACTCATTGACGTTCCTCCTTTGTTCGGGATATGTTTGTCTCGAGATTTCACTACAAATGTTGGAGGCTATCTAGCACTGGATTGGTCACACCTGATCTTGAGAACCAAGCATGGAGCTAATATGAAACTATTGTCGGAAACTTTGCATTCTGAACATGTTGCCGACGAGGCCCTAATCAACTTTGAAGCAGCACATACTTCAATCACCTAGGAAGAGAGGTTCAATGTTGAATTTTTGGAGGAAGAAGAAGCAAGTAGCTCCCGGACGGAGAGTGTAGAAGCTTTGTTGAATGAGTTTATAGACACGGACCCTTTTGGAAATTATCATGCAACTAGGCTCAGAACCTATGTCATACATGAAGAAAGATAGATTATGTCTAGAGTTACTAAAGAGTCTGGAGGCAAAACATCCTCAGAGTTATGGACTTTGCACTTTGATGGAGCAAGATGCAGAGTAGGAGCTAGAGCAAGAATATTTTTGATATCTCCAATCGAGGATAAGACCTTGAGGTCTTATTGCTTCCAGGTCACATGCTCGAATAATGAAGCAAAATACGAAGGCCTTGTCCATGGTTTGAGCCTTGCAGAAAAAATGGGTGCAAAGCAAATAAGGGTGCTCAGAGATTCAGAATTGTGGTCAACCAATTCTAAGGGCTATCTGCTATGAAGAATGTCTGTATGCAATCATATCAGCATAGGGTATGGGATCTCATTGAAGGATTCAAGGCATTCAACATTCAAGCTATACCAAGAGATCAGAACTTCGAAATTGACCAGATGGCCATTGTCGGGGCTCAGTTCTAGCCAGCTTCTGAGTTGTTTAAAAATAGACATGTAGTGAGAGTAATTGTGCAGCCTGTTGTTTAGAGTAATGATCAAGACTGGAAAGTGTTTGATAGTGATGCTCATATTGCATCATTTCTCAAGCTATCTGGGGAATTTTCTGATCAATTGCAACCAAAGATCGCCGAAGCCTACGGGGATCAAGTAATCCAGTTGAAATCCAATCAGCTTCCCAGGGGCCTAGTTACTTTGGAGAGTCTTTTTGATTCTGATGATGCAAGAAAAGATAAAAGGAAGCTTGTATCTGACAAAGGCAACTACATCAATTTGCATATCGAAGAAGATAAAAATCTCAAAGTCAGAAAAGGAGTATCCCAGAAGAATAAAGACAAGCTGAAGCACTTTTGCGAGGAGTACCCAAGCATAGTAGCATGGTCATATGATGATCTTAAGGGATATAATCCCAGGATTATTTAGCATACAATTGAGCTACTAGAAGGACCGAAGCTAGTTCATCAGAGGCAGAGGCTAGTGAACCCAAAGATTGAGTCACTCATGTCACAAGAATTGAATAAATTGATTATGTCCCGAATAGTGTTCCCAATCAAGCATAGCATTTGAGTGTCTAACCTAGTGCCAGTCAGGAAGAAGAATGGCCATATATGGTTGAGTGTGGATTTTTGAGACTTGAATAGAGCATCCCTGAAAGACCATTACTCCTTGCCTTCTATGGAGGTAATTCTACAAACCATTGTTGGTTCTGAAATGTTTTCAATGTTGGATGGTTTTTCTGACTACAATCAGATTCGTGTAAAGGAGGAAGACCAACACAAAACAGCGTTCACCACTAAGTGGGGAACATATGCATATGCTAAGATTCCCTTTGGACTTTCAAATGCCGGAGCCACCTTTCAAAGAGCTATGGATATTTCCTTTAAAGATCTAATACATAAGATTATCCTTATCTATCTGGATGACCTGACAGTTTTTTCTAAATCTACTGATGATCACTTTGATCACCTTGAGCTTGTCTTCCAAAAATGCCAGGAATTTGAGATTTGTCTAAACCCAAAGAAGTGTGTGTTTGGGGTCCCTCAGGGGAAGCTATTGGGATATGTTGTCTTGAAGGAGGAAATTGCTATTGATCCGGAAAGAGTTGATGCAATCAGGGAGCTTCCTCTACCCATAAAAAAGAAAGGAGTGCAATCTTTTTTGGGTTAGGTCAATTTCATTAGTCGATTCATTGCGGACTTTGCAGGGATTGTTCGACCTATTACCCTGATGCTGAAAAAGGACCAAAATTGCAAGTGGACGGCGGAAGCTAGAAAATATTTTGGGCTAATAAAAGAGGTTATTTCTTCAAGTCCTGTATTTATTAATCTAAACCTATCTAAAGATTTTATT
This sequence comes from Sequoiadendron giganteum, assembly GCA_007115665.2. Taxonomy (NCBI): domain Eukaryota; kingdom Viridiplantae; phylum Streptophyta; class Pinopsida; order Cupressales; family Cupressaceae; genus Sequoiadendron; species Sequoiadendron giganteum. The sequence continues at coordinate 1,933,316 of CM021102.1, forward strand.
ATGTATGTTTTTGGTGGTGGCAATACTATTGCCATAGTGCTAATGCAAAAGGACGATAAAGATAAAAGGGAATCACCTATTTCTTTTTACTCATGCACCCTAAAGGAGTATGAGGTAAAGTATAATTTTGTAGAAAAGCAAGCCTTTGCTATTGTAAAAGGGCTAAAGAAATTTTGACACCTGATATCATGCAATAAGGTGATTGTTTGTGTACTGCATCCTAGTGTGCGAGAATACATTATGGAAGGGGAAATCACTAAGAAAAGAGCTAACTAGATTACTAAGATCCTGGAGTATGATATTGAGATTAGGCATATCAAGACTGTTAAGGCAAAAGGACTGTGCAAGTACCTAGCTGAAAATAATGAACCAGTAGTAGAGTTCGAAGTCTCGAAACCTATGCTACTGAATGAGGAAAGCTCTAAGGACGATTGGTTGGAGGCTAGGATAAATTTTATGTAAACAAGAAGGTATCCAACCAATCTCCCTTCATTTAAGAGAAGTTTCTATCGATTGAAAAATAGTAGTTATGTTCTCTTAGAAGGAGTGCTTTTTAAAAGAAATTTTAACGGTATCCTGTTAAGATGTGTGAATGAGAAACAAGCCAAAAGGATATTAGATCAATATTACAGTGGCCCTGTTAGAGAGCAATTTTTCACAAGAACTACTACAATTAAAATCATATGTGTTGGTTATTTATGTCCAACACTATTCAATGACTCATTTTCATTAGTAAAGTCTTGCAGTGAGTGCAATTTTATGTTGGAAAAAGAAAGAATGTTGCTATGCCACTAAGACCCATAGTAGTGGAAGAACCTTTTTCTCAATGGGGTTTTAACTTCATTGGTATGATTAACCCTTTTTCATCAATTGAACATAGGTGGATCTTGACAGTGACTGATTACTTCACTAGATGGGTAGAGGCTGTGCCATTAAAAAATGCAACGGAAGTAGAAATTGTTAATTTCCTGGAGGAATTGGTAGCCATATTTGGCCTGCCAAAGATGATTATTTCCAACAATGCTAAAGCTTTCCTCGGCTCTAAGATGAGCCAATTTTCATTGAAATATGGGGTTTTCTTGAAAACCCCTTCTAATTATTACCCTCAGGGAAATGACCTCACGGAATCCATGAACAAAAACCTCATCAAGTTGATTAAAAGAATAGGCTCATAACACTAGAGAGAATGGCATAGGAACCTCCAAATAGTGCTATGAGTAGACCGTATCACGCCCAGGAAAATATTGAAGACATCTCCTTACGATATGGTGTACGGGAACGAGGCATTGTTTCCTATTGCTATGGAAATCCCTACTCTCCAATTGCTCAAATCTCTTGAAATTGAGCATAACGGAGCTATGGAGGTACATTTTTTTGAGTTACTGGAGGTACAAGAGAAAAGAGAGCATGTTCTCGAGGCAATGAACAGCCCGCCAATAGGTGGTGAAGAATTTGTTTGATAAAAAGGCATCTGACTAGGGGTTACAATGCGGAGACTTGGTGCTCTCAGGTTCAACGAACGTGAAGCAAAGCCCGGACAGCACGGCAAGTTTGACAGTCTCTGGGAAGGGCCTTTCAAAATCATCCAATGCAAACAGTATAACCATTTTGAGTTAGAAACTATGGAAGGTGATGCTTTGGGTATTCCAGTTAATGGAATACACCTTAAAAAGATCAATTAGTTCAACTTATGCAAATAAGTTTGTAAATTTGTAAATATGTAAATATTTTTCCTGCTTTAAGTTTTGGGTTTTCTCAATGCTTTTTGAATAACAACAGTAGTATTGAAAAATTGAGATAGAATGAACAATGAGCCCAGATATGAAAAACTTGTGTATTATATTATTTTTTGAACATTTACATTATATACGGTGAAGGTTGATGGCCATGTATCAAAATATACATATATATCCGCTACGGGGGGCAGAGATTGGCAAAAAAGAAGCAAAAAACAAAATTGGACCATCTTTCTACATTTCTCAGATGGAGGAAGGACCAATAGCAGTAGGTAGCACAAGGTGGGGAAACACCATCCTCTCAAAGTCCTCATACCACTGCATGTTTTGGAAGGGTTCAATATTATGCATCTGCATTAGGAAGTAGCAGCCAACGCGAACCTTGGATCGATGTTCTTCATGGGTCTCCAGCTCAAAGCCAAACAAAAAGGGCCTGGTTGGACGGGTCCTCCATGCAACAATAGCTCACACAGTTTGTGGACAACAGGGACCGCATGATCAAATTCGGCGGCCTGCACTACATGCTCCAATCCTCTGAGGTAGCGCCAAGGGAAGACTCACTTGGTCAGCTTTAGAATTTTGCATTTGGAAACGCTGATGTCCAGGAGCGAAGCGACAAAGTGAGAGAAAATGTTGGTATTTACCCTATATTGGTCCTCGTACTTGACGTAGTCTCTGCCTATGACCCATTTGATCACCTTTACATATAATAGGTTTTTCACACCTGTTATGCGCTTCAGGTGCCTACACCTAACCTTTCCTAAAAATGTGGCTTGGGTCATTTTACAAACTAATCTAATTGGTGTCTCCATAGTTGCTTGCTACTCTAGCTAAATGATAAAATTGCTAAGAAAAACTAGGGCCTAATCAGTGAGAATGCTGAAAGTAATTGTGATTAGAAAATTTTCCAAGGGTCCTATTTATAGATAGTCGAGGTTTTCTTGATGAGGCAAGCTATGATTACGTCATAATAAAATGGCACTAGAGAACCTTGTTATTTAGTGTTGCAGCGTGTGAAGTGATGTGAGTAATCAGGTACAATTGCAACTTGCTCTGTTCGAGTTGCTGAATTGAATGAGAATAAGCCAGTTGTCGGCATGATATGCTGCTATCCTAATTAAATCGAGGAAGATCTTTTGATGATTTCATTGGGTGATGCACCTAAGTATGATCATGAAATTAGTAAATGCAAAAAGAGCTTGTGAAAGATATGGCGAGGTTGTCTCAGTGCATTGTCTATGAAAATCAGGTGCCACCTTATGTAAAGTCATGTCTCTTAAATGTGAAGAGAATTTTGGCAGGTTGGCGATCTCTTCACATACACAAAAAAGGTTGGTGGTGCATGTTAGAAACCCTACATCAGACATGCAAACCTAAACACCTTCCACAGAAGAGAAAACATCAGAAAAGCAGAGCTTTGCATGCGAATGTGCAAAATGATATATTCAGGAATTCAATATTACAATGAGATGATTTGTTTTATAAAAGCAAAGTATGCAACCCTAATGTTGACCTAAAATTAACTCAACCTAAGTAAAGTTATGCAAGTGTAATTAAATATTAATTACACTAACAGTGCATCCAGTAACTAATGTGAAAAGTTGGCACATACACTTGCTAAGCCATTTTTCACGAAAAATCAAAAAGTAGGTTAAGTGCGCGGAAGGCATTGATTATGAAAATTTATCAAAGAGTGTAACTGTCTAAGTCATTTGCAAAGAAGAGAAAGTGTTTTCAGAAGCTAAAATTTGCAGAGTTTGTGAAGCCTCTTGTGAATACAAAGAAATGGTTGAAGTTGCAAGTAGTTCAACACAGGTCGTGGTCATGGAAAGTATTGATGAGTGAAGGTTGATGGCACCCTGTGTGAACATATATGACCAAGAGTCTTATGCTACCCCGGGTATTCCAACAAAGCCATCCTAGCCCTTTACCAATCAAGCGGACTAGAAAACAATTGGCATGGCTTCTCCTAGAAATCAAGCCCTAGTATCAAAGGATTGGGACAATATTTTGGATCCTGAATTATCTCAGAACCCCAAGAGCCTGAGGGAGGATGCAAGCAAGAAAATGAAGAAGATGTCAGACCCTTTCCACAGACGTTTATGGAACTGTGGGCTTCCCTAGTACATGGTTCCTCTGGTGCATTATTGTCCGAAAATTGTGGTGGCATGCGTAGCAAGTTTTGACCCTCAGACCAGAGTCATAGGTGGCCCTAATTTGAGATTAGTTATCAGTTCCCAAGCCCTGTAGGATATACTATGCATTCCATTCCTCTCACTCGATAATGTTGAGAATTTTGACATTCTCAAAATGCAGGACTACTAGAGAGCGCTCTGAATGGCACAACAATTTTATCACACTGAGACTACTCAGCCAACAGATGTTTTGGCACCTCCCAAGTTCCCAATTGGTCTGGGTGCTTTAGAGTCGTATTTCGCTTCCGTCTGCTCTATGTTGGCATTGGTTTGTGGGCTGGATATAGACAAGGGGGTCTTCAAATTCCAAATGAGTCTAAGCTTTATGCTGAAGACGAACAACACACCTCCGCTTATGGACTTTGTGAAGGCTATAATTGATGGGATGAGCCAGCAGATGAGGGAATTTGAGTTAGGTTCTAGGTTCAGGTATTCTTCTTTCCTGGTATACATGATTTTGCACCAAAATCCCAATTATTTCAAGCAGTTCATGGCCCTGGCTGTATTTGATGAAAATGGCATGAGAAAGCCAGTTTTGACATGGACTCTCGTCTTGTCGAAAACTTTCAATTATTATGCATTTTCAGACTCATTCCTAGCTCCAGCTTTGCGAGCTTTGGATGGATCTGGAAGCAACATGTCTGTGTAATTATCGTCGAGGTAGAAATCATGGATGAGAGGTCTCTTTCCACCTTGTGATTGGTTCTTTGGTATGGATTTCACTATGCTCTATATGTAAGGTTTTGTCTAGGAGCCCTTTCGGCTCCTGCGTTTTGTTTTCGATAGAGTGCTGGCCGTGGAGGCATTTAGGCAGCTATTGAATATTGAGAATGACTACTGGGAAGGAAGGCATTTGACTTCCTATTTGACGATGTCGGTCATGTTCGGCTCTGTATCGCTGGTAAAGAAAAAGAGCTCGAAGGTATTATATTCTAAGTTGGGTAATCTTGGGTTGGTGGTCATTAGTGACACATGGCAATACAACCTAGAGAATAATATGTTGGAGGTTGGCATAAAAATTCCACACTAGCCTCGATCATTCTGGGACCTTCAGAGAAATGTTGATGAGGGGAATTTGAAATTATATGTCAGCCTAGAGTATTTGCCTACTGAAATAGGTCAACCGTCGTGGCTAAACTTTTACCACGTTGTGGCGAAGCGCAACCCAAAGCATAAGATGAGTTAGTTTCTATGAAGCCATTTGAATAAGCTCAGATGGAAGCCTGAAAGAATTAGGGACTTCTCGACATACAGACAAGAGATAAAGACAACAAATAGGCTTTTCCAGGAGGTGGAGTCAGACAATCGGTTTGAGAACATCTAGATGCATGAGCATTCGGACAGCGAGAACTCACCATACCCTTTGGGGTCTAAGAAGTTCTCTGAGAAAAGAAGTGTTACCATGAAACCTGAAGAGGAGGTAACCTAGAAGGCCCCCATTACTAAAAAGGATCCAATGCATGGGGTGACTGTCAGTGGACAGCATTTGCAGCAAGAGGACTCTTAAAATACGTAGATGTCGAAGCCTTCCAACTCCTCTAGATCAGGTAGGAAGAGGCCAAGGAGTTTCGGTCATAGGCCGAGGGTTATTGTAGATCTTGAGGATTCTCTGGATGAGAAGTGGCCACGAACGAGAGAGTCCATCAGAGGGAAAGAGTCGCAGCATACAAAAGCAGTGGTATCGACTGCAATTCTTCAAGAACCTCAGGTATTATTTCCTCCCTCTTCTCTCTCTACTATGTCTTTGGTCTCCTTCTCGTCTACCCTTGCTATTTCATCTGTACCAGCTATTCCTATCGTTGGATATCTAGGGAAGTCAAAAAAAATTCCTCCTAGGTTTCCCTATCCATCTCTTGCTTTCCCTTTCGCCCCTGAAACACAAATGGTAGCCCATTCGGACCTTTTGAGTCAGGAATTCTCATCCCCGAGGCCCAGCGTGTCAGTTGGTGCTTCCCCGGCCTTTCCTCATACCATGTTTCCATCATCTCCGAGCAGCCAGTTTATTCCACCCTTCTCCCTAGTTATTATTACTAGGCCTAGCAAGTCCACTGATACTCTGAGCACGCTTTCTTTCCCACTAGCAGTCCCTCAGGAGTTTCCTTTTGCTGGTGGACTGGGCATTTTTTTCCAGGAATATTTTTTGTAGGTGGATGCAAATAAGAGCGCCCGAGCAAGCCGAATTTAGAAAAGAAGAGAAAAGGATGTGGGCAGACATGTAGAGCCTCTTTTGCAAATGGTATTCCACAAGAGTCATAATTCATTGATATTTGCAAAAATCACCCCCAACATGATCAAGTCGGTTGGAGAAATGCTACCAAGCAACTATTTTGTCAACGTCGTTGGGCTGGACTTGCAGCAAGCTCATCTGTAGGATAAATTCAAGCTGATGGAAGAGACTCAAAGGGTGGTGACCACCGACTTCCTCAAGCTCAGTCGCCAAACAAAGAAAAAGGAGGAGCAATTGATGGAGCTAAGAAGTAAGGTTGATATTTGAGCAAACAAGCATAAGGCCCAAGAAAATGAGATTAATTGCCTGCTGAATGAGAGGAATGCCTTGGAGGGAAAGATGAGCGGGCTTTGGGTGCAAATGTCATTTTGGCCCTGCGAAATGAGATTGAGCAATACCATGTGACCGAGGCAACCCTCTGTGCTGATTTGAGGCAGAGAGATGATGGCATGAAGCAGCTTCAGCAAAGCACGAATGATGAAGTAAATGAGATGAATGTCACTCTGAAGTCAGAAATTGAGAAGAGAAGGCAGGCCGAATTAGCCTTGGAAAAGTGAGAGAAATAAATTTCTACTCTGACGAGTCATCTGTCCGTATTGGAGGGAGGCTTATCGAAGTTGAGGGTGGAACTAGGCAACAAAGCTACAGAATTAGACCTTTTGAGGGCACAACCTCCTGCACCATAAATGAGCTCGTTGGAGATTGTCAAAGAATTATATGCATCATACTGGGATAAGATCAAGGCATTATGCCTTAATTTGCAGCCCACTCTGAATTTTATGGTGCAAGTGACTAGCCTATGCAGGATGGTTAGCGAAACAATGCAGCAGGTGCAGGAGATGACTTCCGATAAAGTTTCAAAGGCCAGGAAATTGTTGGGAAAGTTGTATATTGCTTTCGATGAAGCTTTGAGCGGAATAGGTATTGAAGATCGAACAACAACGGCTATGGGCATAAACATTCTCATTTCCATGTACAAGGTTGTCTAACATGAAGCAGAGTGCAAAGCCAGATTGAATCAAATTACAAGTGACATGTGGGTGAAATTTTCTCGCTTAACACAGCGAGGCCTCCCATCGCCCTTCATCGCAAATCAGGTGGTAGTAGGTTTCGAGCACATAATTGAAAGGATCGACAAGAAGAAGCAGGATCTTTCTATTTTCCAATCCTTTGATCAGTCTCTGACTGCCAAAAACATTGAAGGGATAGTACATCAACTGGTACAACTCTTTTTCCAGCTTGAATCGGAGGCAAAGGTATCTGGCGGATTACCTTTTAAGGGAATCATCGATCTTAATTTGGCACACGAAAATCTACACGCTCTCTCGGCGTCATCAAATGAGGTCTGGACTGGCCTTTAAGCTGCCCTCTCTCAACTCTGAGTGATAATGGTGGTGTTGAACCAAGGTTTCTAGGGTTCTTCATTCCACAAGCAAAATGTCCCTATGAGTCACCAAATTGTGAACTTTTATTCATGAACCGCTATCCTTTGCGGTTATCTTTTCCTTTGCGGCTTCACCTTGACCGTTATCACTAGCAGCTTTTCAAAATCTGCCATGTGGCCTCCTATCGGAGCTTCCTATCATTTCATGTTGCTTTGCCTCTACCGAGTTCTGTGTGTTCAACGCGTGGCTGTCTCTCGCTGCTTTTTGAGTCGGGCCCACTTAACAGTTACCTTTTGCTCGGTGTCTTCCATGTGGCTTCCTCTTAGAGATTTTCGTTGGGGCATCCTTCTTTCTTTTTCCAGGCTCTGTGTGTTCGACACGTGGCGTGTTTTTGTGTGTCAGTTATCTGGGAGTTGTCGCTTGTGCCATTTTTCCTCCTTTGTTGCCGTGTTTTCTTCTTTACTACCACATTTTCTTCTTTGTTGCCACGTGTTCTCTGCTGCTGTAGCATGGCCTTGTGTTCTCTTTGGTCGGGTTTGTTGGTGCACTATTAGGTGATCTTCATGTTCAATGTCGGCTTGAGGAGATCTTGGAAATCGATGTTTTGCCAAAGCATCTTTCTCTTTGTGGCTTTCAGGCGATGGGTAGGCTTATTTAAGCAGCCCTTTCTCTCTTTTTTAGGTTGTTGTTGGATAGATTAGAAAAACTTCTCGAGCACTAGGAATTGGCCTTTTGTAATATTTGCTATTGGACTTGAAGTTTGTAGACTGTGCCAATCAATTCGGCCTCTCTGTTTTTCATGCATTTGATAAAATATTAAGACTGTGCTTTCATTTTCCTATAGCATATGGATGTCTCTTTTTAGCTTTTTTAATCTCATAAAACTTAATAAAATGTAGACCATGTTTTACTCTTTTGCGTTGGCCTATGTTGTGTTGGGTTATGCTATGCAATGAAA